>JARHVA010002630.1:1795000-2377500 GCA_037957365.1 Torreya grandis | reverse complement strand
CCCTAGCAATCCTTTCTAATGACCTTGCCATCTTCAACTCTCATCCAATCTTATCAAATTTTTAAAATACCCAAATTAGTCATTCATTATTAAATCTAACATTGTTTGGGGCATGGATTTTCCATTTCCTAATTACCTACCTTAATCCTAATTTAGAAATAATCAACCTAAGTCTCCTAAGACTATGTAGGCAACATCTAGTCTTAATTTTGTGCCTAAGGATAGCTTGAAAACAATTCACCCCTCATCCCCATCTAGTCACCAGAGTAGTAACTCAAAAATTAAACATCATTTTAATCTATGAATCTTAAGTAAAGTGGTTCCCTATCATTAATTAAAAAAAATCTCTATTATAGGTTTTCAAGCCTTCCCTAGCATGTGTGCTTGATACAAAAATTGTCATAAGCTTTCATCTATCTTATCTTAATCATTTTAATCTTATCAATCAAATCCCTTTTCAGACATTGGTCATTTGTATATAAAACATAATAACTAAGCCAATTTATCCCTTGAACTTGGGGCATATCAACCATATATATGTCATTATTTGGGGTTTCCCAACCCTATTTTATCACCCTAGTTTTATACCACCCTCAAGACTTCTATTTTGAATGACCATCCAAATCGGTTCTCTCTACATACTCCCTTAAGATGGAATCATACCATCATATCCTACTAACATTACTTATACATTATTATAGTTCTTCTTTGAAATACAATTACTCCCTCCCCGCTATCCACTCACAATGACCTTTCAAAGAGGGGCAAAATGTAAGCATTAAAATCTACTCACCCCACAAATTACACTAATTTAACCTAATAATTATATTTCCTAGCTAATTGACTAATATCCTATATCATAATTCCTACATCCTAAAAACCTTATTCCATCCCATAAATTAATCCCCCATTAATATACTAATAAAACCTATTTACCTACTAACCTACTCCTTAAGCCACTTGCCAATTTAAAAATACAATTTATTCTACCTACCCATCTACCACCCTATTCCTATCTATTTCTAAACCCTTAAAACCTAATAGAGTGTTTTATGATTGGAGAATTATATAAATATCCTCAATTATATCCCCTTTTCCTCTAGAATTCTCCATTATAGATATTTTCAAGGAATTTTAAATTCCTTGGAAATATCCTAGCCATTGATTTTAATGGCTCAAAATTAAATTTGAGCCATTGATTTTCCCTCCACTTCCTATGTAATTAAGCCACCTCCCTCCATGGAAATTAACATGAAAAATTGGAAATTTTCTAAATTTATATCATTATCATCTATCTTTCATCCATATAATCCTCATAAAAAGCCATTTTCAAGCATCATTATCTATTTTGAAGCCATTATCAAGCATCAACAAGCAATCCAACATCTATCTACTTTACATCACACAACCATTTAGAAATATTTGAAAGGATATATAAAGAGGTAAAATTATGGTGAGAATATCTTTATCAATATAATTATCTCTTTTATCCTCTCATTTTGATGTTGTTTAGATTTTAGGTTTTTATTGCTAAAAATAGTAAAATAAGATGAATCTAAAACTTAGGCTACAGTTATTTTATGGATATTATATGATATTACCTTTGTATTTTCATATCATATTTAAAATTATTAAAAATCTTATTGTGATTATTTTGTTGTAAATGCTTTAGATCTTGTGCTTGGAATGATCTTGTTGACATTTTTTCATGGTATCTGAGTTGGAGGTGTTGTAACCATCCATTTACATGTTTGTTGTTGTAAGGGTTCATCTATTTATTATAAATTACACTTGGAAGAGTAAAGGTAAATTGTATGGATATTAGTTCTATTTATGTGTTTTAATTTAATAGGCCATGCAGATCCTAGGCTTTAACATTAGGTAATTATTTTTTTAGACTAATGTTTAAGTTTGTTTTGGAAGCATTTTAGGCAATTTGTGCATGATTTTTGATGGTTTTAGACCATAAATACATCAAAATGAAGATATGAAAGCATATTTAAATATAAATTTTAGTGTTATCACCTAAAATTTATTATAATATTTAGATATCAAGTCATATGTCTTTTTTTCTCAAAAACCTAATCACTAGTTTGTTGACAAATAACTACCACCAAGTCAGTTGTCTCTCACCACAGGTGGTATAGATCTAATTTTATATATATAAAACCTATTTTGTTTATTTAAAAGTCCTGTATTTATTACCATATAATTTATAATCATTTTTTATTAGGTTGTATAACTCTTTTGGTAGCTTGACCATTACTATAGCAATTTGTCTTCATCATCTAGATAACTGGTCAGTTTTCTTCTAGTTTGAAGCAATACGATATGAAATTTTATATATGATTTTTGGAGAGGATATTGTTTTAGGTTAAATTTATACCTATAATATGTATCACCAAATTTCATCAACATATACCACATTTTGAGACATCACAACATTACACGTTCAACCAGTTTTTATGGATCTTGCAAAGAATCTTCCTTAAGTTGGATTTCACCCATTTGATAACCTATGCTTGGATTATGCCAAAGATATTAATGGAAATATTTTTTTGAATCATTTTTTACATATTCATGAAGTTTTTAATCATTTTTTAATCATTATTACATTTAATTTTGTGCCATGTTTACTTATTTGACTCATTTTAATGATGGGAAAACTTGTAAAGACTATAGATTTTGAATCGTGACTCAAAATTGAGTACTATTTTTTCAAAAAGTGTATGATTATTTAATTTTAAATATATTGAGTTAATTTATATTTTAAAAATTCACTAAATTATAAAGTTCCAAATTTGAGGGGGCTTACACTTTTTTGGGATGTTCATTAATTTTGTCAGGAGACATTGAATTGTCACAGGGGAATTTATATTTTAGAGAGTGTTCTTATTCTTAAATTTATCCTTATTTTTTGACAATGGATTAATTATTATTTGATCCCCTCAACACATATAACTACATTATTTTGAGGATCAAAATGTGGATACACTTATAGCAAAAAGGTGTGTGGAGTTTTATGCTTGGTAACATTCCCCACTTTATAGATGAGAAAGATATTGTTTGGATTACATCTACACAAGATGAGGCTCTTTGTTTGATTAGAATCCATATTTAAGATAGATTTTAGTGCTATGTCACATGTGACACATCCCCAAAATAAGTTTGGGATGCTATTGTAGCCTTATTTGAGAAGGATATTGAGTCTTCTAGGTCTTTTGCACCCATTTTTACTCCACCTTCTATTCCACTTCCCTCTCCTCCTGTTCACAAGGATTTATATTTTGATGATGAAATTGATGTTATTTATGATTTGAGTTTTTTTATTGACATGGGTGAGGCACTATTGTCAATTATTTCTCCTCCTCCTAGTGAGGATTCACTCTTTACTAGTGATTTGAATCAGGATTCCTCTTCATTTTGTGAGGAGATATTTCTTGATGGTGATCTATATGAGGCATTATTACCTCCTAAACCTCTCACTATTCAAAATTATTTATTTTTTAATGATGAATTATATTTTGTTGATTTTTTTTATTAAGGTACGTATTACTCCTTATATAGTTTTTACTCTTCTTATTCATTTTAATGATCAAGAGGACATGATTCTTGAGGATGTGGCACCTTCAACATCACTTTTGGATATCACAAATGAGACACCATCATGACTTCCTAAGGATGAATTTTATTATTCCACAATTGTTGTTCCTTCATCAATCCTCTTTTTTGTGAGGATATACATTTTGATGGTGATTTTCATAAGGAACCTATTATTATTGAACATTTTAATTTGGAGCTTATCGATACCCATACTACTACATTTGTTTCTTGTCCCGCTTTGGATCCACCTACTTATGTGCTTGGTTATTATTGGAAATTTTTGGTCCACATACCAATCTTGTGAATAGATGGATCAGGTTGCTAATGGATGAGTAGATAAATAGATGTTTTGGATGGAATGAGTGGACCAAAGAGATCATGCATATTGAAAATATTTTGAAACACTTTAAGTTCATTTAAAGTGTAGTTTGTCAATTTCTTAAGGACAAGTCTATAGAGAAAAGAAAAGATTCTTGAGTAGGTCTTCATGGTGATCAATGTAAATCAAGATCAAGGACAAGTTCGCATGGGCCTCAGAAGATCATTAAAATTTGTAAAAGTTCAAGAATAAGCCAAAATGAACCAAACCATCGCTAGGATGTCATAAAAAACCAAATGGAGTAGCCTATTTAAGCATTTAATAAATGAACCTTAGAATATAGGTGAGCTAAAATATTTTAGTTCCATGGAGCTCTTTGTGCCTATATCATATCCTAAAAATTTCAAGTCTATGTGAGCTTCCTAGCTCAGGTTATGAGCATTCAAAGTTGGTCACGTAGAGCTAACATTCATGCAAGTGTCAAATTCTAGTCTTAGAAACTATTTGTTTAGGTTCAAATGATCAGTGATAAGTGCATATACATCATGAAAAGCATATAGGTCATCTAACTTAGATACTTTATAAACACACTTAGAAATCTCCCAGAGCCACTAGATCAAATGAGCATAATCTTTTTAGTATCAAGAACATCTCCTACAATTTTGGCACCTTCATGACCTTTTGCTTCCAGTGGTCAAAAAATGAGATATGTTCACATATATGTTAGCTTTAAGCTATGGAAAAAAAACCATTAGGGTCTCAAATTTGATGGTCATGTAGACATTAATGACAGTCACATAAACATCAAATGATGGTTACATGAATGTCAAATTTAGACCATGATAAATAGTTTTTTTTCAAATCCAAGAAAAATTGATGATCGATATTTAATCATACCAATGATCTAATGGTGTGAGATCAATTGATAGGAAGGTGGGCCCAAATAGATCAAAGGCTCATATTACTTCATACATCTTGATTCGATGGTGCATGATCAAGTCAACATGTCAAAGGATCTTCATAGAAGGGAATCAATGGAATGCATTAATTCATACCAAGGTGATCAATGGCATGTATGAGGTTAAAAGGTCAAGATCTAATAATAAATATCTATAGGACCAATAAGAGCAAAGATAGTTTGGCATAATTTTATTGGCTTGAGATAATATCGATGACCAATTAAATTAAAGATTGAGAAGATAAGGGACTTTTTGGAGATTGAACACAAGACCAAAGTTGAACTAGGGTAAGCTTTTCAAATGGTGCATACTATGATTGAAGCTTGATAAAATTCCATGAAAAATAGACATAATAATGCATTTAGGTGATCAATAACATATAGGGTCACCATTTAAGATCAATATGAACCTCTAGTTCATAGATTTATAGTAGTAAAGGTCCATGTTTTAAAGGTTGTAGTATTATATTGTGATTGTGTTTGACATTCTTAAAACAAAATTCCATGCATATATAATTTCTTGATTCTTGAAAAGATATAATATATTTATGTGGACCTATTTGAATCTAAAAAATTGGCTATGTAGTCTATAGGTTTGCATCAATATGACACCTATAGGAAAACCAATAATCTTAAATTGGTTTTCCATCTATAGTGGACCAATGATCATGGAGCAGATATGTGATTGATGCAAAGGGTTTCATCTATCAAAATGGATCCATCATCAAAAAAGTAGGTACTAACTTCCATTCATGACATAACACTATTAGTTTTAGGACTCAAGGATTTAATCCTCATGAGCATGTCAAGTAGACTTAGGGTACCAAGGTGGCAAAATGGTAGTAAGAGAAGTAGTTAAGGGCATTAATGTTACTCAAAAAAACTTTGTCACTAAGCATAACAAGCCCTTATCCTCTACTAAAATCTCTTGGTCAATGAGCAAAACTCAAAGATTATGGGTGAAAGAAAAGGCTAGTTCATTGGAAGAAGGCATACATGTAAGAATCAATGAATGAGCTACCATCATGATGACTAGGATCCTTTCTCCACTTTCCTATGCATTATTACCATCTCCCTCTCTCTCCTTTTCTACTATATATAGATGATTTTAAGCAAAAAAATGGATCTTCTCTATATCTCTCTGATCCCTTATTTGGGCATGGCCAAACTCTACCAAGATGGAGCTTGTAACCTCTTGAGATGAATACAAGACTATTTTTCTCAAATTTCATTGTTCTAGTATAGTGTGTACATGTCAATTGATTTTCATATGTGGTAGATATTTTCTCCCTTGTCAAGTCTTGATCTCACCTAGTTACTAGTTGATCTTATTATGTAGGTCATGTTTAGTGTTTAGATATCTTTTGATTAAATCCCATATGTGGATACTTTAACTAGTTAGTGTTTTGCATTAGACCTCTCCATCACTTCCCTCATCTTTTGATAATTTAGTGAATATTAACATGAAATACTGATGTATGATGGATATTTGGAGTCTTAGATATAGTCTTTTACTTGTTTTATTGGTTTTTAAGAGTTCAAATAGAGTGGATCAACCATATTTTGGGTGCATCACTATTGTTAGCTTAGGTTTCCTTTAAATTTATCTTTCTCTCCCTTTTCCTTCATCATTAATAGGTTTTAGTAGTGGAAATGAGTTAAAATGAAGCATTAGAGGAGATAACCTCATTAAAAATCTTAAAGTATAACCCTATTATAGCATGCCCATAGCCTGGGGTTGCCCCCATGTTGAGCTAGATTTGGAGGTAGAACTTGCACACTTTTAATTCTAGCTAGGGTGGGATCTAAATCTCTAATAGTTTTGGAATGCCTGATGGGACAAAGTTTAAAATAATGGGAAGATCTTGGTGTGTCTTTCATCTTATAAGTTTTTGGAAGAAAGTAGAGTTAACACCAATGGTGACTCTAAATCACGCTTCTAGTTATGAGAAAGCTAGGTATGTCTCAATGAAGTTTCTAATCAATTCTTGCATCTCATTTGTCATATGAATTTGATATGGATATGTATGGTGAATATACATATTATCCACCTCTTTATCAATAGTCCCAATATAATTCTTATGATCCTTATTATCAAGGGTATGACTCTTACCTTCCCCTTCATAATATTTATCCTTATCAACCCTATCATGAACCATTCATACTAACACTTAAGTAGACTTTAATAAGCCTTGAAAAGCATGCACTATAATTATGCTTATAAAAATATTATGGACAAGATGTCCCTACTTACCAGATCCATCATGTGAGGGAGTCATTACATCAAGTGAAATATGAATGGGAACCTATTAAGAGAGAAAATTGGAATAATATCACAAGTGAGATGATGAATGTAAGTGGTTACATTCAAAGCATTGATGATAAGCTAAAAGGCCTTAAGTAACAATAGGTCTAACCTCACCAATCTTATGTGCCTTTACCACCTTAGCCTTCTTATGTGCCATCCATTCCTCCTCAAGAGACCATTCCAAGTGCCCCTTTGAGTATGCCAAGTTCTTCATGTATTCCTTAGACCTTCCTTCTTGGAGATCTATCTAAGAGAGCTATTAGAGAAAGAAGGGGACTAACATTGAATAATCTACTATTAATATCCAAGATTACATCCTTCCTCAAGAACACCTTATGAATCCCTTCAAGATTCTAAGCTCAAATCAAGTGGTGAAGTCATGGGGTGGCCAAAGAAAGTTAGATATGGATTTGAGAGCCCAAATTAAAAGAGGATCTGGACATATGTTAGCCTCTCTTATCTCTCCTTAGGAATCTTCTTGTGTTATTTATCTTCATGAAGCCACTGACTACCCTAAAAAGAAGCTATTCTAAGATAATATAGATAGATAGATCAAAGAGTTAGAGATGAAGACAAGGAAGGAGGAAAACCAAAATTAGAAGGCTTAATAAGGACCTTTATCTTTCCCATCTTAGAACCAAATCATAAATTCAAGAAAATCTAGAGCTAATCAACTCCCATCCCTCCCTCCTCAAGAATCTATTCATTTCCATCTTGGAAATCCATCTAGAGAAGTATGTAAAAGAAGGATGAGAACATGACTATCAAAGAAAAATAGTTGGATCAAGGAGGTGTCACATATATCTCATCTCTCTTGGAGTCATCCCAAGAACATCCTATGCCACTCTTTGAAGAGGTAAGTAGTGAGCTCCTTGTTGAAATCATAACTAATAATGATAGATTGTTAGAGTTAGAAGAGGAGATCATTATTGGAACACCACTTATAAAGAGTGATCATGTTTCAATCTTTCATAATGTTAAAGAGTACAAGTTGAAAGAGTAAGTGAAATTTGGAGATGAGATCCAACATGAACCTATTGATCACATATCAGCTACTTTAAATCAAGAGTTTTATCAAGACCTTATGGTATTTGATATAGATCAAGTAAAAGCTCATTTTTCTTTGGAAGGAGCCATGAGGACAACTCACATAAAACCATTTCTGATGCAGAGAACATTACTAAATAAGACCTTTGGAAATAACTATACCATGATTTCATGATTGAGATTGATGAACTTAAGATAACAAACTTGGATAATGGGATAGTTTAGCAAGTTGAATCTTCATCTAAGGATTCCATTTATGTTTTGGAGCTTCAAGAAGATAGTACTACTCTGAGGATGCTCAAGTAGAAAGAGAAGGTTAGACTTGATGAGAGATTGGTAGAAATAGAATACATGAATGGGATTGAGATATCCCTTATTTAAAAGGATATAGTGCTTGAGAAGGTAGATAAAGAGTTATCCATGGAAGACAATGATGAAATTGAAGAACCTATAGCTAAAGAAACACCCAATATTTTAGAAGACACCATGGAAATAAAAGAGGTGTGCCTTACTGGACCACCATTGGAGGTCATAATTGATGAGCCATCTAATGAAGTTGAGACTATTTGGATTTACATAGCTAACCGGAGCTATTTGGTTCTCATTAAACATCATGCTAAAGAAGTTGGAAGATACTATAAATAATAAGGAGGCATCAAGGCTAATGGTTAAAGAGATGCATGCCTCATTCAATTCCTTATCTAATGATGAAATAAAGTTATCAAAATTTCCTTTTGATCCAAGAAGAAAGGTACACATAGTTTTAAGATATATATATTTGGATAGTTTTGTTCAAATTCCTCTAAGTTTTATTTATGGCAAATTTATTTATTGTCCCTATTTTATTCTAGATTAGTTTCCCCTTCAATAAAGTTCCTTAGGCACTCTACTCTATTTTGTTCCTTTTTGTCTTTATGTTATCTAAAAATAGGTTATCCAAAAAAATAGTAGCTAGTGTTAGAACTAGGTCAATGTGTTGGACTGGAAAGGAGACTCCATGCCCAATAGACTAGTCAAGGCAAAATAGACTAGGTTATCAAGCATAGTATGCATGCTTCCTTATGAGTCACCAAAGATGTTGGCCATTTTTTTCCCACATACCAAGCTTGTGCCTAGATGGATCAGGATACTAATGGATGAGCAGATGAATAGATGTTCTAGATGGAATGAGTGGACCAAAGAGATCACGTAGCTTAAAAATCTTTTAAACACTTTAAGTTTATTTAAAGTGTAGTTTTTCAATTTCCTAGGGACAAGTATGTAGATCAAATAAATATTTATCTAAAAGGTCTTCATGGTGATCAATGTAAATAAGGGTCAGGGATAAGTTCATATAGGCCTCAGAAGATCATTTAGAGCTATAAAAGTTCAATAATAAGCCTAAGTGAACTAGACCATCACTAGTATGTCATAGATAACAAGATGTAATAGCTTGAGAATTTAATAAATATACCTTAAAAATCTATGCAAGCCAAAATCTTGTAGTGTCATGGAGCTCTTCATGCCTATAGATCATATCCTAAAATTTCAAGTTTACATGAGCTTCCTAGATCAAGTTATAAACATTTAAAGTTATTCACATAGAACTAGATGTTTGTACAAGTATCAAAATCAAGTCTCAACAAATAGCCATTTAGGTTCAAATCATTAGTGATAAACATGCATATATCATGAAAATCACATAGGTCAACTCATTTTGACACTTTGTAAACACACTTAGAAATCTCTTAGAGCTAGTGAATCAAATGGGCACAATCCTTTTAGTATCAAGAACATCTCCTATAATTTTGGTGCCTCCATGACCTTTTCAATTCCAGATTTGAGCCTATTTTAAGTTCAAATCATTAGTGATAAACATGCATATATCATGAAAATCACATAGGTCAACTCATTTTGACACTTTGTAAACACACTTAGAAATCTCTTAGAGCTAGTGAATCAAATGGGCACAATCCTTTTAGTATCAAGAACATCTCCAATAATTTTGGTGCCTCCATGACCTTTTCAATTCCAGATTTGAGCCTTCAAAATTGGTCATCAAATGAGATATTTTTATGTAGATGTTGACTTTAATCTATGGAAAAAAGCATTAGGGTCTCAAATTCAATGGTTGCATAGACTTCAATGATGATCATATGAATATCAAATGATAATTATGTGGATGTCAAATTTAGATCATGGTAAATAGTCATTTGTTTTCAAATCTAATCAAAATCAATGATCAACATTTTATCATACTGATGATCCAATAGTGTGAGTTTAGCTAGTATGAAAGTGGGCCCAAATAGATCAAAGGCTGGCACTACTTCATACATCTCTATTTGATGGTACACAAGCAAGTCAACATGTCAAAGGATCTTCATGGCAGGGAATCAATATAACACATTCATTTATCCCAAGGTGATCAATGGTATGTAGGAGGTTAAAAGGTAAAGATTTGACAAAAAAAATCTATAGGACCAATAAAATCAAAGATAGTTTGGTGCAATTTGATTGGCTTGAGCTCATATTGATGACCAATTAACTTAAAGTTAGAGAAGCTAAGGGACTTCTTGGAGATCGAACACATGACTAAAGTTGAACTAGGGAAATATTTTTAAAGGGCACATACTACCATTGAATATCCATCAAATTCCATGAAATAATGTAGTTAGGTGAGCATGAACATATAATGATGCCATTGAAGATTAATAAAGACCTCTAGTTCATATATTTATAATAGATAGGGTCCATATTTTGAAGGTTGTATCATTATCTTATGACTATGTTCACCATTATTAAAATAAGGGTCCATGCACATATAATTTCTTAGTTATTTTAAAGACAATGAATTTATGTGGACCTATTTGAATCTAGAAAAGGGGTTATGTAGTCTATAAGTTTGCATCAATATGATAACTATAGGATAACCAATAATCTTAGATTAGTTTTCCACCTATAGTGGACTTATGATCATGGAACAGATATGTGATTAATGCAAAGGGTCTCATCTATCGATGTGGATCTGTCATTGACAAATTAGGTACTAACCACTATTCATGGCATAACACTATCAGTTTGATTTGATCTTCATGAACATGTCAAGTGGACTTAGGGTCCCAAGGTGGATAACTAGTAGTTAGAGAAGAAGTTAAGGGCACTGATGGTACTAAAATAAAGTTTTTCACTATGCATAACAATCCCTTGTCCTCTAATAGGATATCTCAGCCAATGAGAGGAGCTCAAAGATTATTGGAGAAAGAAAAGGTTAGTTCATTGGAAGAAGACATACATGTAGGCAACATCAATGAACTTCCATCATGATGACTAGGATCCTTTCTCTATTTTATTATGCATTGTTACCATCTCTATCTCTCCTTTTCTACTATATAGAGAGGCTTTTGAGATAAAAAATGGATCCTATTTATATCTCTCTTATCCCTCTCTTGGGCATGACCAAACTCTGCCATGGAGCTTGTAACCTCTTGAGATGAATACAAGACTATTTTTCATATTTCATTATTCTATTATACTGTGTACATGTCAATTGATTTATATATGTGGTAGATATTTTCTCCCTTGTCACATCTTGATCTCACCTAGTTACTACTTGATCTTGTTATGTAGGTCATGTTTAGTGTTTAGATATCTTTTGATTGAAGCCCATATGTGGATAATTTGACTAGTTAGTGTCTTGCATTAGACCTCTCCATCACTTCCCTCAATTTTTGATCATTTAGTGAACCTTTGCATGAAATGCTAATATATGACATATATTTAGAGTCCTAGACATAGTATTTTGCTTATTTCATTAGTGTTTAAGAGTTCAAATAGAGTGGATCAACCATAGTTTACGTGTATCAACATTGTTATCTTAGGTTTCCTTTTCAATTTATCTCTCTCTCCCTTTTACTTAGTCATTAATAGGTTTTAGTAGTGGAAATGAGATAAAATGATGCATAAGAGGAGATAGCCTTGTTAAAAATCCTAAAGGTTTGACCCCATTATAGGATACCCATAGCTTGGGGTTGGTCCCATGTTGAGCAAGATTTGGAAGTAGAACCTGAACACTTCTGCTTCTAGCTAGGGTGAAATCTACAACTCTAATTATTGCTTTTAGAAACATACTCTTGGATTTGGATCTTGTATACTTCACTCTATAGGTTACACTCATGGAGGTCTTGATAGACTCTTATAGGGTATTATATCTCCTATTGGCATTGATATTTCTACAGGTGATATGTCTTTCAAACATATTATCCATAGCACTTAAGAAGAAGGTACATTAATAGGGAAGAACATTTTGTTTTAGGGACTATCTCACCACCTATGTAGATGGTTATTTATGTCCTTTCCATCCACACAAGATATATAGTAATAATATTCATGTGGGGTGAAGGAAGTTATCCTTAGGGTGGATTCCACATGAAGTCCTTTCTTCCTTCCTCCCTTTCCTCCCTTTCTCTCTTTTACATCATTTTGAGGGGGGGTTTCATTACTACAAGTTTGATTCCTTTCTATATTTAATGGATATATGTTATACATGAGTACCTCATTATGCCTTATTTTTGAGACTCATACTTTGGAAATGACACTTTATTTTTAGATATTTTTAGCCCCTAGCTTTACTTGATGGGGAGTGTTAGAGCTAGTTCTCATGTTTTCTAAGTTCTATAGATAGTTTTTGTCTATTTCCTAGTTTGTATTTTTGTGGATTTATCCCACATTAATTATTTTAACTTAACTATTGTTTATTCTTGCCTATATATGAAAATATTCTCATTTGTAGTAAATAGAATATATTTTATGGATATTATATGATATTGCCTTTGTCTTTGCATATCATCTTTGTAACTCTAAAAATTCTTCTTGTGATGCTTTTGTTATTAATGATTTATATTTTGGGCTTGGAATGATCTTGTTGATGTTATTTTAATTGAGGTGGTATCATAAATAATTGTATGATCTATAGGACTGTAGGCTTGCATTAGGCCTAATTAAGCCTAATTAGAAAAGGTGGGTATTGAGAAAGTGGATCTACCTTAGAATTTGGGACCTAAAATTTTGGTTGAAGTTATAATGGGATAATGGGTACCAAAATATTATCCTATTTTACCTTTAAGTTTTATTTATCTCTAAAACCAAAGATCTTTGCACCAAAATAGGGTTACAAGGATTAGGCCTCCAAGAGAGCAAATGGTATAACTATGAAGAAAATTATAGAACAAAGGTGGAGAGATGATTAATTATGGATGTTCAATAGGTTTCCAAGGTAATTATACCCTAAGAAAATAACTATTCACTTCATTATCACTTCAAGAGGTAGTTTCAAGTGCTGAAGGGTGAGTCATTAAGCCAAACATAACTCCTATGCCACCTTGCTCAAGTTGACATCAAATAGAGAACACACTTTTTGAAGAGGGACTTCATAAATATACTATGGTGGATTATTTTAATTTTAAATTTTTCCATGATTAATTCATAGCCATCATTAGCTTTTGACACCTCTCTCTCTCTCTCTCTCTCTCTCTCTCTCTCTCTCTCTCTCTCTCTCTCTCTCTCTCTCTCTCTCTCTCCTTCCTTCTCCTATATGTATGCCTGATTTTGGCATTGTTTGGAATCATTTGATAGATACTGTGTATTCATATCCAAATGAAAAATTGTATTTTGACTTTGAAATGAATAAATTTGATTTATATCCTTCTCTTATGCTTGCAACCAGTGTATGTTTATGTTAGTTAATGAACGCTAGTAATATTATGCTACTTCCTCTCATTTGCCATTGTATTGTTTACCTCTTTATAAGTGATGGGTTATATTTATAGGTCATATGGAGTGAATTTAAATAGCTTTACATAGATAAAAATTTTAAGAATTCATTAGTGTATTTTAGACCTCTTGATTAGATCCTTTAGTCTATCCATTATGTTATATCCTCTATGTGAAACACTCATGTTTAGAGAACCCATTTGAGTTATGTAATTAGATTCAATCATAATTCATGTTCTTAGTGCATGATAGTTAGGTGGAGGAGATAAATTTGGTACATCACTTCACTATTTTATATTTATTTATTTCTCTCTCCCTTTCCCCTTACAAGTTAGTTAGTTTAGTGATAGTTATTAAGTGATGCATCAAGGGAGCCATCACTATCTAGATGTTCAATCCATTATTTAGGTCACCCATAACTTAGGATTGTTCTCATACTATCACTTAAGTGAGGAGGATTGAAAAACCTCCTCAAGGGTCTAAATTTTTATGACAATAGGTAGTTGATATGTTATACACTTGACATTTTTTCTTAACACATTAGATCCATGTGACATTATGCCATTTTTATGATGGTTACTTATTCTTTTCTTTATGTGCCTCATTGCATGTATTATATTACTTGTTCAAGCATTTTAATACGATCCTTTTATTGCATCCCTTTTGATTATGTATGCTTTCATTATCATTGTTTTTTGTATGAAAATTTGAATATGCCATCCTTGCTTTTATGAATATTTTATTATGTCACAACCCTTCGATTGTGTGACATTTGAACATATTTGCCTTTTGAATTTATTTTGAGTTCTCTTGTGTGTATTCTTGTTTCATTTTTAATCTTTTAATATTAGTATCTATATATTTCCATGATATTTATCATGCATATTAGGCCTACATGTGATCACATTTGTATTATGTGCTTCAATGTTATAACTACCTAGACATGCTCCTTTTATATGTTACATGGTTACATTCATAGATTATACAATTTTATTATCCTTTTTAGGTGAGGTAACTACCAATTCATATATTTACATAACCTTAAAGGGATGCATATTAGGGGGGGTATGTTATAGTGGCATATTCTCCACACTTGGCACAATTTTTAGATTTAGTGGAGGCATGATTTGGAAGCATGTTCTCCACACTCATTCAGTATATGGTACTTACATAAATTTTTAGATTTAGTGGGGGAATGTCATAAGGTCATGGATTTCACACATTATTATTTCATAGATTTAGTGGGGTCATGTTTTGGAAGCATGTCCTCCACATTTATTCAGTATTCAACATCTCCAATTTATAATAGGGCCATATGTTTTGGAAACATGTTATCCCAATTAGTACTTATATTAGTTTTTATATTTACCCATATATAGTGGGGGTATGATTTTAAATAATCTTCTCCACACTTACATAGTTCTCCAAATTGGCTAAAACACATAGTTATATGATTCAAATTCATAGCTGTGGTAAAATTCTATACATTGGTACTATTGTTATACACAATTTTAGCATGAGACATATCTAAGGTGCATATGTTATGAAACATGTGCCTAATATTAAAAAATACAAATTAGTTTTATATTTAAAATATCTTTTATGGACTTTTACTACACAAATTTTTTTGTACTGATACCACATGGAATTTTACGAACTTTATTGAGCTAATCTACTACATTAGATGGTTCACCTTTTGGTACAGTTGAGGTTAATAAAACCACTTAATATTTCCAAATTTTTAGGTTGAACTTGATTTTATCACCCATCCTCACCAGGTTATAAGTATCATTAGGCTACATGATTGAGCTAATCACAATTATGAGGTGTCAACTCACCTTTTAATACAAACTTGGGGGCATGTGCCTTATAATATATTTCTCTCTCTCTCTCTCTCTATATATATATATATATATATATATATATATATATATATATATATCTTTGGATATATGAAATCTCAATATTTATCTATAGTTATATTAATATCAATTTCATATCCTTAAAATGATACATCTTTTTAAAAATAACTTATCAATAGGTAAGGCAAGGTGGTTACATCAACCCAAAGGTGTACTCTTAAACCTTGATCTTTTAATTTAAATATATTTCAAGTGATTTAAATCTAATATTATATGAATTTATTTTATACAATAAAATGATCTTGGTTGTAAGTCAATCACTATAAAAGCACTCAAGTTGGGGATACATAAAGACAATATGCATACATACCCATATATTCGTTTCTTTCATTTAAACTAGTAATTTCATTACTAGATTAAAGGGGGGATTGTAGACACTATTTTATGATTATATAACACCTAAATCATGTCTACTTGGTAAACATAGACCTTGGTTATTCCTCTTAGTTCTATCCCTTTCCCATTTTTATAAGTACAACTTGGCCTATATTTCATAGTCTAACTAGTCTTATGTTGATGACCCATGTCTTATATCTTTTTTAGAATTCTTAAAATGTATTTACCTTTCATATCTACATGTTTTGATCTTGTATCTACTTTCCCACTCCTTGGACACAAATGTATAGGATAGGCATTAGTGTAAAAGCTACTGTCCTATCTTGATGTAAGTGTCTAGTGCCCTAAAGTCATCCAATTTTTGAATGAAACATATCCTAATTATTATCCTAAGTGATTTAATGTGAGTTATTACTTCAAAGGGGTTGATATAAATACAATGTCAACCCTCATTCATTCCTCACTAGGGAAAACCTAGAGAAAGACTAAAAATACAAAGGAAACTTATCAAAATAACTCTATCAAACATTTAATTGAAAAAAGCTTCCCTATTTCCAAATCACTCATAGGTATAATACATCTATAGGTCTAAAGTACTAGAGGAGCAACCTAAGAGCCCAATTTTCCAAGTTATAAGCTAGGTCACTATTGTACTAGATTTTCATAATATTACATGATTCACACATAATCCAATATGTAGGAGAGAAATGCATGAGTATAAGGATCTCTTTTAGAGTATTGTATATGCACATAGTTCCTTTTGATAATGGAGTCTTTGGGGTAAACTTGATAGTGTGTGCCCACTATCCCATTTTCCCCAAGATCACTATAGATATGGATAACTAGGGTTTTGAAATTTTATGAGACATAGTCCATGACCTAGATCTAAATGCATAAGAGCAAAGGTGAAGCAAAAAATAAAAGCATCCATATGGTGGTATCATTTTCTTGTAGGTATTATATATAAGACACTAATTTTAAACCTAGATAGTAGTGTCAACATAACTATCCCAGGCTGACATTAGTGTCTAGAGTGCCATAAGTGTCAAATCTAGAATCTGATGACTATTTTAGAATCTCCTTCCATCCTAATTTTTTCATGTTCCATTTAAAAAAATCCATTAGTATATAATAAGTTAAGTATATTAATTCTTTTTCATTTCCATATATAGCTAATTTGTACATTATATATTTAGACTATCTCATCATAATAAATTTAGTGTATTCTTATATATAAGTTTAGATTCTAATTAGTCTGCATCATTCACTATTTCTTCCTTCAATACACATTTTATCCAACCCTTTACTATTAAATCAATATAAGATAACTTTTCCAAGAACTTTGTAAGCCCCCAAGGTCACACAAGATGAAAATCCATCACATTATTCAGGGGGTTATTGAACCTTGTCTATTCAGACACATAGGATGAGTTAGCAGAGGATGAGGTAGAAGAGAGATATTAAGTAGGAGAAGACTTAACTGAAGAAAATTTAAAATAAATAAGGGAGGACTCAAAATATAAACCATAAATTGATGTCTTCAAAAATGTGCATATATAAATACATTTTAGAACCTCTACTTCCAATCCTCCTCATACCACCAATTCAATACAAATAATTATAAGTATTAAATAATTAGGACATATTTTGACTAAGGACATAAACATGGAAGATAATATTATGTGTGCTTTTGTCATTGTTACTAACATTCCATTCAGTCCATTTATAATTCCTATAATTATTTCAACTACTACAACTTTTGCTTTCATTGTGACATTTTTTGATTCAATGAAAGTTTCTATCAAATTATTTGGTGTTTATACTACTTATTTTCTTATATATATAGTTTCTATTTACCTAACATAGTATTTGATTGACACTTTATGTGGATATTAACAAGTACACTACACATATACACCAATTGCATAATTATTGGAAAAACTAACATAAGACTCCATTACACAACCTATTAGTCCTAAAATTATTGACATCACACCAAAGAGGCCACAAGGGTTTTTTTCATTACTTTCCAAAGCCCAAATTTTGAGGACTTAGTTTTACAGCCCAAATTTTCCACTTACCTAATGTAATGTCATTCTTAAAATTAGTTAAGCTCATCAATTATTTTATCTAGCTAGATAGAGTCTATTGTGGTCTTCATCATCAAATATTCCCCTAAGATTACTAAGTATATAACTAAAATCCATCCTTATATTATGGTCTCAAGATAAAATATGGTTAACTCACTATGCCCTACACCTACACCTTCAATAGCTCCAAGCACACCCCCTTTACCTGATCCATCATCACTCATGCCTCCACCAACCACTTCATAATTAGTCACCACATTTTTACAAGAAATTATCACCGAGGAATTGATATTGACACCTATATGGATCTAAAACTTATAAAGACACATTATGTCTAAACATGATCTAGTTGTAGTAAATGAGTCAAATATTACCATTGAATTTAATGAGAATATAATCAGCTTAAGAGGAAGATGGAAAGGGGCTAAGAATAAATTGAAATTATCAGAGAAGAGTAATTCTTCTAATTGAATAAGAAAAAGAAAACCATTCCCAGATAATATGATGAAATCCAATTGGATCCAATCTCCATGGTTGATGTTATAGGGGAAGAATTAAAGAAAATGATTCATGGATTATAGAAAATGAGTAAAATACTAGAGTCTTATAATAGATTGGAAGCCACACATGATGTACTAGATGAATTCTAAAATTCAACTCATTCATTATATAAATTGGTAATTTTTATACATAGGGAAATATGTGAATCCAAACCACATTAGGGGAATGTGGTTAATTTCAATGTATCTTTGAAGATTATATATGCTAAATTATATCATAATTTTATGGTAGTCAAAGATAAATGATATCTAGAGTTGAACCTAATACTATTAATATATATTAATTTGGCACAAGATTATATAAGCTATAAGAGAAAGGACTTGAATGATTGGTATAACCAGATGAAGGAATTGGTAGAACAATTTATAGTCTAAGGGACCAAGGAAATTGAGTTAATAGAATAAGTGTTCATTCTAAGCATATAAAAATTGTATGGTTAGATAATTAGATATAATTCCTTTGACACTCTGATATATAAAATTTTAGATAATTTCAAGTTTAGATTTGATCACATTTTGCCTAGAGGTGGTGATTAATTGTTCATCTAATTACATTTTTAAAAGGGATGTTTGATGAGGCCTAAAAAATTATTGATTCATTAAAATTTTTATTAAGCATACACAAGAATATACTAAACAAGATTCCTATTTTTTCTAAAATTATAATAATTTATTGTAGCATTACTGGTTAAGATTTTTTCACATGATCAAGGAAAAATAAGTAACAATAGAGGTAGTTGGTATCTCAAGTAGGATATTTGTCCTCATAAAAAAATGTACAAGTATTTATATTGATACAATTGATATAATGGTTCATACCCTAGTAGGACTTGTATACTCTCATATTGATTCCACTTTAACTCTCATGCATGTTCATATCGGTGCCACTCCAATGACAATTATAGTTCTAGCTACATCATTGATCCCTAGTTTGCACCCAACATAAACTATTAGTTTTACTCATACACCATAGGTTAGTAATTTCCTCTTTTTTACCATTATTATATTTATAATTTATTTATTATACATAATACATTTATACATGTAAAATGTGAAGCTAAATTGTGATCTATTTAGAAAACTTGTAACCATGCAAAATCAATAGCTAAATTAGGAGCTAGTATTATTTTAGATTTTTTAAATATGGAACAAGCTTTGAAGATGAGTCATTTCCCATTAAAATATATATATATATATATATATATATGTCTGATTCAAATTCATTATAAATTGAGGGTAATTTTCATAATTAATACAAGAAAATAAAGTTTTTACAACTATTTTGTGATTTTGTTTTAATGTTCTTTCTCTTCCAAATTTATGTGTTTACTTGAAGAATTGACATTGATTTGATATATTGTATGAGTTATGATGCATATATTTTATTGAAATGATTGGATTAAATTGTGTTAGTCATGTTATTATTTTGATTCTTGATCATACTTTTACTTTATTAGTAGATTGATTATGCTTAGATATTCAATACTAAAAAGATATTTGGTTATGGTCATTGGATTATATTGAAATTAATTCCTCAGACTCTTCATCGTATTTGTTGTGTTCTATGGT
This sequence comes from Torreya grandis, assembly GCA_037957365.1. Taxonomy (NCBI): domain Eukaryota; kingdom Viridiplantae; phylum Streptophyta; class Pinopsida; order Cupressales; family Taxaceae; genus Torreya; species Torreya grandis. The sequence goes on along the minus strand of JARHVA010002630.1, from coordinate 2,357,040 downwards.
AGTATAAAGATTGAAATGTAAATTAGTTAGTGATAAGTTCCTAGTATTATTAAAGTTAGTCATTTTTGAAGGGATAATATTTAGTTGAATTACACAAACTTTATTTTCTACCTTACCCTTCCCTCTTTTTATCTTTTTTGATAATATCCACCGTAGTTTTGATTCATATATTCACCATAGGTTATCTCTTATAAATTTAGGTTAGATTTTAGACATGAGTCATAGCTAAACCATCTGAGGTAAAAGACCACTATCTCACCTCTATTTCACCATGTGCTCATTTACAAATCTAATATCTATAGCTCGTACCTTGGTGTGAATTCTCACCTATCTTAAAATAAGAGGGTATATCCCATAATAAAATTTAGTGTGCATAAAAACCACATATACATAACCTAGTGTTTCTCATTTTTATTTTCTCATTTTATTCCTTTCTCCCATATCCTTGATCTCATCTAAAGTTCCTCTCTATGTGTAAAATTGGGAGAGTTTTGAATCCATTTAAAACAATCAAAGATTCTTCTCCATAACTCCCCAAAAACCATGATCATGACAAAGTGTAGCGGATGCTTAAAATTAACACTCCCATAAATCATAAGTGAAGAGGTTCTCATTACTTATAGCCTACTTAATTCAAAACCGTCTCCATTTCCAACTTCCACTATATGTCCTAGCTCTCTTTTTACAATAATGGGTCACGGTTAATAATTGAAAATTACTCATTATAAAAAATACTAATGTGGTTAATTAGCATCAAATTTATGTTTTAAAAAACCTTTGACCTATACATGGTCTTAATAATCATTTATTCAATCAATTTCCTAGTAAATTCCATGACCTTATAATCTTTTTAATCAAGTGCCCTAACTAGGATCAATGCCCAATCTCAAACTATCTCAGGTTGCTCATTTTCAAAGTCTTAGTTAAGGTAATTTATAACATTACAATGGTAATTTATGATAAATAATTATAGAGACCAAGGAATCAAGTTGATACCAATGGTTACAATATGCTTCTCATAATCATATCAAACAATGTTAATCAATATGTGTTTTTTCATCCAAGATCCTATTCCAAAATAGTTATGAGATTGAGTATTTTCAAAGATAATAGTGGGAACACTAATGGAATTTCATCCTCCATTTTAGGATTGATATGAAATAAGCCTAGGGCATGACTATGGGTATTTGGCTTTAAAATGGAGCCTACATGGAATAATCTCTGAGAGATTCAATGCCACCACCAGGGGTTTAATCCTGATGTCTACGAGTAAATGAGTGAGTTATTGATGGTCAATGCACTTTTCTCTTCCATTTCATAAATGAAATGGAAGGGGTAGTTCAATATCCAAAATAAACACAAAAAAGAGGGAAGTGTAAGGTAAAAAATAATGTTTCTAGATCAAGATGAAATTAATGATTTAACAATCAAGTTAAATGCATCTGACATAGTTATACCACTATGTGTTGAGTCTCACTAAATTTTTTAACTCCAATACTACACAATGGGAAGAGTTTAGGGAAGTAATGAAGAATGATTAATTTGGGATTCCTAACTAAAATCAATATCATAATTCCATAGTAAATAATATATAAACTTCCAACATAAATTTTAGGATCACACACATGTTATCAGTATTGTAAATAAAATGAAAGGAATTCATAAAGAGTTTATGACAAGAAAGAAAATCATAATAATTGCATTCATAAACTGACAAAACCTTAAAACAATTATATGATCACTAATTTTCACTTAAAACTGAAATGATAGATACTTTGATAAATAGAACGCATGTTACACAAAAGCTAGAATTGTATTCATTAAAAAAATTGAATCTATTACAAAGATACCAATCTTGGCCAATTATTTATAATTAAAAAGGGGTGAAATAAACTACAATTGAAATCCTATCTTGATTTTGGCAACACTTCAAGCTAAAATTATTGACCTTAAAATTACAATGTAGTTACACTTTTATAGATAAGGATGGGATTCTCCCCTAAGTACCATGAGATTCCCATCCTAGGCCATGATGGCCACCAATAGTGGTTACAAAATACATAATTAAAAAAAAAGGGATAAAATCCTCTTTGCTTTACCTAAAAATATTCACCAGGGGGGACCACTCAATTGATACATGGAGGTGTAATGGATGAGTTAGCTCCCAATTGATGTAACTTTGCCTCCTTGGCCTCTAGAATGGATACCATGAGGTATAATTCTTTGTACAACTCGATGAGGTTCATTAGAGGCTCCCTGAAGATCATCTCTACCTAGGTTACAAGTCTATGGAATACTTAAATATGAGTCTCTATTGATACCTAGACTTTAGACACCTAGATGATGCTCAATGTAAATTGATTTGAAATCTTGAGAACCACCTAAGTTACCTCCTTATTCACCTTGGCCACCTTTCCCCTCATGACCTAGTCAACGTGACCCAGGTGAACTCCTAGTTTTCTCTTTTTTGATAGAGTGTCATCTAGGTGGAACAACATTGAGATATTGACTTCCTTGAAATAAGTGCCTCTTTCCATCTTCTAGGGGTCCTATTACTATTTGGACTAAGGCAAGTCACTCCTCCCTACCAATCCTCATGTTCTTAAGGTAGGTTTGATATAAGCCCAAATCTAATGTGGGAATCATTTTTATCTCTATGAGTAGGCCTTTATTAACCATGATAATCAACTTTTATTACTTCCCATAGATTACAATGATCCTATCTTGATAGGCCTTGGTCCATTGGATGAGCACTTGGGTCTCTGACATAGTCCCTAACACCTTTCCTAGAGTTTAGAAAAGTTTAATGAGGGAATCCTTAACTTGCCCAATTAGCCTGATAGGGAAGGATCTCATCACCTATGCCTTGAAAGTTTGTACATGGCTCTGCATTTCCTCAAGAAGCTTCTTTAAAATTTCATGAATCACCCAAAGGAATAAGAGTGGGGCTTCCACCATATTTTCTTCTCCTACATGAGTCTTATCCTTAGTGAGAGAGAATAAGTATGTTGGGTATTCCAAACCAAAGGATGTTGCTCCATCCAAGATCTTGAACTAAAATACTCATGATATTAAGTATTTTCAAAGATAAGAGTGGGAAAACTAATGGACTTTCCTCCATCATTTTAAAAATGCTATGAAATCAGCCCAAGACATGGTTGTAGGTATTTGGATTCCAAATGGAGCCTATGTGGAATAATATCTAAGAGATGCAGTTCCACCACCAAGGGTTAAATCTTGATGACTGAGAGTAAATGAGTGAGTTATTTGAGTCTATTACTATATTCATGCACTTTGCTCTACCATTTTCTAAATGAAAGGGTAAGAGTAGTTTAATCTCTAAAATAAACACGAAAAAGAGGGAAGAGTAAGGCAAAAAATAATGTTTTTAGATTAATAATTGAGATAAATGCATCTACCATAGTTATACCATTATGTGCTGAGTCTCACCAAAGGTTTTAAATCTAAAACTACACAATAGGAAGTGCCTCAGGAAGTAGTGAACACTTAAGTTATGATTTCTCACTTATATGAATACTAGAAGCCCATAGTAAATAATACATAAAATTCTAAGATAAATTATAGGCTATCACATAGGTTATCAATATTATAAAGAAAATGAAAATAATTCACATATAGTTTATGATAGGCAATCACATCATAATCATTGCATTCATAAAGTGACAAAGCCTTAAAACAATTATATGAGCATTAATATTTGCTTAAAATTGAAATGAGAGATACTTTGATAAATAAAACATATAATACATAAAATTTGAAACTATATTCATTAAAATAACCAATATATTATAAAGATACTGATCTTGTCCAACTCTATATAATTCAAAAGGGGTGAAGGAAACTACAATTGAGGTCTTATCTTGATTTTAACAACAATTTTAAACTAAAATTATTGACCCTAAAATTAAAATAGATTTAAACTTATATAGATAAGGATAGGATTCACTCCCAAATAGCATAAGATTCCCATCTAGGCCATGATAGCCACCCTTGGTGGTTAAAACTACATAATTCAAAAAAGGGATTATTTGATGAGGTTCTATTATGAAGCCAAATACCCATAGCTATACCCTATGCTGATTTCATATTAGTCTTAAAATGGAGGACAAATTTATATTAGTGTTCCCACTATTCTCTTTGAAAATACTCAATCTCATGAGTATTTTAAAATAGGATCTTGGACCGAATAATAGATGGCACTAAAAGGTGGGCCTTTAATTTTTTAATGGTAATTATCAATAAGAAATTGGGCTATAAAGTATTTTATTGATTAAAACCTATTCCCTCTCATTTATGCTCTCTCCATTATTATGTGATTCAAACACACAAAAAAATGGATGAAAAGGAAGGCTTTAAGAATTTATATGTTGAGTGTTGACTTATTTTTTATTATGCTTTTTTGTGGTAATGTACTAGCTATTATTTATTTGTTAATAATCCTAGAGTCTATTTCACCCATCACCAGAGCTAAGTACCATCATGATCAGTTGGTGGTTTCACCCTTGTAATTACATAGAAGACCTAGGCTCAATAGACCTAGACCTACAATAACTCAAATTAGTTTGTCTTCTCAATCTCTCCCAAATCAATTTCCTAGGATGGCTTGGTTAGCTCGTTGAGCCTTAACATCCTAGGAGTTCCATGACTTACCTAGAAACCCTAAGAGATATCATCTCCAACTAACTCCTAGTGTAATATGAACTACTAAAGAGCATGTGACCTCCTATAAAACTTCCATAAGAATTTGAATGTAGAATATGAGGAAATAGCTTAAAATATTTTCCCATTCACATTGCTGGACTCAACTTATGACTGGTTCTTCAACTTACCCAAGGACTTAATCCCTAGTTGGGACCATTTTAGTACTGCCTTCCTCACCTAGTTTGGGCAAGTGATAGACCCCAATGTATTGTACCATAAATTTTACACTATTAATTAAGAACCTAAGGAGCCTATTAGGAAATTCAATGCTAGATTTAAAAATATGTATAATTATGTTACCATGATCTACCAACCCAACCCCCAAATGGCACTTGAAATGTATAAAAATGCCTTAGAGCCTTGGATGGATATGTTCCTAAGATGAGGCAAAAAAATAGTGGACCTACCCTTATATTATATAGGTACCATAAAGGCAGATAGACAATTGAACCCATAAGGTTAGATGATATCCCCCTTCCTAATGTGCTACCATAGATGCCTACATTGAGCCTCTTACCCAACATTAACTACAATATCCTAATACTTCAGCCACTCCTTATAAAAAATCAACTCCTATTGACTCATACCACACCAAACCAACACTTGGGTTTTCTTAACTAAGGGAACCATAAAAAGACTCATTAATTTCAACACTAGGTAATGTTGGCAGTAGTGAACAATACCTATACCATACCCTAGGAGTCCACAAAGAATGAGCTAGATGTCATTCAATGAATGGTAAAAAAAATAAATAATGACTTCCTTTGGAATACAAAGGAAGATGAACAACTCTAATTCAGAGAGTTCCACAAAAAAATTCACAATATCAAATACCAAACAATAACTTTGACTATTCCCACAATCTACTAGAACCCTTGCCCAATAGGTTATCAGAAGTTAATATCTTCATGATAGCCTTTCCTAACTAGTGTTAAGTGAATATCATGAAATCTCATGGATAAATTTACTTCATATATTTCTATTGTGCCTTTGAGATATTCCATAAAAAATGGAAGAGTACAAGGTGGTCCCCAATCACCTAGAATCATCTAACATGGGTAAAGCCCCTAACACTGCCCTGGTGTTGAAAACTATGGAATTCCTTGAAAAAGAAGAAAATGAGATGGATGAGGGTATTAATGAGGTGAAATAATTTAATTAGTTATAAAATAGAAACTATTCCCATAGTAATAGGTAACCACAATAACCCTTCATTACCTCAACTCCCCTTAACAATGGTGCAACCCCACCTGACCAAAATCTTAGAAATGACTTGCCACCTCCAATACCTCAACAACCTAAATATCATGAGGATTACCCATATATACATAACATAAAGGTTAAAATATAATATAATATATGAAAAATATCAAAGCCAACATCACACTCTATGAACTTGCTTAGATCATAGAGCAACATGATCTTTTGTTAAAGTCCTTAACCAAGAATCTAACTCAACCTACCCATGAAAAATAAAAAACATCCCAAACCAATACGATCATTCACAAGCATAATATGGAATTACCTCCCTTCCTTTTTAACATCATATTATTTGGAAAAAACCTACATAATATCTTAGTGAATTCAGGGGCCTCAACTAATATAATGCCAATAGGCATCTACAAAAAGTTAGGGTTAGTCCCTATCAAGTTGGATAATGTAGTGGTTCAACTAGATAAATCTAAGGTCAAAGTGATATTATAAATGTCCATCCATAACTAGAATATGAGCCTAGGATTCACCACTTCATAGAAATCTAGGTGGTAGATATTCTCAAGGCATATGGATTTCTCCCCAATAGAGACTGTTCTAAAGCCATAAATGGGTGTATGGCCACAAATTTATCTCATATGTGGCTACCTAAAAAGGGGTATCTAATCAAATCAAGGTATATAGAGAACCCCATATGAAACACATGATAATTGAGTAAAATTCCATTGAAGATAAAGTGAACCTGACATTTTCAAACCTAGGGATCTATACACTAAGTATAAAACTAGATGAAGATACAACTAACAATCAATTGAACTTGAAAGGCCTATGGTCTCTTTATGTATATGGGACCTATTCTAAATAAGATAGTAGGGTTGGTATTCTACTAATAAATCCTAGAGGGAAGAAATATATTACATCATATAGGCTGTAGTTTCCCCACACAAATAATATATTAGAGTATGAAGTGTTAATATTTGGATTATAATTCAAATTGAAACATAAGGCAAACAAACTAAACTTTAAATGAATCTGAGATGTTAATCAACAAAATCAGGAGTAAATTTTAATGAAAAATATCATGCCTTAGAAGGTATATGCATAGATCTTGGGACTTAATAGAAAATTTTAGTGCACTCAATGTCATCCCTATCCCTAGGGGAAAAAACCAAGTTATTGACTCACTTGTATCTATATCAGCAAGCTTAACCCCCTATATGATACCAAGTTGCAAGGATTTTGTGTTTAACATGTCCCTTTATATTTTATCCCTAAAAATGTGATGAAATTTCAAGTCTTTGAGGATGGCCAATAGATCATCTACTTCCTTAACAACATGGGTATATTTGAAAACCAAATAATTGATGAGACAAATAAGGACAACCCTGAGAATGAGCTAGACAAGTATGGGATCCTTAATATTCATTGGAATTGGATCCTAAAGTGGATGATTTAATTGGAAAGAGTGTTTGATATTTTAGACCCCATGTTTCAAACAAAAATACCAAGGTTGATAACCAAAAATGCCATCTGATCAACCTCGACTTAGTAGAAAACCCTTAAATGGTTAATGCGGGTCATAACTAGACAGACTGTGAATTAGAGTAGTTGTGAAAACTACTACTAAGATACAAATATGTAATTGTGTAGGCCGATGAAGACTTTAAGTCTTTGACCTAAGAGTGATTACTCATACTATTCCTCTCAATCCAAATCAAAGACCATTTATATAGAGGTAGAAATTGATAAACCCAATTATGGAAACCCTAATACACATGGAGGTCCATAATTTATTCACTATTGGAATAATTTTACTATTTCACCATTTTACTTGAGTGGCCAACCTAAGACCCATGCAAAATAAAAATTGATAAATTTACTTATATATGGACTTTTGTAACTTGAATCGAGCCTCAGACAAAGGTAATTACCCATTACCTTCCCTTGATGAATTAATCCAAATAGTGAGTGGATTCTAGATGTTTTCCTTTTTGGATGGATTTTTGGGATATAACCATATCTTGATTAATTTAGAAGACTGGACCAAAACTACATACACCACCAAATGGGGCACATTTGCCTACAACTTTTGCCCTTTGGGTTGATTAAGGCTAGGACAACCTTTCAAAGAGAAATGTATTTTAATTTCTAAGGAATAATTAGTAAGTGTATAAAAATTTATATGGATGACTTGATTGTGTTTTCCAAATATAGGTTTGATCACATACACCACTTGGAGAAAGTGGTTCAAAGGTGCATAAGGTATATTATTTCTCTAATTCCCAAGAAGAGTTTATTTAGTGTCACTAAAGGTAAGATTATTGGTCATATCATCATAAAATAAGGTATTTATATTTATCTAGAAAGAGATGATATGATTTCTAAATTACCTTTATCTAATATCAAGAAAGAATTGAAATCATTACATTAACTTTGCTCGTAAATTTATTTCTAGATTTATTGAAATTGTAAAACCCCTAAGCATTATATTGAAATGGGACATTAATATAGAATGGAATGCATAATCAAATAAATATTTTTAGGATATAAAATATGCCATTATGCAATCCCTAGTCCTTATCATCTTGGACTATACACAATATTTCTATATCTACCTCCTTGCTTTTGAACACACCAATATTCCCTACCTCACCTAGAGATTAGATGGAGAAGAACATCTTATTACTTTCATGATCACCAATCTCAAGGGCATAAAACTAAGATATACTACTCTAGACAAAAATGCCTATGCCCTAGTCAAAGTAGTGAATAAATTCAAACACTACATTCTTAGGAATAATGTGCATTTCAACTAAACCCACCCATAAATCAAATGTTGGGGTAGAATGAATTGGGTGAACACAAAGGCCAATGGATGATGAAGTTATAATAATATGACATAGAGATCAAACTAGCCAAGTTGGCCTCAAGATAGGGATTTACATAATTGATAATTGAAATATAACAAATAATAACTATACACTAGATATTGTAGACACCTAAATTACATTTAGTGTCAAAATGCACCTAAATCTATTTAATAATTCATCTTAAATTAATTCATCACATTTCTTCCAAATTCAAATAATTGACTAAAGTCAAATTAGTCAATTATCTACACTTAAAACCTTTTTTTAAATAAAAATATATATTTTACACCTCATCCAAACATATTCCATATTTTTCTCCCTTATCCTAACCAAATCCACAAAATCATCAACCTCTTATGACTCATCCCCTAAGTTGTCAAGGAAATTGACTTAGTCCTGCTGACTTAGTTAACCAACCCCATGATTTCCTTAACCATTTTGAAATGGTCTTCATAATCATAAGTGAGGACTCATTAGCCATCATTGATAATTTGGACCATTAAAAAATTCCAAATCATCCTCCACCATTGGATCTTTATCCAAAAATATATAAAAATACTTATAAATCTTCATTTTCAAGAATTTTGAGTTTTGAAATTTGATCCTATCATATCATAAATCTTGAGATCTCAATAAAGAAATAAGAGATATACACAAAAGCAAATCAAAACAAATAAATGTGAATCAAATAATTATTTTTTCACCAAAATGGTGCCCATTCTCTTTTGCATTAGATGAGTGAGCACCACATATTTTAAAAGATCAAATTGAATATATATTATAATGGAGAAAACTTGTGCATTCAAAGCATAAAGTTTTTGATTATTTTTTTCTTTTTTTATTTCTATATTAGGGTTTGAATTTATCATCAATTAGAATTAGCTTACTTTCTTTTCACATCTAAATTTAGTTCATACATTTCTGGCATGCTCGATAGGACCTTCCCTCATCTTTTTCATTTTTTTAATCTTTTGATCATCATTTTTGCATCTAGATAGCATTTATTATTTGATTTTTGTTATTTATGTTTGCATTTGAATTTAATCTTTCCTTTTTGAGTGATTATATGAACTAAAATATGTTTTCAATAATTTTATATTTGGTTGTGTGTGCTTATCTTCACAATAGTGAATTTAGAAGTTTCAACAATGAAATTATGGACATTAATAGTGATTTTGTTTAATTATATAGTGAAATTGTTATTTTTATGTATTTTCTCTTCTATTTATAGGTTCAACAGTGAATTCATTTTGAAATAGTGAATTCATCATCCTTAGCAGTGAATTTGTTAAAGTTAGCAATGAATTTATTAAATTAAGTAGTGAATTTGTTATACTAGAAATGACCATTTTCTAGAGGGCATAACGTTTGACTTTGGACTCTGTTTGAAATCTCATTTTAACTAAAATGAAATTATTGAGATAGAGAATGTAATTATTAACACATATTTAAGTTTTGTTTATAATAAATCATTTAAAAAATTGGAAAACTAATTATAAATATTAGGTTGAATAAAAATAATGTTGTTTGATAATTTTGAATACAAAAGCCAATTTTATTTTACTAATGATTTCAATTTGTTTTTCAAAGTTTTTTTAGTAATGACATCACTTTTCATTTTGGTATTTTTTTTCTAATTGTGGAAATCACATATGTTATTTCTTTAGTGTCATAGTGGTGACGAGTCTCAAAAATTAGAAATATTTCATAGTTATCTGTGTTACCCAAGTAGTACCCACATATGATCTTTCTTTGGGGTTACATTGGTGATGATAATTAGAAATAAAAATGTATATTTAATTTTATTTTTCATTTTAGGGGCTCTATTGAATGCGGATTTCACCACCATGCAATATGCCAACCCCATTTACCAATGGGGTATATAAATTGAGATCTAATTATTTCAATTTATTAAGTAGTTGTGTGTTTTAAACACATCATGATGTGAGGGGATTTCATACTCCAATAACCAGGGTTTTAACATCTATCTCAAAATATGATATCACCTGTTGTCAACACACTGAGACCCCTATGGTTGTGTTGGGCACTTTGGGATAAGACCAAATAGTGTGCATCTACTTTATCTATTTCTTCCATGATTTTTCCCTTAGATAAGTTTGTTTAAACATTAATCCTAGGATAAATTATTTTTCCTTTTGACTTTGGTGCATTGGTTAGTAGTTATCACTAAGAAGCTACCTTCTATACACCCTCAAAATTACACTCATTGGGCCATGAGAATGATAAGATCCTCCATAGTTAGTTACTTAAAATATTAGGCCACAACTGAGAGTATGGATGAGTCAATGATATCAGAAGGCCAAATAGTTTTTCATGACCCTCATCTTAGTTTTTCACCTTTTTATGTAATTTTTTGACTGTTTAGAATGGAAATTTTGATGTTGTTTCCTTGTGTTTACCATGTGTTGAATTATTATTTTATTAAAAATAAATTCCTTGTGAATATTAAAGGTACCAAACACATTAAATCCAAATTTTTCTAACAATTTAAAAGCATTTAGTTGATAATCAAACTCTTAGTCACTTTGGTATTTTGCTTTAGTTTCAAGTCTTTTTCATTGTTGAGTCAATCCTTTCCTTAGTAACATCACCAGTTGAAATAAGCATGGCTATATAGAACAATCCCTTAATCAAGTCAGTCATAAATTCAAATCTAAATAATCCTTGTTATAACCCAAGGTTCCATCCAACCAATATTGATTAAAATGCATAATTGAATCAACATCAAATCAATCATCCAACAAATCTAAATCAAAGTTTCAATGTCATTACAAACTCAAAAATCAATCATCCAAAAAATACAAATCCAAGTTTAAATATGTATTCATCCTCATCCAAAAATCAATAAAATCCAAACTTTAATAGTCATTCAAGTTTCCAAACCAACCAATTCAACCCAAAACACAACCAATCAATTTCAAACTTGAATGCTTATTCATGTTTACCTATATATCAACATCTAAATTTTAATTTAAGGATTACATTGAATCAATTTTTTAGCTTTGATAGTAAAAATTATTTAAATTCTTTTCCAAGTTCCACCCCATACATAAATCAAAAGTCACTAATCATAAATCAAAATACATTCACCAATCAATCTAGTTCTAACCTTAACATCAATCTAAATCAAACTTTTGATTCACCTTCACCACCACTTTCAAATATATATTTAAACCAAAACCCATTCAAAAATCAAACCCAAATTTAGTCGAAGACAAATATCTTTCATAAAAAACAACCTTTCCACATTCATCAACATCAACCATTTGGTTTTACATCCAACCCTTTCCCAAACTTGAACTAAACTACATAAAATTCACATTTGTTCACAAACCTAATATATTTAAGTCTATCAACATTCACAAATACAACAAATCCACAAAATCCAAATACTTTCACCTTCAACACAAATCCAACAAATTCATTCTTTTAAGATCAAGTTACCTCTTTAGCTCAATTCATTACTAGGAAATCCCAAAACATTCTAATCAACATCACCGTAACACTAGTAAACATATTTTACAAAATCAACCAAGTGTATCCTCCAATAGTTATAGCCTTGATTCTAACATCCCCTATAACACTAATAAAGGGAATATAATTCTAGCACCCTTACCATATAAAATAACTCCACTCCCAGATTTACAATAAACCAAATTCTCCCAACCTATCAATAATAATATCATGCCTATTAAGAAAAAATTCACTCCTTTAGGGGAACTTTATGATGTACTCTTTCAAAAATTGGTTGCTGAAAACTTAGTCATATTTCCAAACATAAAATACTTTAATCCAAAAGTCCCAAAACTTGAGTGGTATAGACATAACAAATATTATGATTATCACAAAATTAAAGGTCATTCTATAAACCATTGTACAATGCTAAAAAATTATATCCAATATTTGATTAACAAAGGATACATCAAAGTAAATCCAAGTGTATCCACATCTAAAAATCATAGATTATGGATATGCCAAGATGTATTTATTGATCCTAAAAAGGTCACACCACTTCCAAATCAAGGTCATAACCTTCCATCCATTTATTAAGATCCCATTTTTAACGCATCTATTTCAAACCAATCCATAGTTTATCAACCTACCTTTGAAAACCATGTATTACCATCCATTTTTGATGTAGATCCCATGTTTATTGAAGAGCCTATCTTTGACTAGAAACCTATCTTTGATCAAGATCCCATTTTTGAATAAGTTCCTCTTTTAGACAAAGCCTCCTTTAACCAATATAACCTTTAACCCATTGGCCAGACACTCGAAGACTTATAAATTATTGAATCTCCCATCATCCCACAATATGCACCACATGTGATAAAGGTGCTTATAGATAAAATAATCCATGAGTAAGGAATTATCAAACCCATCCATTTTAAAGTAAACATTAAACCCAATAACATCAACTACAAACCATTTGAAAGTTAATGTAAAGATGTTAGTGATACTTTTGTGATTTCTAAGGGAACTTCATCCATAATCAAAACAAGATTCATTCATAGTTTTTATGAGGAATATGCTTCCATCAATCCTTTCATCAACATTATTAATCCTTCCTTCCATATTAAAATCTAGTATCTTGAACGTTCTGATTAAGACCTATGATCTTACTTAAAGTTAACTTATTCCATTGATAATAAAATAATTACAGACTTCCTAGGTGGTCTCCTACCAAAAGAGTATCAAAAGACATTTTTCATATTCTAAACAACAACAATTTTACCTCAATCAAAATTAATCCTACAATCCAAATCTAAAATCCACACTCTATAGTAAAAACCTCTTTGAATCACTATCAAATGATCAAAAATACAAATTATAGTTAAAATCCAAATCTAAATATAGAAAATAAAAAATATGAGTCCCCTAGTGAAAACCTCTTTGAGGCACTATTGGAAAATCTAAATCTAAATCCCAATCAAAAAAATCAAGAAGAATCCTTTGGTGAAAATCTTTCTATGGCACCAATGGATGAGAAAATTAATATATCCTTTACATTAGCATAGTTTCAATATGGATCCACATCACAAATTGAATATATCATTGATGTAACATTAAATTCTCAAATCATCCAACTTATAGTTACTCCTAGTCTTGTTGAACGTAAGTTGATTGGTCCCATTCATTATTTACATCATGACATATATACTTATACCCAATATAATTCCATCCCTCTAAATACTTCATGTAGTCAACACACATCCTTCATCCAACATACTTTCCACTTCACCCTATTTGGTAGCACCTTCTCTTATAGGGGCTATTACTATATCCTGGTAAATTTTGAAGAGGCCAACTTATAAATCAATGAAGTTACCGATGATATCTCTGGAACACATACCTAAATGATCAATAGTGGTAAGCATCATGCATATTGAAACCTTTTATAATTGATATGTCAAAAATAAAAATAAAATAAGCATCATAAAGAGAAATAAATTTATCCACAATTGAAAACCATTTATATGGCACCTTGGGCAAATACCATGATGAAAACCAATTTTTGACATCATGCATAAAATAATCAATTATCTAAAAATACCTGACACTTGAGGGTAAGCTCATTCCATTCCATTTTTATACATTATAGATCATCCCTTCATCCTTACCCATCTACACATATCTAGTCCATCCTAAGTTCATATTCAACCATCATACACTACTCTTACCTATACAAACCCATCCTTATCCATTTAACACCAAACCCATCGAAACCCATCTAATCCTTGCCATCATAAAACCATCCTTATTCACATTTTGACCTTGATAAGGAAGTGCAAACATCTTGAGACATGTTCTTAGGCATATCTTTGTGTATCCTTGAAATGTTATTTTGATGAATAGACACTTAGTCCTTACATCATGTGTTCCCTATAGTTATCATCTTAATTTCCATCCATTTATATTCATCTATACTCTATATATAATGTATTCATTATATGCCGTACCACTCACTCTTCAATGCTAGAATATGGTTTTCCCTTTACCGGTATTCCTTGTATATACACTTGTAAATCCAAAAAAATATAAAACATTAGAAAATACAACAAAATAAAATTAGAAAAACCAAAAATATAATAAAAAATCCCTTGTCTTTAGTTACATACCCTATTCATCCCTTATATAGATTACTCATTAGATAGTTAAACATTGTAAAAAATCACATATGCTAAAGGGTTATACTCTAGCCAAGGACATCTAAAAAATTCATTTTCTTACTTATTTTAGTCCTTTTCTTACCTATTTGTATAGTCATTTACTTTATTGTACATTAAGGGTGTTTAATTGCTTCCACGGTCTTTGTTTACTTCCATTTTTTTTACTTACATCATTCTCATTGTTACAAATATCTCTTTTTATCTTATCTTTATTATTGTTTCTTGTGTCTAGGTCACTATGTGTATTACTAATGGTGTTATTACGATCTTCCATATCATGATGCACTAAGTTTTATACTTGTGAATCTATTAGTCCTTATGTGTATTGCATTATAGTCATCATGATTTTTATATACCAATGGTGCATATTATCATGTGCAATATCAATCAACTCTTACTTAGTTGGAATTATTATTGGAAATATAACACAAGAAAAAAATAAATAAAATATAGCTATAAAACCATCTCATGTTTTCAGATGAAGCATATGTGTGTCATCTGAGACAAAGTCATTATAGTTGTAAAATCATGTCTCAATGAATTCACCACTTTATTCAATGAATTCATCATTATTCATACCAATTTCATCATTCTGATAATTACAAAATCATTTTATTCTCCTTTTTTAACTACATAAAACCAATTTTGTTGTACCATAGTAATCTCTCTCTTCTATCCATCCTTATTCATCCATGTTGTCAAATGATTTGATCCATCATCATTAAGCCATACAGTCACTTCACTTCCTTGTTTATGCTTTCATATTAATCATCCACAATCATTTACTAATATTTCCATTTAATCTCTTACACTTGTTGATTAGGACTAAAAAAATCACAATATCCATCCTTTCTCCATCAACCCAACACTTGAACAATTGATCAATCAATCAAGTAGTCAACCTATCTAAGCTCATAACTTTAAAATGGGACATATCATTACCACATCCTTTCTTATGAACCCTGATTCATGGGTCACCTCAAAGTGTACATATTCTCTTGGGATATGTCAATTCCCAATCCTCTCCTAGCATATATCATTACTTGGGGGAAATTAATCCATTATCCAATCATAATGTTAAATTATTTACTTAACTATGTTAATTACATCCATATGTCAATCTTACATTACATCATCACTTCTCTTCCTATATTGAGAGAACTACATATGGTCTAATATCCCCACTTAAACTTTGTCCATGGTGAATTATGTAGGAAAAACTTAGAGACATAGCATTTCTAGGGTCAGTTTGTCCACCATCATCCATTCAAACCATTTCATCCACATTTTATACTATCATTTAATCAAAGTATTATATCTCCTTATCAATGCTTGAAAATATTAATTTTATAATTCTTTATCATAAATTGGACAGTCTAAATTTTTTATTTTCTAGCCTATGGCTTACCATCATTGGTATATATCATTCCCACATTTACTCATGAGACCCCTAAGTCTGTGCACAATCCAAACACATAGTCTATAAATTGGAAAATGTACTTTTTCCAATATCTTCTCTAGCATTTAACAACTAGGGGTAAATAGTTTTACATGTAACCTCTATAATTTTTCAAACATTAGTATTGAGACAAGTATCTATATTATTGATGACAAGTTTCTCATTTTCATTCTCTCATCTAATTCATTTTTCATCCATTCATTTTTAAAATTTCTAAAAACATTAAATCAATTTATTCTAAGTTTATAGTCAAAATCTTGCAACAATCTCTCAACATGAAAGCTAATAACTCATTTGCAAATTCATTTTTTTTTCTATTTATAGAATTATAGTTAATTATTGCTAAGATATATCATTCCCATACTCACTAAATTGACCCCTGCATCATCAACAACAATAATAAGTGTGCAATATTTGAATGGTTAAACTATTATTTTTAAAATGCATACAATAGTTTTAATTTACTAGGGACAACCTTTTTATGCAATAAAAACATTGAAAATTTGACATCAATTTTAACATAACATGACTTAATATTTCTCCACATCTCTTAGTTCACTTATTATTTTCATCACTTTCAAGCATTTGTTTATTTTTATCACACAAACCCCTTAGGGGGCATCATCACACTCATTTTCATTCATCTTGAGAAATATTTTCCTTAATCATCAAAACTCTACTTCTTGTAGTATTCTTCAAAATAGTATTGATTTACAACCCTATTTCAAATAGGGGAAAATTAGACACCTAAATTTCATTTAGTGTTGAAATTTACATAAAATTATTTAATAATTTGTCTTAAATTAATTCATCACATTTTTTCCAAATTAAAATAATTGAATAAAGTCAAATTGGTCAATTATGCACACTTAAATCCATATTTTTAAAATAAAAATATAGATTTTACATCGCATCCAATCATCTTCCATCTTTTTTTCTGTCTTCCCAACTAAGTCCACAAAATTCTCAAGCTTTAATGACTCATCCCCTAAGTTGTCAAAGAAATTGACTTAATCTTGCTGACTCAGTTAACCAACCCCATGCTTTCCTCAACCATTTTAAAATGATCTTCATCTTCATGGGTGAGGACTCATTAGCCACCACTAATCATTTGGATCATTGAAAAAGTCCAAAATATCCTCAACTATTGGATCCTTCTCCAAATGTCTATAATAAACTTGTAAAGCCTCATTTTCAAGAATCTTGAGACTTGATATCTGATCCTATCACATCACAAATCTTGAGATCTCAATCAGGAAACCAGAGCTCTACACACAAGTGAGTCAAAATGAATAAAAAAAATCAAAGACTTCTTTTTTCACCAAAATGCTTCCCATTATCTTTTGAATTGTAGGAGTGATCATCTCATATTTTAAAAGAGCAAATCAAATGTATATTGTAATGGAGAAAACTTGTGCATTCAAAGCATAAAGTTTTTGATTGTTGTTTTCTTTTTTGTTTCTCTATCATAGTTCAAATTTAGCTTAGATTAAAATTAGCTTATTTTATTTTCACATATAAATTTATTTCATACAAATAGACATAGATCTGGTGCCATAACTAGACTAATATGCCCTGATTGTCCATTTTTTGTTCTATGAAAATACACCTCAGAATCAACCATACATAGAAGAGAACTCTCTA
This sequence comes from Torreya grandis, assembly GCA_037957365.1. NCBI lineage: Eukaryota > Viridiplantae > Streptophyta > Pinopsida > Cupressales > Taxaceae > Torreya > Torreya grandis. The sequence goes on along the minus strand of JARHVA010002630.1, from coordinate 2,338,942 downwards.
GTTTAAGGTTGCATAGGATACATTGAAGAAGGGAAATCTCTTTAGAAATAATCATAAGGGAATCTACATCATATGCTTGTCATTGGATGAGGCCAATGAAGTTATGGTAATTTTCCATGAAAAATAAGGAGATGGTCACCCTACAACACACAATGCCCTTCAGGTCAAATATTACTTCTATGCAAAGGGAAATGTAATTAATCTATAAATAAATCCTAGCTCAGATTAGATAAATCCTACATACAATTTTGATTATCAACACATTAGATATTTAAGGTCATGACCAAGATGGATCTGCCAGACCTAGCCAAGGGATATATTACCACAATAATATCACTTTGGATGGTTCAAAATCCTCCAATCAAGAAAAACTATGCAATAACATTAACTAGGTCTTATGTTTTTATATTCATTAAACTAATAACAAGTAATGTCTAATCTAGTGATCACTAAAGTTTTTGGCATAAATTGGGGATAATAAACATGAAAAGTAAACATGCATAGAAGACATACTCACATAAATGTATACAAAATCCTAATATATGGGAGATAAGTACAAATACATATCTAAATACTCTTACAAATAAGGAACAAAGTTAGGAATACTTACCTTTAAAGACAAATCTGCTGAGCCTTAATATCTTCCTTGGCTAATGTGCTTCATAAGGGTTTATTGTGGTATGTAAGGATGATAAGGATAAATCAAATTTAGGATACACAACCTATCAATTCATCCAAAATAATTCTCCATAAGATAAGATCTATATATCCAAAACAATTATGAAACCTTAATCTACTCTCCTCAATTAGAATGGTGGATAATCAGATGTGTAATATATATCTCTTCTTCTTCTCCTCTTAGAAATGATAAAATGGATGTGTTTATATAGATGGATATAACCTTAATAATTTACAAAATTTTAGCTAAAAAGATTGACCCAATCTACATTATATCTTTATTGACAAAAACAAATTAGGTCTTGGTCTAGGTCAGATAGGGGTTGACCTAGACCCTAAATATTTTTTTATCAATTAGAGTACAAGTTCAATGGGTTTGATAGTGTAACATAAATCATCAAAAAGGATTTTAGGATATGGAAGGGATAATAAAGTCATAAAATGACTAGATGAGGGTGAGAAATAAGAGTCAAAGCTTAGGGGAATGATTTTAGGAGATGGTTGTGTAGATAACAAGTGGTAGTAAGGGAAAATAATCTTGTGAAGCATCAATGGTCTACCCACCCCTTTCTTGGTTCACCCCTTAAGTCATGTATTTAGAGAGATTAAGACTCGATGGGTTCCTGTAAGAGAGAAATCATTAGTAATTGATAAAAGTTTGAAAATATTATGTATACACTACTGGCCTACTTTGTTTAAAGATGTGCATACTCATGTCCTTATTTATTATAAGTGTTAGACCTTTTTCAAGAGGAAGACCCACATGTAACTTTATCCTATGATGGAGTTGAAACCATTTTCTTAATGGGGACTAGATTTCATTAGGGTTATTAAACCCAACTCATCATATGGATACAATTTTATTCTCATAGCCACAAATTATTATAAATGATGGTCTAAGATAGTTGAGACAAAGAGAAGCACTATGAATAAAGTCATCAAGTTCATGGATAAAACAATAACCACCTAATTTAGGATCTTAATATCTTTGGTATGTGATAATGGTTCTACCTTCTAATCTAAAGAGTTTACAAAATGGGCCAATGATAATGATATCTCCTTGATATTCTCATCCAATCACTATACACAAGGAAATGGATTGGTGGACTCCATAATAAGAATTTAATAGATGATATCAATAAATATGTAAGAAAGAAGCCTTGGGAGTGGAATTGATTATTGAAGTTCACTAAATGGGCTAACCTCACCATGTATAAAAAATCCCTCAAGAGTTATCCTTTTCTTTTAGTCTATGGATTAGAGCCTATCATATTGGTTATAATTGGACTACCAACTTATAGGTTCATGTAAATATTCATGGAACTAAACAAAAAGGTAAATTTTAGGCTCCTAGATATCAAACAGTTAAATGAAGCTTAAGATGAAGCTCTAGTAAGCTTTAACAAGCATCTAGGTACTATAAAATGATGGTTTGATAAGAGGGATAAGGTCAAAAATTTTAGGATCTTTGATCTAGTATTAATGTAGGATAAATCCCATGAAAAGAAATGTGAACACACAAAGTTTGATCCTATTTAGATTGGACCTTATTAGATAGCCAAAATCCTAGGCTAGAATGACTTTCAACTCAAGGTCCTAAAAGGCAATAACCTATTGCTCCTATTAAATGGACAACTCTTGAAGCACTAATTCTCAATTACTTCATCTAGTATAATTTCAAAATAGGCTCGATGATCGATACACACACACACACATATACAGACATACATACATACATATATACATACATATATACATACATACATACATGCATACATACATACATACATATATATATATATATATATATATATATATATATATATATACATATATATATATACACACACACACACACACACACACACACATATATATATATATATGTATGTATGTATGCATGTATGTATGTATATATAGGTTAGTTTGTTTTAGTTTTATGTTTGTTTTTCCTATTGTGTGGTTTATTTACTTATTCCTTCATTTTGTTTTTTTAACTGTCTTTGTAGCATTCATCACCCCAACCTGGCCTTTGGTTGAGATTAAAAAAATGAACCCCATTATGAGGGCTCCCTATAAAATATAAGTCAATAACCACTCCAAGTGAGGGATCCCTATAAAATATTGGTTATAATCAGACTACCAACTTATAGGTTCATGTAAGAATTCATGAAACTAAAAAACAAGGCAAATTCTAGGCTCCTAGATATCAATTAGCTATAAGAAGCTTATGATGAAGCTCTATTAAGCTTCAACAGGCATCAGGGTACTATCAAATGATGGTTTGATAAGAGGGATAAGGTCAAAAGTTTTAGGATCTTTGATCTAGTATTAATGTGGGATAAATCCCATGAAAAGAAATGTGAACACACAAAGTTTGATTCTATTTATATTGGACCTTATCAGATAGCCAAAATCTTGGGCTAGAATGACTTTCAACTCAACGGCCTAAAAGGCAATAGCCTATTGCTCCTAGTAAATGGAAAACTCTTGAAGCACTACTTCTCAATTACTTCATCTAGTATAATTTCAAAATAGGCTCGATGATTGATATGTCTCTCTCTCTCTCTCTCTCTCTCTCTCTCTCTCTCTCTCTCTCTCTCTCTCTCTCTCTCTCTCTCTCTCTCTCTCTCTCTCTCTCTTTTCTGTGTGTGTGTGTGTGTGTGTGTGTGTGTGTGTGTGTGTGTGTGTGTGTGTGTGTGTGTGTGTGTGTGTGTGTAGGTTAGTTTGTTTTAGTTGTATGTTTGTTTTTCCTATTGTGTGGTTTATTTACCTATTCCTTCATTTTGTTTTTTTAGTTGTGTCTTTATAGCATTCATCACCCCAACCTGGCCTTTGGTTGAGATTAAAAAAATGAACCCCATTATGAGTTATCCCTATAAAATATAAGTAAATAACCACTCCAAGTGACTAGCAAAGCCTAAAAGGTGTTGTTGAGTTATATAGGACCAAATTTGAGTCTTTGATCCAAACAAACCAGGGATGGTGAGTGATTCATTTACATTTAAGATATCAGGGACCAATGATTCTTAGAGATTCAAGTGGATTTTAGAATAGCTTGTATCCCATTAGAGGCCACCAAGATTCACTTAATATAACAACTTATAAAAGGTGGGACCATTCAAGCCAATAAAAAATTGACTAGATATTTAAAGCTTCCTCTTCACCTTATTACCATGGCTTGGTTCCAAATACTCAATGGATAAATAATTCTAAATATTTTCATAATGAACCTTGAAAGAATACAATTAAAACATGTATAATTTAAATCTGAGTCTTCTTTGAAAGGGCCATTTATGTAACCTCTATCATAGGCTTTCTGGCTTGACTAGTAGTGGAGCAAGGTCTTGAGTAGGACTAGAGGTATCTCTATTAAGGTTATGGATGTCTAGGTGGTAGAATAATAATGCCTACACCATTCCCATATAAGCCATTAAATCTTTAATGCTCTTGAATAAGTCTTATACCCAATTTGACCTCAGTTACTTGAATAAAGTCTACAATTGGTTAAGTTAATTACAAATCACTCCTTAAAAACATTGTTGGTCTTATATAGGATAAAATATCAGTGTATCACTTATTATTACATGAATATAGTTCCTTATTTTTTGATATGTATAAAGGTATCTCTTATATTTAATGCAATATGTAGGAATAGAGGATTACCAGGTAAAGTCTTAAGAGCTTATCACCACTTTCCCCATGTAAATCACCATTTATTGTGGCTAACATGCCCCATTTCATAAGAAATGGGAGACCCCTATTCTAAAACATAAAACTAAAGTTATTGGACTTATTATCTCATTCTAGTTTGGTCCACCTACACCACATCTCTGAAATCCCATATTACCCTAGTTTTTTTCCCCAAACAAGTGGTATGGATAATGATAAATTAATTTGACATGTAGACCTTAGAGGTATATAAAAGAGACCAAGTAAAATCCCATTAATAATCCATGGTTAGGATACACCTTCTTGACTTGAAGGTTTAACATGATAACTTTGTAGGGTTGCCCTTACTCAAATATTTTTAGAGTCCTAGTCCTATTCTTGGTATATCACATCCCAGAGTCCTTGGAGCCTAGATGGTGGTTAGGTGAGTTAGTAATTTGTATATATTCATTTATATTTCACTTAGTCATTTTATATGATTTTCAGAGGTTCATCCTTGTGTTTAAGTCTTGGCACTGCATGACTTTAGGGTATTTGGCTAAAGAGTAGTAAGAGGTTTTACACGAGTAAAGTTTCAAGTAAAAGTTTTGAGAGAAAAATTGGTGAAGACCAAATTTGATAAAAAATCATGATAAGATAATAAAGTCTTGATGTAATAAGAAAAATACACATGGCTTATGTTAGATGTGTAGTCTCTTAAAACTAACAAATGTGTTAGATCTTGGGAAATCCTAATGCAATTAGTGAGTACCACATGATTTATTTTCAAATGCATCAATCTCTTAGACATTATAGAGATGCCAAATCTTGAGAGAGATTAAGGAAATAAAGAAGTGCCATGTGACCCTAGATTAGAATCTATCATTACTTAAACTAATTTCTTCACTCTAAATAAGAATGTCTAGTCTCCCAAACCTAAAAGAGATATTTGATCCTAAGATAGCCTGGCCCAACCAGTGAGTTTCACATCAACCAATGGTAGATTGTTTAGTCTCCTAGTCTTAATAGAGATGTCATATCCTTAGAGAGATCAAATAAATAAAAGGATGCCACATGCCCTAAAGGTCAGAAGTGTCTGTGTCTAACCAATGAGATCTAACTATTATCAGACATGTCAATCTCCCAGTTTGATAAAAATGTCAGAATCTAGGAGAACCCAATGTATCATATCCCAACACATGGTGTAATGGGGAAATTTAGCATGTGGGAATCTAAAGGCCACAGTATGGATAGAATTAAATATAGGTGGAACTATAGGGGATAATTAGAGGATGCCATATGTCCTTAGATGACATTTCATCCTTATCAAGGGTATAATAATGAATCCTGAGCTATGACTAGGTATCAACTATTGACATGAGGAACATTTAGGAGGTGAAAGTGGAATAAATCCAAAGCTCTTGGGAGGATTTAAGGATGAGTTAGTAATGTACCTAACCACTATGTACATTAATGAAGTGGGAAATTGTAACTCGATTAGATAATTTAAAATTTCACATCACCTTTACTAGATATGATAAGATGTGTGTAATTATATGCCCTAGATTTAGATCCAAATTGGGAAATCAAGTGGAAGATTAATCCACCCACTCAAATTTTAATCCAAAATGAGTGACATACCAAATTCCATTAATGCAAGGGGATGAATGTGGATTTACATAAGTACCTTGAGGAAAGCTCATAGGCTATTATATCTCTAGACTCCAAATTTTATACTAGCTTTCTACTCCTACATGAAATTTTTACTACCTTCTCTTTTGAATAGAGATATTTCACAAAATTTCTTCTCACTACAATGGTCTCCTCATCTGTAAACCCAAAAGATGAGACTAAGTATAGGGGAACTCTATTCATAAATGGCTTGACCCATTTTAAACATTAAAATGAAGTATTCAAGGCCATCAACTAGGTGCCCAAGGAGTTGATTATTGATGATGATGATCAAGACAAATTTTAAGATTCCCTATGAGCATATGAGATACATGGCTTGCATAGATCTATGAATAATTTTTAAGTGTTCCTCTATGCAATTTTTTTTTGACAAACTAATCCTCACTATTAGGAAGGAGTAAGATGGCATTCATGATTGGGTTGGCTCGGTTATCTCTTGACACCATATTATTGACATCTTGGGAATGTATTATAAATCCTATTATAATCTCCCAAACTTTACCCTTTCATATGGCTTGATGGTGGTACATACTTAGACCAAATCCTTCCAAATATACAATGTCATTAAGGACTAGGTTGAGAACCAAGACACTAAATGGGAAAACAAGGATTATGTTTATGCATACACAATACAAACCTTCAAGGAGGAGATCTAAATTATTATGATCTTACTAAACTAGTTATTCAGAGCCCCAAATTGCCTTCACATTAAAATATTTTGGGTGTACCTACTTCACATGATCGTAGATGGTTCCCAAGTCCCCAACCTAGGAGGAGTGGTTAATTAAAACATGGTCAAGACCATAATGGTATGGGTAGGGTAATTATTTACATGGTGATTTATATTGTAGATGTAGTTTGTGGGACACTCACTTTCAATCCCTCTACCTTTCCTAAATGGGTTATAAAATGATCTATAGTTCATGTAGTTTTCTAAAAAATATATGGCCATCAATATAAAAATAACATCCAAGATATTTGTGAGTTTTTCTACCTAGTGGTATATAGTGAAATTAATAAGGCCCCTATGCCTCATATATCATAGGAAATCAGAGACTCACTGGCTCCAATAAGATGCTACTAGTATTTTTGGGAGGAAACCATCATTTGAGTCATGGGAATTATTAGGGAGACCATATTCTTACCCCATCACATCTTATATCACCTTCATGACATGAAAATTTCTTAACAACTAGTGGTGGGTATTTTCATATGTTGTATTAGTTTTTAGTAGAAGGCTTACCCACCTATTTCAATCATCATTAAAAACCATGTATATAACTCTTTCCCTCCCTTGCATAATATGGTGGATATATGAGATTATTTGGCCTTGGGTAAAACTGAGCCACAAGACTAGGAATTGAATGGCATGATCCAAGTATTTGTCTAGCCTCAACCTCAATTATAGACATTGACCAAAGGATGATGACAAGTTGTATTTAAATTTATAGGATGAAAAGGAGGTGATCACAAGGATCGAATCCTATAGGAAGGGGAAAGGTAAGAATATATATACCAAACCATCCTGGGCCCCCTCTACATTTACTTAGCCTTCATGTAATGTCAATCAGACTCCCCCCATAATTTATATAAGAATCATACAATGGATCCTAAAATAGTCTCCCCCATGAGTAAAAAATCCTCCTATCATGGATACACCTTCTACACCACCAACAACTCAATCACCTTGGCCCTAGCCATGTTAGACCCATGTGAATTGGAAAAAAAATGTCCCAAGCATAGGCAATTCCCTAGAATGCACCTCAACCCCAAGACACCTAGGCTCTAAGGTTCAACATTAGCAATAGCCTAGACATGAGCTTAAGTTAGGATGAATAATAGGCATAGTGAAAGTTCCTCCCCTCACTCCCTCCACTTTCTAATTTCATTTTATAACACCAATAAATTCCCTACCTCTTCTATGATCCTTTTTATTAGCACCACCTCTTTTCCTTATTATTTCCCCTCCACTCTTCACCCAAACATCAATGGTCTCGACCATCCTTAACAACATAGATTATTAATTTCCATCTTCCCCTTCTATTCCCCAACTTGGAACTTTTTAAGTGCCCTTATTAACCATTCCTCAAAGTTAGGTATGTGTAATTGACCTATCTTTACTAGCCACCTTAGCTATTTTGAGAGTAAGTGCACTTATGTTCACATCTCTAGTGACAAGGGCCATCTTGGTAGTTCTAATTATGACTTAGCAGATCCCATTAACAACTCATGTGGATATTATTACCTTGTATCCTTCTATAAAAGTGTTTAGATATAACCTAAGCAAAAGGCTAAGGAATAAATGAAAGGTAGTTCATGTTTAGACCATAATAAATGTACTATTTAATTAAATTCTACCTCCTCTACTAATATCCATGGATCCTCTGAAACCAATCCTAGGGAATCATTTCATAGCTCCTTGACCCCCTTTTTGCATCACCCTTAATGGGTATGGATTCAAATTTAATAAAACAATCTCTTCCATTCTACTGAATACCCACCTCCCAAGGTCATTACCCCTCAAGTAAACATGACATAGAGTCAATGGTGAACATATATGTTCCCTTTGGTCTATCCATTAATATTATCCACTTTTTCCCCCATGCCTCCTCCTCTAATAATTTCATCATTCATTCCCTCCACTTCTTCCATTCCTCCTCCACCTCATCTTCTAGATATTACTACCATCTTTACCACTACACCAATCCCTCCCAAAACCTAGGGAATGATCCCAGTATTAAAGGTGTTAGAGATGATGATTCAAGGCACCTTAGAGGTGCAATGGGATTTTGACTAAACTATGGGGAGTATGTAGAGAATATTCACCTAAAAATTTATGTAAGAGGGAAACCCTATGGTCTAGTAGACCTAATAAGACTTGTTTTATCTAACTAAGGTGAGGACTATTGTAGGAGAACAAAACTCTAAGAAAGGTGGTAAGGACTATGATGGATACCTAGGTGCTCATCCAATAGACCCAACCCTATCTGGAGATGATCACTATAATTTATGGGAAGTGTTGAAATATAACTATCATGATTGATAAAGGCAAGCTCCTCGAGCTAAAATTGATTCCCACATCAAATTTGTGCTTATATCAGACCTATGTTGGGACCATGAAGAATGTTATGGAGGAATGAATTATGTTATTTTAAATGGTAATGGGACCCCTAAAGATGGAAAAAATAATATATTATCTTATTTCAATGAAGTTAATATCTTGATATCATTCTACCTAGATGATACTCCATTGGATAAGGGTGAATTTGGAGTTCACTTGAGTCACTTTGACTAGCTCATGAGGGGAAAAGTGGTTAAGGAAAATAAAGAGGGCAGTTAAATGGTTTTATATATTTTGACTCAATATACAACAAGCATTATCCATGTGTTTGAATTCTAGGTGTTAATGAAAGCTCCCCTTTTAGTATAATAAAGACTTATAGCCTAGGCATAAATGATCTTTAGGGATCCTCTAATAAACCTTGCCAAGTTGGAATAGGAGTTTCACCTCATTATAGCTATACTAGAGGCCAAGGAGAAAAAGTCAAAGTAATTGAGAGCTAGCTCATTAGTTCTAACTCCATGTACTAGGTGAGTGACCATCCCATCCTTATGGATATTTTTAGGGTAAGTGAAGAGGATCTTATCCATTTCTTTTAAATTATGTAGTTGTAACCACCAGGGTTATCCATCATGGCCCAAGATGGGAACCTTGTACTACTTGGGGGTAAATCCCATCCTTATCTATAAAAGTGTAATTGTGTTGTAATTTTAGGGTCGATAATTTTAGCTCAAAAGTGATGTCAAAATCAATTTAGGATTTCACCTATGGTTTCCTTCACCCCTTTTAAATTTTAGAGTTTTCTAATATCAATATCTTTGTAATATAACTAGTTATTTTAATGAATTCAATTTTAGATTTTATGTAACATATGTTCTATTTATCAAAGTATCTCTCATTTTAATTTTAAGTGAATATTAGTGCTCATATAATTTCTTTAATTCTCTATCAATATATGAATAAAATTATTATGATGTGCCTTCCTATCATAAACTTTGTGAATTCATTTCATTTTATTTACAATAATGATAACCTATGTGTTGGCCTACAAATTATCTTGGAAGTTTATGTGTTATTTATTATGGACTTCTAGTATTGGTATTTAGTGAGGAATCATAAATTAAGAATTTTTAACTTCTTCCCCAAACTCTTCCGATTATGTAGTATTGGAGTTAAAACCCTTGGTGAGACTCAACACACTATGGTATAAATGTGGTAGATGAGTTTGGCTCAAATGTTAAAGCATTATTTTCACCTTGATTTGAAGACATTCTTTCTTTCCTTACTCTTCCCTCTTTTTGTGTTTATTTTAGAGATTGAACTACCAATTCTATTTAATTTATAAAATGGCAGATAAAAGTGCATGAACATTAGTAACAAACTCAAATAACTCACTCATTTACTCTTTTCCATCAATACTGATCCCCTAGTGGTGACACTACATCTCTAAGAGATTATTCAATGCAATATCCATTATGAAGCTAAATACCCATAGCCATGACCTAAGATGATTTCATATCAGCCCTAAAACAAACTATAAAAGCCCATTAGTGTTCCCACTATTCTCTTTGAAAATAATCAATCTCATGAGTATTTTAGAATAATATCTTGGACCAAAAAACACATACTATCATTTTCAAGATTAAAAATCAAGTGCTTAAGAGACTCATATACCATTGTCATGGAAATATAAAGCATATATTTATGAGATGGTTCACATGTTCTCACAAGTAAAGCCCAATTAAAATGTCATTACATTTATCACCATTACAAATAAAATAATTGAACAATATGGCTAAATATATGCTAATCATGATACACATCTACCAATGAGCATATAAAGAGACTCACAATCACTTTACATCATGAACATGTGTTAAAACATCATCAAATTTAATCAAATTTCATATCTAGATATAATGTATCATCATCATGAAAATTAAAAACAAATATATCATGGCAAACAAATATACATCCACATTATTATCAAAAATATAATCTACATCCAGAGTCAACAATAATGAATAAAAATTAGCATAATGTATATTGAAATAATATCAAATTCCATATACATCATGTGATCAAAATTAAATATCCATATATAATTCAAAAATACAAAAATGTAGAGCTATAATAAAAAATTATCTCTAAATTTGATCACCTCTATCAAGATTCCTCTAAGGGGTATCCTACAAAAACTTTATCATATCCCATGTGGTGTTATTTATTGTGTGGGACCATTGCTCTATGTTTTAGGGGAAGATGTGCCATTGATATCTCTTATGTTTAAGTGTGATGTGACCTAGAAGTATGGCTATGTGTATGATCCCTAAAATTTAGTGCCCTAGACCCTATGGGTACATTAGAATCATAAAAACTTTGATAATAGATGGCTTCATTCTTGGCCTATATCACATCATACTTAACTAGATCCATATCTATTAATGTCTTGGATAACCCCTAGTTGGGAACTAGTTATTTGGATATGTATCTCTCCTGATGGAGCCTATAAACATCTACTTGATACCTCTATGCATCCACCCAAGCTATCTCACTCATTGATCTCTATCCCTAATTCATTATACATTAGTGAGATATTCCTAGATAGTGGTCATGTAGGAAACCTACCCATCAATGTATCAATATCAATATCTCACTCTGTAACGGGGCCCTATAGCTAGGAAATCTCACCCCTAGGATCCTACCAACTACCTTTATATCTAAGCCACCTGCTCCTCAATCTTGAGATCTCTATGATATTGGTTGATATATATCTCTCATACTATCTATGGTGGCTTGGTTAGCCTATGAATACCCTAGTTATGATGATCTTTCCTAACCTAATGACTATCCTCTCTCATATATAGACCATATTGTGATAGTAAGGGTCATTGAGGTATTGTGTACAACAACATGAGATTCCTCTCCATGTAGACCTAGGTCATCTCCCATCTCCACATACTACTCTAAGGATTCCTCACTATTTTTCCCACTATTTATTTTTATGCTATTATTGCTACCACTACTAATACTCTCAGATCTTGAGTTTGTCACCATAATCACATCCAAATTTAAAGATAATTATGTAATGGTGAACTATATGTATGGCTATCTGAACTAACCTCTAGCCTTGTACATGTGTAGGTGGTGGCCTAGCTTATCTCTACTATATCTATTTACATGGCCTTAATTTATCACCCATTAGAGGCCTATATATGTTAAGTTATACTGGTCTCAATATGGACACCACACTACATTTGTGTTAGTCACCCTTGCATCTATTACAAATCCCTCATATACCCATGCCACTAGCTGTAACATCAAGAGGTTGCCAATTGATTTCACTCTAGGAATAGGGGGACCCACTCACTTATCTCTTAAATTACATGGAAAAAATATTGAAGACCCTTAATAACATCTTGATGCCACCCAAGCTACCTCTACACATGTTTTGGTTGGTACCACTCCATTATGAAGTCATGGCACCTTATAATATAACAAAGAGTGGTCATGTAATATTCCATATGGACATCCTACAGCTAGCCAAAATGAATCTAAAAATATAGTATCCAAATAAAATATCATCAATCTTCTCATCGATCACCCTTCTATAAGATTATTCATCTCATTGATGTCCCTATTGGCCCCCTCCTATCACATACCAATCATAAACTAGTGGTTCTTATGGATTCAACTATCATCTATCCCCTATTGGTCAATCTATAATAATACACTTCTAGGACTAGATATAGAGTAGTGTATAGGTCCTGATGTTCCTACCTAGATGATAGGCTATCATGTGATGATATATATATATATATACATATATATATATATACATATACATATATATATATACATATACATATATATATATATATATACATATACATATATATATATATATAATTGGGACTATACTGAATGTCATCAGGGCTATCATGTCCCCTATCATGCCCACATGAAATAATCAACCATTCTTATTTATCATTAACATACCACTGATAAATCCATCAAAATAATAACCTACCTATCAATCAAAGGCTAAGCTCCATTTGCATGGAAAGCTAAATCCTCTAATACATCTATATGAATCATGTTGTCTCTAGTCATGACACTAATGACACCAATTAGGTCCTCTAACACTAATAACCACCATTGATGTATTTATAAACTTGTGAATATATATATATATATATATATATATATATATATATATATATATATATATATATATATATATATATAAATAAGGTGGAATGTCTACCATATATCATCCAAAGTAATGGTCACATATTTAATCGATAGGTGGAATGTACTTAGCTTCGAGTGATACCACTTGATAATACTAAAAGGAAGGATCTATATACTAAAATCATCAACATCTATCTAATGTACCTTAGTCCAACTAACTCAAGGAATGTCAAGTACCCTCTATCTATATTCATGATTGTCTTATGATGTTCTACCACCACTCATAATCAATAAATATAAAATAACTTGCTCTTTCCAATCATAAACATGTCATTACACTATGTTAAATAGATCCATTTAAACCACTAAACACACATATTTTTTAACATGATACCCTAATATCAAAAGATAAAATAATTCCACTTATTTAAAAACATGCAAATTTTGCATTTACATTCAACTTAACACTTTTTATAATATATATCTACCACTTGGGCATTTTCTACCATTTTAGTGAGATCATCATTATGCAAGGCATTATCATCATTTATCAAGGTGATCCTACCATTTAATAGGGCATTCTCACTGTTCCCAAATCTTTAGTATTTTTTATCATTATCACTATTTTTTAAGGCAATATCATCAATTCACAAGATGGCATTTTTTCTTTCCAGAGTCTAATCTTCATTTCATGGCTTTGAGGCTATTTTGATGATCTCATCATACAAGTTTCCTTCTCATATGGACAGGTCCATACAATCCAGTTGATGGAATTTAATCTAGAGGACATGGGCATCTTTATCACATATTTCTCATGTTTTAAATTTTTTGATAGTCTAAACATCTCAAGTTTGCAAGTTGGTCTCATTTGGGATGACATGTAGGTTTTCACTATATATAGAATCTTCATGCCTTGGTAGCAGTTTCAAAGGATTATGATAGGTTTATTTTCATATTTACAATGTCTTCTTGGTCCCCTAAATTTTAAATCTCATTCTCCAAATCAATCTTCCACGGAGTTGTAGTCATAAGTGACACACAGTCAATTTATTCCATGATTGTCATGCACAATCAACTGAGTGTTGTGTTATGGTATTAAACACATTCATGGGGTTATAAAGAGTTTTAAAAATTTTAACACATCATTGAATCATTAAAAAAAACTTAAACCCTCTAAATATAACAAATAAAACTATGATGATATTCAATGTTACATCTATACACAGTTAGCCATGAATGAGCATACACAAGAGCCTCTCAAGAGAATGTTATGTTGGAATAGAAGCCTTAACACATGTTTAAAATATTTCAATGTATAAATATTGAATTTAAAAACCTTTATAAGGTGTAAGATTCATATAATTCCATTCATCACACTTACTACCCATACTCAAAGTCATTACCTTGTAACCTATAGTGATCACCTATAGGTGGCACCTATAGAGACTAAAAAATGTTTCTTATATATGTTGAAGCAGGTTTTGAGACCTTTGGTGAAGTCTTAATGTGTTTAATATATCATATAATCCATGTTAAAGTGATAGAGTATCATTTATATTGAATAACCATATGCATTTTTGAATATTAAATTTTATTACCCTATGTTTTAGAATGGATACCTATAAGTGACACTGACAAAGACTGAGCAAGGTTATAGTATAGTAATGGAGCCTACTTAAGCTCTCTTTAGAGTCTAAAAATATGGAGGAGTATCCTAGAATTTTCTATTGAATAATTGGATTAGAAATAAAGGTTGAGGATCACCTTAAAATCAAAATGACTATGTTTAGGGACCAAATCCCTAAAAACACAAAACAAAACACCCACCCCTTTTGGAGATGTCATAAGATAATTCCATGTTGACTTTTGATCAATCCAAAGGTACTCACCTTCTAGTACCCATATATGGGAAGAGATTTTCAAAATTAAGAAGGTTTATGTTTAGTGGAAGGTATTTATTTAAGGGCTACAATATATACTTTTGATCATTGAGATTAGGAAATGACATCTACAAGATTTGAGCTCCAAAGAGACTTCTACACCCAAATTTGCAATATTAGACTATGCCTCATGTTTGAATGGTTATAGGTAGTTTAAGAGAAAATTTATGATCTATAGGTCATTTATAAAGGTTGTATTTTTAGTTTTTTAACCTCATGACACCTACAAGTCTCCTTTGCTTGAGATAATTGGTCTACATCTAACTACAAGTTCTCACAAATCCATGTTATGATATTAAGCATGAAAACCTAGTGGATAAAGACACACACAAGTTCACACTTAACTCCAAAGACCTTAAAAAGATTCAAAAGTTACATGACATAGATTTAAATGGTAATCAACACCTACAAGACCATGTATAGTCAAATGTAATTGAATGTGATGGGTAGAGAGCAAAAAAAATGGTATTTATGATGATAGCATGGCTTGAACATGAGAATTATGAGTTAAAATGACCTATATGATTTTAAAATGACCTTGTAATGATTTAATAATGTATTTTACATTATTTATTAGGCCTAAACCATGAAAATACACCTATAGGGGTCAACCTCCAAATAAGAACACAGTCTATAGTCCAAACCAACTAAGTGAAGAGGTATGAAATGATAAGTGTTGGTAGGGGTTAATATGATATGTGTGTTTTAAATAAATCCAATATATATATATATATATATATATATATAAATTAACTCTTATTACATGATAATAGAGTAGGAAAGGGTTCAAATAATGCAATGTACAATAATATGTCATAAACCTATACATAGTCCACTTTCCCAAGGGTATGTCTTGGGTCTTGAAGGAGTTAAGGGGTCTAATAATCTTATAAAAGGTTGAAATTTTATACACAAAATCTATGTGACTGATGAAAACTCACCAAATATCTACCTTATCTAATAAAATAGGGTATGTACCCTCTATTTTGTCTCAGATTGAGGGTACTTTCCTAGGATGCACACCCTACAATTTTGAAGAATGGAGATAGAAGGGTGAGATAAGGGTTGTAAAGAACTAAAAAAGAGGATATAAAAAGATTTAATAGGCATGTAAAAACATTATGAAACATGGATGTAGGCAATAATTTCAATAGGGTCTCCAATTCCCTAAAGAATGTAGACATGCCTATTAGGTCTAGCTAGACCTAAAGCCCAAATGGGGGGGTCAGTTTGAACATGTTTTAAATTAGGAATAATGTATTAATAATCCATTATTATGCATAAAATTCCATATAAAAACCACTTTTGGCTTAAAACCAATTCAGGCCTATGAAAAATGATATACCAAGCTTGATAAGCTAGTTTGAAATACTCACATCTTCTTGGAGGTTGTGCATGGGGGTTAAAGGAGATTGGAAAATTTTAATGGGGGCATTAAAATTTATTTTGTGGGATTTTTAT
This sequence comes from Torreya grandis, assembly GCA_037957365.1. Taxonomy (NCBI): domain Eukaryota; kingdom Viridiplantae; phylum Streptophyta; class Pinopsida; order Cupressales; family Taxaceae; genus Torreya; species Torreya grandis. The sequence continues at coordinate 2,322,265 of JARHVA010002630.1, read as the reverse complement.
ACAATTCCAATGTCACATCTTTATGAACAAAGCCTAAGGGTGGAAAGAGCCTAAAACCCTCTCAAACACTAATTCATGACCTAATGGAGAAAATGAAGAAAGAGAACTATCTAGATGAAATGGAATGGTCATGAAAGTGATTAGAACTTCTATAAAACTCTCCATAGATACTTCCCACTCATTCTATGTGTTTCATGTATGGATAGGGGGAAATTGGTTTTATTTGACTATTTTTGGTGTTTTGCATGTTATAGGGAATTTTAAGAAGTGTAATAAACTTTGGGAGAAGGGTTTTCACTTGATCTAACCAATAATATTAATTTAATTATTAAATAAAAATCCTAAGTGATTTTACAATTACCTCTACATCAGCAATTCAAAACTAGCAAAGTGAGCAAGATAATGAGTAGAGTGAAAACTTCAAATGGCTAACATTTTAAGGTCTAATTTAGGAATATAATTATATATTAGGTATTTAAATTTGTAATTCACTCATATGTATATATTTTCATGGAAACCTAAATCCAAAGTTAAGGCCAAGTGTGAGGGGTGAGTGAAAGAGGAGTTTCTTGGACTACAGGGTGTGATGGCTCATGTGCATAAGAATCCTGATGATTAGGGATATAAAAAATGCATGGTAGATCATGTATAAAACCCATTAATATTATTTAAATTATTATTTATATCCATATTCAGTTTTGGGAAGTTCCAAAATGGATAAATGATGAAGGTAGTTTTCTTGTGCAGAATGAGAAATCCTATGCCACAGTTCATGAGTTTTATAACTTGGAGGTCCATTTTTCCTATTAGACCTTGCATAGTCTATCTCATACTCATTATCCTTCATGTATAACTCATTTTATTATCATTAAACATTTAATATTAACTTTTGTACTTATTTCTCTTCACCTCTCTCTTCAATTCTATAAGTAGTGGCCATTTTGGATCTTGAAATCTAATTCCCCTCCATGTATGGTGAAGCCCTACTGGAACTACATTGTATTTTTGCCTTTGAAAAATTAATACAAGGTTTTTTTTAATTTAATTACAATTTTTATAATTTTTTAAATGATGTATGATGATGCAAAGTGATAATCTTCTATCTTTTTATTTAGTTCCTAATCTTGCAGGTTATATGAAGTGTGGTCAAGTGTATGGGTTTATTTTCTTAAGTGTAAAATGAACCCTAGTGTCCAAAACTAGACTATGGTTCACTTACCTTGATTATAATTCCTACATTTCACCTCCATATTAAAAAATTCATGTTTGAATCTAATAAGACTTGGAAGTTAGCTTGTATGCCTTATTTCTTAATGCAGGAAGTATAATGGTCATATGGAAGTCATATCGGTGTATCAAAATCATATAATAGGTTAAATTAGTAAAATATATAAATATTTTACCACAATAAATAATTATTTAGGTGATAATCATTTAAAGATACATTCAGGGAGCTAGCCCTTTAAATATAGAGGCTCACTTCCACTATAGGTACACCCACATACCTGGAAGTGTTCTCATGTTGCCCAAATATAGAAGAGGTTTGAACACCCTATTATATGGAAAAAAAATTGGTTATAAAAATAAATTTTTAATAGTATCATAATCTCCATTCCATGTTTCACTAGTTTGCATTCAGTCCCAAAATGACTTTCTAGTGCTTGTTCATCCTACAGGCCTCAAATAAAGGAAACACAATCTTATGGGCAAACATGATTGATTTTTTGGGAAAAATACATATGAAATATGGCATGAATTAAATAGGTAAGTGTATATAATAATAATAAATCATAAACATATTTGGTATACTATCCATGATCATCTTTGATGGAAAGCTACTGGTGGCAGGTATGAAATCCATTAGTTTAAGTGTTCTTAAATAGGGTTCAAGTATTGAAAGAAAAAATAATAGGTATGTAAATAAAAATTAGGTTTATAATAAAATATTTTTATTTTTATCCTAATATATATAACCTCAAACCTATCCCCAACATATAAAGGGTAGAAATGGTAAGTAAACAATGTAATCATGCATGCACAAGTACATTGTTTTAAGTTTACTACTCTAGAATGAGAGTTTCTTAACAAAAATTTTATTTTTTATCTTGGGTAAAAGTTATAAAACAAGATAAAATTATATAAAATTATTTAAAATATTATTTTATATCATCAAAGGTATGGGAATCAATCCAAGATTAGGTATGCAATGGGTTTAAGTTTGAAATAGTCACCTACAATCCTACACATAGAAACATGAAATAGAGACTACCTTTGTGTGTTGATGATTTAATATTTGAGATTTTTTAAAGGTATTTGGGATAATTAATAATATTTTTATAGTTATTTTAATCCTTTTAATGAGGATAAAACACTATAATAAGACCATTAGGGTCAAAACCATAAAACTGCCTACAAACCCTTGACATGGGATTATGCAAGTTATAGGAAGTTTAAGGAGACAATGATATGGAAAACCATTTTTATAAGTCAAGGGGAATTTATAAATCATATATAATGATTTTACAAGTCAAAATCAAACATTTGGAACCCCTTTTTTTCTCACACAGCCTTCTCAAATGCACACTATAGGTCTGCAATGCCCACAAAGGTCAATTTTCTTACATGGGAAGTAAAATGAACAAATTCACGGGAAAAAAATTATATTGAGTGATGTTTAATAGGTATATTACCTCTGATTTTATGTTCTTTTTCAATCAATTAGGGGGTATATATTTATGAATAATTCTTAAGAAGATAAATAGTTTAAAATTAACTTTTTTTCCTTCAAGGAGATTGATGACTATGTAGGTTTCCAAATGGACTAAAAAGTGAATAAAAATCAATGAAAACATAATTATGACATTTTTAATCTCATGATAAACTTTTGGATCTAAACTTTTGGTACATGTGGAGTTGAAACATAAGGGAAGGGTCTAAAAATTGCACATTTTAGGCCTATTCATGCTTTTGGTAATGTTTTAACTTATTAACCATTTAAAGAGGTTTTTTATGCCTATAAATAGATATGATTTACCTAAACCATTCATTTAATCCAGTCATTAAACTAGGTCTAGATGAAGATTGTTCCTTGTTTCTAAGCAAGAGTGAGGTTATAGACATTCTCAAGGTTAAAAATGGAAACAAGAAACTTTAGGATACCCATGTATCCATATAATTTAATCCTTAGAGGATTATATAGGTCATGAAAAAATCAATTCCAATGACTACATATTGAAAAGAAGAGCTTGTCCATAGGTAGTTCACTAATCATGTTGTTGAAGACCTTAAAAGAAGCCCACATGCCTCTATCAACCCCCAATATTACCACAAGTTTAGAATTCTCTTATAGAAGGATATGAAGGAAAAACAACCTAAAAATTCAATTTTTAAATCATGGAACATGAAAAAGGTTTCAATATAGTTCTAAAGGCTATATGGAACTTATATAGTATGAATGCTTGCATTCTTCTCCACACCTCTTGTTAGTAAACTATGAAGACTCATTGAAGGTGATCTATAAATTTTTTAAAAGATTAAATTACCTTATAAAAGACATACATCAAGTTTAAAATAGTGTTGTGATAGTCTTTAAATAAGGGTTAGGTCTTAGAAGGAGATAGACTTATCTTTGTCACTTCACATTGAACCAAACAAGTTTTTACATGAAATTGAAAGTTATAAGGACAAAATTCATAGTATGAGGATATTTAGGCCTTAATTATCACTCTCAAAAAGATTAAAAATTCATTTTAAGAATAAATAATGTCATAGAGATATGCCAAGGAGGTCAAGTAGGCCATGTGTTAAGATGGTAACTTGTAATTCTTCCAACCAAGAAAGGGTAGTTTCAAGTGGAAAAATATGAGTCATAAGATATGAAGATTAAATTTTATGCCGCTTCACATGAGAACATAATAAATAAAATCCAAAACATGTTGAATATGAATTATAGGACTATTATTTCACCTTCTCTTAGCAATGTAACTAGTTTCATGATAAGTGACAATGATGATGGACTTTCTCCATGTCTTCCACCCCCACTCTCTTCTCCTTCTATATATTTGGCATTTAATGGATTGTAAAAGGATCCTCATATTTATTATGTCAAATACATGCTAATATTTAAACTTTTTTTTGATTTTAAAGTAAATGTAAACTATTTTTACCTTATTAATATCACATTTAGTGTGTTTATTTTGAATTATTAATGAATGATAGTGTTGATGTTCAATCACCTTTTATTTTTCCTCTTTGTTCTCACCTATTTATGATTATGGTATCTATTTTAGTTCATATGGTGTGTATCAAGTGGTTTTACAAATTTTAAGTGTAGAATACCTTCATTAGTGCCTCATTATAGACCTCTTGATTGTCCCTCTTAATTGATGTACTTTTGATGATGTAGGAACATCACTCTCAGGGAGGAATTTTGTCAATTTTGAGTTTTTTTGAATTCATGTAGGTTTAATAATTAATTATATGGATTTACAAGGCAAAAATCAGGCTTATAATTCAAATTGTTAGTCTAGGGATGCATCTAGGTAGTTTAAATTTCAAATCTAGGAATTTCCTATAAAAACTAGTTGTATGTAAAATTTGAAGTTCTTGTGTGTTTTAGGACTTGCAAGGGATTGTGAAGAGATTTTATAAGTTCATGAAAAAATTTTAAATTTCATTTTAGACCAATTTTTACCATTTATAAGGGTCTAAAGTGATATATGCTTTGTAATTCAACTTTGGGGTGTTGTCACCTTTCAAACTTGTGTTGTGACTATTGCCAAGACTTCTCCAAAGTTAGTTACGCTAACTATTTCCATAAAAAAAAGAATATTTTAGAGTTGTGGAAAGTTATATGTATTATTTTTTGGAGAGAAGACTAAAATAAAGAATAAATAAAACCCTATTCTTGAAGAACTAAGATTTAGACCCTTGTTTTGTGTTATCTAGTTTTCTTGTGCAGACTGTATTTTCTAATATAGATGATCAAATGGAGTTTGATGATGGTTGTAAAAACTCTTGAATTAATGGTGAATGTTTATTTAACTTATAAAATTAATGAATAATGTTAATTCATTTGGTGTTTAGATATGTTAACAAACAAACACTACTTTGGTTGATATCTTGCTCTTGTTTCAAACTGAGATGTGTGGTAAAAGATAGACATTTATGAGTGTGTTGCTTTACATTTATCAAGTATTTTATAAATTTTTTATGGTAAATTTCAATAAATCAATAATATATCTTTTTTTTTTACATATTTGCACAAAATAGGCCCTATTCCCTATGAAAAACATTGTTGATTTGACTGTGAGACTATTCCAAGACTAGAAAGATCATTGTTTCATTCTATAGATGCTTTGGAGATGAATTGGTGAGTTATTTAAATGTGTTTAGAGTCTCCTTTAGGTTTTTATTTTCCATTATATTGTGTGTGGTTTATTTACACTTACAAAGTCCTGTAAATACACAAATTACCTACATAGTTAAGTGCAATATTCCTTGGAAACCTATGAAAATGAATTGGAAGCGTGAAAACATCAATTGGGAAAGGTGCTCAGGGTCAATATAGACTTGAAAAACCAATCTTTTATTTTTAAAACCTCTAAATGTGTTCAAATTTTAATTTTTCCTATTTTCAATTTATCATAAGCTCATAAAACCCTAAACTAGGGTTTGTTCAATATCTTTAGTTGCCTCCATCCAAATTCAACCAAATTTTGTAATCTTACTAAATTTAATGTGTCCTAACTAAATATAAGGGTTTAAGGTATGTATGAAATTTTTGGTATGGAATTTTGTTGATTGTCTTGTGTTTTGGCTCAAAGAGGCCTAATTGGATAGGGCTAGAAGCTAGAAAGAAGGTCTAGAAAGGGAATTAGACCACCAATAATGACACACAAGTGTATTTTAATTGGATAGATAATAAATAAGCTTTGTTTTTACTCAAATAATTTTATTTTGTATGTATAATTTATAAAATAGGGTCAAAGGGCTAGTAGAAAGGGTTAAAAGGCCTAGTGTGTTTGGGAAAGAATTTCAAGTTGAGTCTTTTCTATTGGAACCTCTACATCATTTTTTGTATTAGAGATAATATTAGATACCTGAGAGAATGTGGTAGAGAGAATATCCATTAGATAAGAGAATAATAGGTACTTGTTTGATAGATTACCTAAACAAGGATCAAGATGCTACCCAGGAGAAATAGAGGAGGTGATGCAAGGAACCAATGGAATCAAGATGTTATTTTGAAAGATCTAAGATACCTTAGAGTTATCTTGGATTCTAGGTTGACTATAGTAGAATGAAACTAAAGAAGAGGATTTTACTAGGGGATTTGAGTGATAGGGAAGATGAGCCATAAGACCTTGAAGAAGTAGAGGGAAAATAAACAATTGATGGACCTAAAGAGCAGGGTATAGAGAGACTTATGAAGGTGATCATGGGTCAAGGATCCAAACCAAAGGTGTAATTTCCCACCTATATATGTGGTCTTGATGGAGAAAAACTCATGAATTGGGTGAATGAGTTAGATAAATATTTTGAGTATGAAGAGGTGCCTAATGAGAAGAAGGTCAAGTTTGTAAGAACCAAACTGAAGGGGAATGCTTCATTATGGAAGGACTTCAAACAAGATGAGAGAATAAAGAATGGGAATACAAATATAAATTTTTGGGATAGATAAATTATTTTTAGGTAATTTTGAGACAAATTTATTCAAATAATTACAAAATTTGAAGCAAAAGGAAATAAATGTGAAGGCATATATAGAAGAGTTATATAAGTTAACCATTAGGTCAGGACATGTTGAGAAATACAAAGAGAATATTTAAAGGTACTTGAATGGTTAAAAGTACAATCTACAATATGATATACCACTTGTTATACAAATAAAACTAGAAGAGTGTTATGAATTTTCATTCAAGGCTAAAGATAAGTTGAATAGGAAGCATAATCAATAGAATAGAGGAGAGGTAGAGGAAAACAAGGGGGAAGAAATTTCTCACAAAGAAACCATTAAGATGAGTCAATAAATTCAAAAGAGTAGTCCACTATTTTAAGAGGTGGATTTAGAGGCAAGAGATATTTTAATAGTGGTGGTTATTCATTAAGGGGTAGACGATCAAATGGATTTATAGGAAATTGTTTCAAGTGTAATAAGTTTGTTGGCCATAAGTTTTGGGAGTGTCTAGAGGACCAACCAGTAAGAATTCCAAGAAATGAAGGGAGAAATTAGATTACACAAGGTGGTGAGGATGAGAGTGTTTTCTCTCCATCACACATGAAATATCTTGAAGTGGGAGAATCATTTCTCATGAGGAGGGTGGTAATCAAGCCACCACAAAAGAAGACACTTTTCAAGACATCTTGCAAATTCCAAGGTAAGTCTTATAAAATGGTCATTGATTCAAGAATTATAGATAATATTATTTCATTTGAAATGGTTAACAAGATTGGATTGAAGAAGATACCTCACCCCACTCCATATAAGGTGTCATGGTTTAATAAGGGACAACAAGTCTTGGTGAGTGAAAAAAGTTGGGCAGAGTTCCAAATTGGAAGCTATAAAGACAAGGTTCTTTGTGATGTCATCCTAATAGATGTGTGCCATGTGAATCTTTAGAGGACTTATAAATATGATAGGCAAACCAATCATGATGTAAAAATGAATATGTATACTTTGATGAAGGATGGAGTTAGTCACACTTTTCTACCCTTGAAGGATGACGAGAGTGATCAACAAGTTGGTTCACATGTGATGTTAGTAAGTGGTAAGGAATTTTTGAATGCCATGAATGAAGAAGAGATAGGATTTGATTTATTAATCAAGCCTAAGAATATTATGAAAAACACTAAGATCAATGATATTCCCTAAGATATCCAAAAAATGTTGGAGTAGTATGCATACATAGTTGTTGATGAGCTTCCCAATACATTTCCACCTATGAGGAGCATAACATACCATATAGAATTTATACTTGGAGCAAGTCTACCCAACAAGGATGCCTATAAGATGAAACAATAATATAATTTTGAGATCAAAATACAAGTGTAGGAGTTCCTTGATAAATGGATGATCAAAGAGAACTTGAGTCCTTGTGCAGTACCCATAGTGTTGGTACCAAATAAGTAAGGTGAGTGGAGGAGGTGTACTAAATTTAGGTCCATAAATAAGATCACCATAATATATAGATTTATACTTCCCAAGATGGAATATTTGATAGATTTATTGAGTAGAGAAAGCTAATTTTCCAACATTGACCTCAAGATTGGATATTACCAGATAAGAATTAGGTAATGTGATGAGTAGAAGATTAATTTCAAGACAAATGAAGGTTTGCATTAATGTATCATCATGACATTTGGTTTGACCAATGCACCTATCACTTTTATGATATTAATTAATGAGGTTGTAAAATATTTCATAGGCAAGTTTGTGGTAGTATATTTGGATGACATACTAATCTAAAGCCAAAGCAAGGAGGAACATCTTCATCATTTGGAGTTGGTTATGAGAAGGAAGAAAAAATAGATGTTATTGATCAACCTCAAGAAGTGTGATTTCATGAAATTAGAGATATTATACCTTGGATTTTTCATATCATAAGGCATGCTAAAAATGGACAAGAACAAGGTGAAGGCAATCATGGAGTGGCCAACACATAGGACAGTGGGAGAGGTAATATTTTTTCATGGTCTTGAAAGTTTTTATATGAAGTTTATAAGTAATTTCAATGGAATATGTTATCCCATAATTGACACCATCAAGGGAGATAAGAAAAAAATTATGTGGAATGAGAAGAAAGAGAAGAGTTTCCAATATTTGAAGCAAAAAATCACGAAATAGCCCATACTAACATTGCCAAACTTTAATAAGGTATTTTGAATAGAGTGTTATGTGAGTGGTGTAGCCATATGGGCTATTATAATGCAAGAGGGTAGACCTATATCCTATTTTAGTGAGAATTTTAATGATGCCAAGAAGAATTATTCATCTTATGACTTAGAGTTTTATGCAATGGTGAAAGCATTGAAGAAATGGAGGCATTATGTCATACCAAAGGAGTTCATAATATACATGAATAACCATGCACTTTAGTTCATCTCTAATCAAGCTAAGTTGAACCAAAGACATGTGAAATGGGTGGAGTACATGCAAAATTTCATCATCACCATCAATCATAAATAAAGACAAAGTAACAAGGTTGTAGATACATTGAGAAGGAGAGTCTTATTGGTGCATGATATTTAGTTAGAGAGTGTTGGGATTGAAGCACTCAAAGATTTATATGAGGATGATGAAGACTTCAAGGAAACATACCATGCATGCAAGCACCCAAGTACACTCAACAAGTAGCCATGGTTGGATTTTGTACTTCAAGATGGATTGATATTCAAAGGAGTATAGTTGTGTGTGCTAAAAATATCTATAAGAGGAAATATGATCCAAGAAAATCCTAGTGGAAGCATGATAGACCATTTTGGGATTGACAAGACATTGGAGTTGCTCACTAGGCACTATTATTGGCCTATGAAGCAAGCACAAGTATGGAGGTATGTAGAAAGGTGAAATATTTATCAATTAGAAAAAGGTAAGAGCACAAATTTAGGCTTTTATCATCCCCTACCAGTCCCAAATAAGCCTTGGGAATCTATAATTATGAACTTCATGATGGGATTGCCTAGGACATAAGGGGGTTTTGATTCAATTTTTATAGGTATTGATAGATTATATAAAATGGCAAACTTCATACTATGTAGAAATAATAATTATCCCACATGTGTGTGTAATTTTTTTTTCAAGGAAGTAGTGAGACTTCATAGACTACCCATGAACATTATTTCTGATAGAGACACCAAGTTTCTTGGCCACTTTTGGAGGACATTGTGAAAGAAACTGGCACAAATTTGAGTTTTATTTCAACCAACCGTCCTTATATAGATGGGAAAACTAAGGAGGTGAATAAAATCTTAGGTAACTTATTGAGGTGTTTATCTAAAGACCATCCCAAATAGTGGGATCTTGTATTACCTTAAGAAGAGTTTACTTATTATGATTTTACCAACATGAGAATTGGTATGAGTTTATTCCAAATGATCTATGGCATGTATCGTAGAGGTGTATTTTAGGTTAGAAACATCATCCATATGGATAAGAGAAGTTTTGAAGGTGAAGAGTTTACAATGGAAATAAAAAGAGGTACATGAATAGGTAAGAAAGCATTTGGAGTATAGTATTGGCAAGTACAAGAAAAAGGTAGATTTGAGTAGAAGAGAAGTGAATTTATAGGTTGGATACTTAGTATTATCTCATACCAACAAGGAAAGGTACCCAAGGGGTGAATATAATAAGCTAAAGATGAAAAATATTGGTCCTTGCAAGATTCTAAGGAATTTTGCAAATAATGAATACAAGTTTGAATTACCTAATGGAGTAGGAATTTCACCTATCTTTAATGTTTTAGACTTGTATCCTTAAAAATAATTATATTAAGGAGGATACACAAAAAATGATGCATGTGCAATAGGTTGAGATTAGGCAAGATAGTTGTCTAAGGCCAAGAGAAGAGATGGAGTGCATATTAGACAAGCAGGCGATCAAGAGGACTAGAGATAAGTAGAATTTCAAGTATCTAGTCAAATGGAAGAATAATCCAGTATAATATGACATTTGGATGATTTAAAATGATATATATAAGTGAGGGAGTACTCTAGAAGCACTCATGGATAATAGCCCATGAGTTCTGTTTCCTTTCCTTGGTAGTATGATGCAGGAGCATCACTCTTAGGGAGTAATTTTTTTAATTTTTGGTTTGTTTGAATTAATATAGGTTAAATAATTAATTTTATGGATTTATAAGGACCAAAACATGTTTATAATTTAAATTATTAGTCCAAGGATGCATCTAGATAGTTTAAATTTAAAATCTAAGATTTTCCCACCAAAACTAGTTGTATACAAAATTTGAATTTCTTGTGTGTTTTAGGACTTTTAGGGGAATGTGAAGAGATTTTATAATTTCATGAATAAGTTTTAAATGTAATTTGATACCCATTTTTAATATTTATAAGGGTATAAAGTGGTATATTCTTTGTAATTCAACTTTAGGGTGTTGTCACCATTCAAACTTATGTTATGACCATTGTCAAGACTTCTCCAAAATTAGTTACAATAACTATTTCCATACAAAAGGGAATATTTTATAATTTTGGACAATTATATGCATGTTTTTTTGGGATAAAATACTCTAATAAAGAAGAAAGAAAACCCTGTTCTTGAAGAAACTAGATTTAGACCCTTATTCTATGTTATTTGGTTTTCTTGTGTAGACTGTATTTTCCAATATAGATGATAAAATGGAGTTTTATGATGGTTATACACACTCTTGAAGGAATTTTGAATGTGTATTGAACTTATAAAATCAAGTAACAATACTAATTCAGCTAGTGTTCATATATATTAACAAGTAGACCCTACTTTGGTTGATATCTTGCTCTTGTTTCAAACTAAGTTGTGTGGTAAAAGACATAAAACTTTGGAATTTTTTAATTTTCATTTATAAATTTATTTATAATTTTTTATTTATGGTAACTTTCAATAAATCAATAAGAGATTACTTTTGTTTACATATTTGCACAAAATAGAACCTATTCCCTATGAAAAGTATTGTTGATTTGACTATGAGACTACGCAAAGAATAAAAATATCATTGTTTCATTCTATAGATACTTTGGAGATGTGTTGGTGAGTTATTTAAATGTGTTTAGAGTATATTTGAGTTTTTTAATTTTGTGTTGTATTGTGTGTGGTTTCTTTATAAGTACACAGGCCTATAAATGCACTGCTAAGTGCAATCTTTTTTGGAAACCTATGAAAATGAATTAAAAGTGTGAAAATATCGATTGGGAAAGGTTGTCAGGGTTAATATAGACCTATAAAACCAAATTTGTATATTTTAAACCTCTTAATATGTTCATAGTTGAAGTTTTTTTCTATTCTCAAGTTGTCACATGCTCTTAAAAACCCTAAACTAGGGTTTATTAAATATCTTTAGTTTCCACAATCCAAATTCAACCAAAATTTGTAATATTACTAAAATTCATGTGACATAAATAAATATTAGGGTTGTATGTGTGTATATTGTTGTCCCCCAAAAATATCACTCATTTTTGGGACAACATTTGAATTATTTTGGTCCTACAAACCAAAATTCTCTCTTCCCTTTTTGAAATTTATCCTAGGCATTCAAATTTCTCATTTTTCAAGCTTCTCAAAAATCTATGGACTCTGCAGGCTAGAATCTATGGACTCTGTAGGCTTGAATCTACGAACTCTGTAGGAAGGAAATCTACAGACTCAGTAGGATTAAATCTATGGACTTTGCAGAAAGAGAAATTTATGGACTCTGTAGGAAAATAAAATCTATGGACTCTGCAGATCAAGTTCAACAGGTTTCACAAGGTGATTTCTATGGACTATGCAGGAAAGAAGTAAGTTTTTGACACTTAGGTGATTTCAAAGTCAGTTCAATAACCAAGTTCAACCAAAAGAGTTCATCAAAAAGCTTCTAAGAAAGGACTAAACTGTTGAACCTTGAACCATTTTGGTTCAATGGGTTCAACAAGTTTAAAGGTTCAACATTAGTAGCAAGAGTTTAACTACTTCCAGGTTTAAAGGCTTCTATAAGCAGGTTCAATCAAGTTTCAACAAGTTTTTGAGGCTTAAACCATTGAACCACTTTGGTTCAAAGGTTCAACAAGTTCAAGGTTTAATAGGTTCAATGTGTTTGGTTTAATGAGGAGCAAAAGGACTTAGCCAAATCAAAGGGAATGAACCACTAAACCGTTGAACCAAAGTTGGTTCAACGGTTAGTTCAACCAAGTGGTTCAATGCTTCAGTTCACTCAAAGGGTTCATCAAATGGTTCAATGGCTTTTGGTTCAATTAAAAGGGTTCATTGGCTTGAACCATTTTGGTTCAAATCTTGGTTCAATGGTTGGTTCAAAGGAGCGATTCAATGCAAAATTTCAAAAGGGCCTCCCCAAGGACAAGTGCCCTTGTGGAGGGTACTTGGTCGATAAAAGCACCCTTCAAAAGCTGCAAAGGTAAATTCTTTCAAAATTTTGTTTAAGGCAGCTGAAAGAGAAAGGGATTTCCTTTGGGAAAAAGACTAAGGCATAATTCCTTTGGAATTTTTGTCTAAAGAAATTCCTTCAGAAAAAAAGTCTGAAGGAATTCCTTCAGACAAAAAGTCTGAAGGAATTCGGCAAAGCTATAGGAGGAAAGCCTGAAGGAATTTCCAAAGGCCAAAGACAAAACAAATTCTTGCAGACTTTTGTCCATGATAAATTGTCTGTAGACTTTTTGCCTATGGGAAAATGCCCACGGAAAAAGCTCAGGGAAAATGACTATTGAGAAAGCCTGGGGAAAAAGTCTACGAGAGTGTCTGCAAAACACTCCAAAGAAAAAGTTGTCAAAGGACCCCAAGGGCAGGTGCCCTTGTGGGGGACTCTCAGCTACCAAATTAAAAGACACTTCTCAAAGCTGAAGGGTCACCTTCCCTTTGGGAGGATGTAAAATAGGAAATCCAAAGAAAGACCAAGGGGTGACATGCCCGAAGACATCAAATTCTAGAACAACAAACTAGCCATTGAAAGCATATTGACGTGTGCGTGAATGTCAATTTCAAAGCTAATAAAATAGCCATTGATCCTTGTAGATTTAAATCTATAGTCCCAAATGCATTCAAAGGCTTTACGGCCAAGACCAACAAAAAGTGATTAAGGAACAACGTATCAAATTAAATCAAGGACCCTATTTAATTAACCCAAAAAGGAAGAATGATGAAGAAGGATTAGATCACCAGGTGGACATTAAAAGTTGTAAAATTTCAATAGCATGACTTGTTTCTCTACATTGAGAAAAACAAATGGGTAGATGCCCCTAAATTCTAACCTGTTTCCTTAACAAATTTCAATGTAACATGATGTGTTATTGTTCTTGGGTCTTCTTGAAGAGGCTATATAAGGGATTCTCTTTTATTTTAAATGCATCTCTCTCTGATAATTAGAAATGAAACTCTATCCAATTTGAACGGCATTACTGAGACTTTGAGCTTAGATTGTTGATCATATTTTGTTATTGGAATAAGAAAGCAAGTGACTTTTTAGACTTTGTGCTGTGATATCTTTGTTGTTGGGGAAACTATTCTTATGTCTTTTTCCTTAATATATTTTTTGTTCCTTTAATTCAACAAGTAGAATTAGTGAAAGTAGTCAGGAAGGTGTCCTGAAGTCAACTGTGGAGAGACTTTGTGCCCCCATAATTACCTTTGTGTGTTTTTTTTTCATTTCTATGTAAAGGACATTAGGATGACTTTGTGCCCTCATTGTCCTTCGTATCTCACTCTTGGGCAATTCAGGTGGAGACTTTGTGCTACATCTCAATTTGATGGTTATTATGTCATTTGTTACATTTTACTTTTACTACTAGGAGTATTCTTGTGGTTTGCTGAATAGTACTTCTAAAAGAAGAGGGATGCTTTCTATCATTTCCCTTGAGTTTTTCTCTTTGATTTACACACATCATCTCTGAAGAAAGAGAGATGGATGGTTTATCCTACCCTTGAGTATTATTTTATGTTCATATATATATATATATATATCATATCTATAGAGAACCTCCCCTTGATGAGAGGAGAGATTAGTCCCCTTTTGATGTGGTAAACCTACACATTTGGATGACCAATCTTTCTACTTTGGCTGATCAGACCTATTTTGTTTATCAGTATGCTGATCGACAAAATATTCAACCAACAGTTTTTGGCAACTCCACCGGAGATATACATAATTTTGTATAATTTGGAACCTCAAGTTTCAAATTGAAACATCACCTATGTCTTACCCATTATCATTATAACCCTTATCCATTATAGACTCTGGTGACTCTATTTCATGTCTTACCCATTATCCATTTATAGCCTTACCATCTTCCTCCACCTCTGTTATTTTATCTAGTCTGCAAAAACTAGAGCTACTAGGAAAGAGTGCACAGTTTAAAGCCTCAAGCTTCAAGCTGAAGCAAGGTTAATTATTTTCCATTTTTGTTTCACAATCTGGAAAATTCAAGGTATACACAAAGCCAAAGGGCTAAAGGTATTGTTGAATCTATATTCGAGTTGGTATAGCAAAGTGATTTTGATCTGTTTCTTTCACCATCTTGTCTCTAATGAACCAAGAGCTTTCCTCCTACTAAAGTTAGATCTCCATTGATAAATGAAGTATCTACTTCTACTATGGATAAAGCTTTGCCAATAATTACCCCTCTAAGATTTGTTATTCCTCCTTTTCATAATCCTATAATGGTAGTTCAAGGCCCTTGGGGTAATTCTTTTGGTCCTCTCAATCTTACTCCACCTCTACATGAGCTTCCATGCAGTTCAAGGAAGAATTTCCCCAAATTTTATGGTGATGGGAAAGTTTATCTTGATGAACACATTGAAGCCTTTAGCATAGCCTATGGCATAATTGGAGTAGAATTTGAAGATGTAGTAGTCAAGTTATTTATATAAACATTATAAGGTGCTATTTTGATTGGTTTTATCATTTACAGGCTCAGTTAGTAACTAATTGGAATACCCTCAAAGCTAAGTATGAAGCCAGATTCAAACCTATAGAAGATGCACATGCACTTTTGGCTCAACTTATATAGATGAAGAAAGCACCTCATGAACCGATGAGAGACTTCATAGCCAAATTTGACAAACTGAGGAATATAATTCTTGTAATTACTTGACCTACAACTGAGAATCTCAAATGCTTTTTCATTAATTCTCAGTTACCTGAAGTAAGTTTTATTTTGAGACGTGCTGGTCAAATAGATCTTGTTGTAGCTCAACCTTTGGCCACTGAGGTAGAAGATGATCTCATCTTAGCAGGGAAGATAAGAAGAGATCCAAATAGAAATAGACCCTCATCATCTTCTGAGTATTCATCTATAGGCACCACTAATCCAATGGTGCAAAAGCTAGCAAATGAACTACTAGCCTTGAAAAGACAAATGGTGCAAGGAATGTCTTTTACTCCTTCATACAGAGATATGCCAAGAAAGACATTTCCAAATCAGTCATATCAAGGCAATGCTACCAAGAATTAAGGGAAAAAAAATCATCTTCCTCCCCCACAAGGGAAACTTGCCTTGGAAGCTCCTCCAACCAATTTAGCAATGGGATATCTTGAAGTAGAATCAGAGTTCTCTTTCTAGCCTAAATTGAATCAAGAAACTGATGCTGATCTCCTTGAAGAAAATTAAGAAGAATCAGCTGGTGACTCCCACATTGGTTTCTTGAACTACCATGATGAACCCAGAAACAAAAGAGAAGCTATTGATGGATCATATGCAGTGTTTACCAAGTCTAAGAACTAATCAATCCAACAAGCTGATAAAAAGAAGATAGAGGAGCAACCTCAACCATTAATTACAATTGCTAAGCATGGAGCCACTCTACCTTTCCATCTAAAAGATCCAGTGATCACCGAAAAGGTAAGTACATCAATTTCACCTTCACCTTCTACTTCAATTTTGCAAACCAACCCTCCTCCCATTCCTTCTAAAACCCAAAATGTTGAAATGCTTTCCTCTATTCTTAGTCTAATTCAGCCATTTGACATAATTGATCATGTCAAGAAGACCAAAATTAAAATGTCTGAATTTAAATATTTACAGTCTAATCCTGATCAATTGGATAGGTTAGTCCAATGTCTCAAGAACCAAACCATCCCTACAAGACAAGAGGTTAAGAAAATAATTCTTGATTCCCTAAAGAACATGCCCATTCCAAATAATCTTGTCATTACTCCTCCAATTGCCCCTGGGAAAATAGAACCTTTCTATGTTTCCTTATTGATAAATGGTTATCAGTTCAACAATTGCATCATTGATTTTGGGGCATCTAACAATGTTATGCTTGCTAAAGTAGTTGAGTCTCTAGGCCTCACACTGACCAAGACATTTGGGAGATGTTTCTCCATGGAAAACAAGTAAGTACTATTTTTGGGACAAATTAAAGATGCTCAATTTGCATTTGCAACGTTTCTAGACAAGAGAATCAAGATAACTGTCCTAGTGGCTGACGTCCCAACATCCTATGGAATTTTTCTTGGATAATTTTTTTGCAAGGATGTGGGAGGAGAACTAAGCATGGACCTATCTGAGGCAGGGATCCCTGTCCAAGGCATAATAAAGAGGTTGCTCCCTAAAAAGAAGGCAAAATATTTGGTCACCCAAACGTCAGCCCCTGCAACACAAATTTTGTTTGAGTCTTCAGGCAGGGGTAATTATTTCTTAACTACAGAGAATGTTCATATTTCTATAGATGAAAGTCCTGTAGCTAACAATCCAAGAATTGATCCAAACAAGACTTCAGGAGAATTGGTAGGGTGCAGTACAAATAAGAAAAGACCTTCTATCTCTAATGAAGAGAAATTTGATAGGAGATCAGCCTCTGATGATGCTTGGATCTTGGAAACTGATGGCAATAATTCTTCCACCAATGATGGAGTCAGGACTGTGTTGATATCTCCTCAAGGAGATATTCTTCCTTCATGAAATTTGCAATTCAGCAACACCAATAACATAGCTGGATGTGAATCTATGTTGCTCAGATTAAAGACTACTCAAGATGAAGAGATCAAACTCCTTCACATCAAATGAGATATTAAGCTGATAGTTTGTCAGGGGTTTGATGTGGACAATCCAATCATGTGTTGGACTGAACCAGAAGAACAATCAATTATGATAATGGACCATGTTGCTGCAAATCAAAATAAAGCAAAGGAACCCTTCACCAAGAAAGTAAGGAGTTATGGCTTTCAAATTGAAGATCACATCTTGCCATGGGGCAAGAAGAAGAAAAAACCAAGAGGAAGACACAAAAAATTAGTTTTTGGTGGAGAGTTCCATTCACCTATCATCGTTTATGGGGACACAATGTCTTCTTGCTAGTTTACCAAGATGGCACACTATTTTCACTATCTCTCAGGAAGTAGCATCTGAAACACATCAACTCTTAAAGTATCAGATCATTATATCTATACATATGTAGTATATTTGCATAGTTTTTAATTCTATTTTATTTTGTTTGTTTCCTTTTTTGATGCCTTCCATTTTTGGGTAGCATGACTCCATAGCCCAATGGCATACTTCAAGGCACTGGAGATTCTAGTTTCTACTCCCTTTAATTCTTTTTTACAATTGATAAAAGTTCCCCAACTGGAGCTAGCTGTTGTCTCCCAAAAATATCACTCATTTTTGGGACAACATTTGAACTATTATGGTCCTACAGACCAAAATTCTCTCTTCCCTTTTCAAAATTTGTCTTAGGCATTCAAATTTCTCATTTTTCAAGCTTTTCAAAAATCTATAGACTCTGTAGGCTAGAATCTATGGACTATGCAGGCTTGAATCTATGACCTCTACAGGAAGGAAATCTATGAATGCAGTAGGCTTAAATCTATAGACTCTACACGAAGAGAAATCTACAAACTCTGTAGGAAATTAAAATCTATGGACTCTATAGATCAAGTTCAATGGGTTTCATAGGGTGATTTCTATGAACTATGCAGGAAAGAAGTAAGTTTTCAACACTTAGGTGATTTCAAATTCGGTTCAATAACCAAGTTCAACCAAAAGAGTTCGTTGGCAAGCTTCTAAGTAAGGACTAAACTATTGAACCTTGAACCATTTTGCTTCAATGGGCTCAACAAGTTTAAAGGTTCAACATCAGTAGCAAGAGTTCAATCGCTTCTAGGTTCAAAGGCTTCTACAAGCAAGTTCAATCAAGGTTCAACAAGTTTTTGAGGCTTGAACCATTGAACCGTTGAACCATTGAACCACTTTGGTTCAAAGGTTCAATGGGTTCAAGGTTCAATAGGTTCAATGCATTTGGTTTAATGAGGATCAAAAGGACTTAGCCAAATCAAAGGGAATGAACCGTTAAACCAAAGTTGGTTCAATGATTGTTTCAACCAAGTGGTTCAATGCTTCAATTCACTCAGGGTTCATCAAATGGTTCAATGGCTTTTGGTTCAATTAAAAGGGTTCATTGGCTTGAACCATTTTAGTTCAAATCTTGGTTCAATGGTTGGTTTAAAGGAGTGGTTCAATGCAAAAGTTCAAAAGAGCCTCCTGAAGGACAAGTGCCCTTGCAGAGGGTACTTGGTTGATAAAAGCACCCTTCAGAAGCCGCAAAGGTAAATTCTTTCAAAATTTTGTTTAAGGAAGCTGAAAGACAAAGGGATTTCCTTCAGGAAAAAGACTAAGGCATAATTCTTTCAGACTTTTTTCTGAAGGAATTCCTTTAGAAAAATTTTGAAGGAATTTGACAAAGCTACAGGAGGAAAGCCCGAAGGAATTTCCAAAGGCCAAAGATAAAACAAATTCTTGCAAACTTTTGTCTATGAGTTATTGTCTATACACTTTTTTCCTATGAGAAAATGCCAGTGGAAAAATCCTGGGGAAAATGTCCACTGAGAAAGCCTAGGGAAAAAGTCTACGGGAATGTCTGTGAAAGACTCCAAAGAAAAAGCCATCGAAGAACCCCAAAGGGTAGGTGCCCTTGTGGGGGACGCTCAGCTACCAAATTAAAAGACACTTCTCAAAGCTGAAGGGTCACCTTCCCTTTGAGAGGATGCAAAAAATTAAAGCCAAAGAAAGACCAAGGGGTGACGTGCTCAAAGATGTCAAATTCTAGAATAATGAACTAGCTATTGAAAGCATATTGATAGGTGTGTGAACATCAATTTCAAAGCTCATAAAATAGCTATTGATCCTTGTATATTTAAATCTACAGTCTTGAATGCATTCAAAGGCTTTAAGGCCAAGACCAATAAAAAGTGGTTAAGTAACAGAGTATCAGATTGAATCAAGGACCTGATTTAATTAACTAGAAAAAGAGGAACGATGAAGAAGGATTAGATCACCAAGTGGACATTGAAAGTTGCAAAATTTCAATAGCGTGACATATTTCTCTACATTGAGAAAAATAAATGGGTAGATGCCCCTAAATTCTAGCCTATCTCTTTAACAAATTTCAATGTAACATGATGTGTTATTGTTCCCGAGTCCTTCTTAAAGAGGCTATATAAGGGACTCTCTTTTATTGTAAATGCATCTCTCTCTGATAATTAAAAATGAAACTCTACCCAAATTGAAAGGCATTACTGAGACTTTGAGCTCATATTGTTGATCATATTTTGTTATTGGAATAAGAAAGCAAGTGACTTTTTAGACTTTGTGCTGTGATATCTTTGTTGTTGGGGAAATTGTTCTTATGTCTTTTTCCTTAATATATTTTCTATTCCTTTAATTCAAAAATCAAAATTAGTGAAATTAGTCAGGAAGGTGTCCTGAAGTCAAATGTGGAGAGACTTTATGCCCCCATAATTGCCTTTAGTGTGTTTTATTTTCATTTCTGTGTAAAGGACCTTGGGATGACTTTGTGTCCTCATTGTCCTTCGTATCTCACTCTTAGGCAATTCAGGTGAAGACTTTGTGCTACACTCAATTTTTTGGTTATTACGTCCTTGGTTACATTTTTCTTTTACTACTAGGAGTATTCTTGTGGTTTTCTAAATAGTACTTTTGAAAGAAAAGGAGTGCTTTCTGTCATTTCCCTTGAGTTTTTTTCTTTGATTTGCATGCATTATCTCTGAAGAAAGAGAGATGGATGGTTTATCCTACCCTTGAGTATATATATATATATAGGGAACCTCCCCTTGATGAGAGGAGAGATTAGTCCCCTTTTGATGTGGTAAACCTACACATTTGGACGACCAATCTTCCTACTTTGGCTGATCAGACCTATTTTGTTTATCAATATGCTGATCAACAAAATATTCAACCAACATATATAATCATTTTTATATACTTTTTTTGACTATCTTCTGTGTGGGCTCAAAGAGGCATGATTGGATAGGGCTAGTAGCTGGAAAGAAGGTCTAGAAAGGGAATTAGACCACCAAAATTGACACACAAGTGTATTTTGTTAGGTAAAAAAATAAATAATCTTTTTATTTAATTAATTTATGGTAATTTATCCATAAAATTTATAAAATAGGTTCAAAGGGCTAGTATAAAGAGTTAAAAGGCCTAGTGTGTTTTGGAAAGGACTTTAAGTTGATTCTTTTCTATTGGAACCTCTACAATAATCTACAACCTATATATTTAAATAATTATGATAGAGATTTATTTTAAGTTGTGATACTATATTCATATTTTTCTTATATTTTTTATAAACTCATGTTCAAGATTAAGAGTCCTATAATTTGGTGCATGATCCCTTCTAGTCATTTCTTTCATGTTTTCTTCCTCCCTTTTCCTTAAAAAATTGAATAAGTGTAGTGTTTGTATTAGGTGTATCATCAATGGAGACAAAAATATATGGATTTTATCTATATTTATATTCCACCCACATATTTATAGAGTTCCCATTATTTTAATTGAGTGAGGAAACCTAAAACACCTCCTCAAAGGTGCAACTCAATGTGACAACAATAACTAGTGCACATTCACTATTATCCACATTTATTTGGGGCTTAAAATTTTTGAACTACACATGGGATTAATATTTAACTAATATTCCTTTTATATAATGGATACTATACTTTTTTATATACCTCCTTATTCTCCAAAGGCATCAACATATATATTTCCTTATTTGGTAAACTAGATCTAGGAACTTGATCCATGTGATGGATAATTATTCTTATGGGTGGAAACCATTTTATAATATAATACAAAATTATTTCCTAATGCTCACCAAAAAAATACCCCACTTATATTTAAAAATAAATTTATTTCCCTTTTGTCCTAATTTTTTATTTTCTTCAGAATGAAATTAGATCATTCTTTCTCTTCCTTCACATCTTTTAAGAAATAGTTTCTTGAAAACAAAAGATTATTTTATCTATATTACAATTATTACCATTTGTATTTCAATGGAATAAAATTATATTTCCTCCCATATTTCATAATATTTTAGGTATTTACCCTACCGTCATGGATATCCTTATTATCAAACTATCTATACCTTTCTAATAATGCATGATGAATAGCCTTAAGCATGATATCACATAGAACTTTGTTTACACTATGATTAATTATAAAATACAATAAAATCTAATTTTAAATTTAAACTATTTAAATATGATATAGGAAGTTAATTAATACATAATACAATAGATACATATATCTAAATTTTTTATATAAGTTTTAAATTACTAAAAATTAAAACTAGGGTTAGGGTTAGATAATTATCCTTATAAAAAAATTTATTTAGAATTTATTAAATTCTTGTAAGTTGTATCTATTTGAAAAAAACTAAACATATATATACATTATAAAATAGATATCCATTATATACTAGGTCAAGGTCACAAAAGGTAGACAAGTTCTCAGTGCATTGTTGTCTGGTATTATGGCTTTATTTTGGACAAAATGTGCATTGGATCCAAAAATTTAAGCTTGTTATAATTTGTTTGTAGGTGATATATTTTTGTGTGGTGCCTAATTTAACACATGGAATAAATATAAAATATATGCCCTAGTACTTCAAAAGAAGATAAAATACAACAAATTCAAAGTGGGAAAAGGGGGATGTGGGAATGTCTGAATTATCCTCACAAATCCCCTTATTGATTGAGTGATTCTTACTACCCCAAAGTACTCATGTTGATTTAGTTATCTATTTATATAAGATAATATAAATGAAACTAGAAATATTTTATTATAATTGTTGAAAAATTATGCCCTTAACCTATACTAAAATAATGTTAGACTTGGATAATGACTTACGAATTGTAGTAGAATATTAATAATGTTATTTGCTTAGAAGATAGAGGATTTTAAAATCATAAAATTAATGATCATGATACTAAGAGTTAGGTATGTCCAAGTGTGACCCTTGATGTGATTATATAGGATAATATTTCAAATATTTCCAATAATTAACCTATTAATTTATGTGGGAGATCCATTATGAAGCATGGTGTTTTGAAAAGATGATTGTTATATCATTGTGGATAGGGCCACACTACACCATTGTCTATTAGTGAACTCTTTCCTAATAGGGTTAGAGTATTTTAAAACCAAATTCATAATGAACTATATGTTTAATAGAGATGAATAGGGATAAAATAAGGAAATCTTGGAAATATGCATAGTAATTACAAGATTTTATAAGTTTTTTTAGAAATTATGGGTTATCAAAATGAAGAATTGACCAAGCAAGGTAGAGGTTTCAAGGAAAAGCACTGTCAAACATTTATTTAATAATTTTAAATGTCTAAAATTACCCCCCATATTCTAGTGATGTATAAAATTAATAGATTAAAGTAGGTATGATACTTGAGTTTATATACACACTTTATCTTTATCATGGAGATGTGCATGCCCCCTTATTGAGACATGCAGAGAATAAATGAACCTATGGTGAATTGAAAGTGATTAAGTATCAATTTTAATAATAAATTAATATGCTTAAGCTAGAAATATTATATGCTTTGGACCTCATAGATTACTCTATAATGCTTTTAAAGGTGGGAACCAATAAATTGGGTTGCTAAAGTGTAACCAAAAAGTTGAGTGTCACTAATCTCTCACATAACCTAGTTGTTAAAAAATAGAGGTGGGGACCAAAAAATGGATCACAAATGTGAAATAAATATGTGTAATATCACTAAGATCATAAGTGATCCACCTAGAAAAGATGAAATCACACTATCACAGATAGATCTAGATTCAAACTATATATTCTTGAAACTTTGATACTTGAAAAAGAGGAAACTAAATTTTTAGAGTAATAGATTGGACATGAAGGCATATCATGTCCCATTTATTATATATAATGATAATTTTATCATTTAAAAATATTTAAAAACTTTTAATTATCTACACACAAGTCTATCTTTGCTCGAGTAGTTATAAGAGCTTAGTGAATAAACAAGTGGACTTCCCCCAAATTATGAAAATTTTGATTTTACATTTTGAAAACTATAGGATATAAATGTTATAGGTAAAATAACTAAGAGGGTGGGGGGGTGAATTAGTGATGCTAGATAATCCAATCAATTCCCAACTCTTAAACATTCATCACATACAGTCATGATGCATATAAATTGATCAATGCAATGAATAAGGAAGATATAGCAAGATCAAGCACATAACACATGATAAATGTGGGAAAAAATCTTGGGGGATAAAAACCATATAAACTTTCAAGATGGAATATATTCATATAAAGATAAGATCTAACATCTAGACCAACACCAATTAATCAAGGAATACCCATCCCTTAATTTAGTGAAACACTCATATGAAAAGGAGAAATCAACCCCCTCGGTAACTAAGCACCAACCCAAATACCTTGATATAATATCCAATTATGATCTAATGTATTCTATACTTGATGATTTACTTCTCTTAAGTTCACTCTTTCCCTTTTACACTCTCACAAAATCACACACACAAGCAATGCATCCAAAACACCCTTTTGGATCACTCTTCACTTATTAGCACATACACAATAAAAAACCTAAAAAAAACTATAAAAACATTATAAAAATTACTTGTGGGTCATGAAAATAATCTTAAACTTTATCTACTCTTTAACCCATTCACCAATCACACTCACTCAATTAGCGTTTAGGGATTACTCCCTCAACTGCCTCTTCTAGGTGAATTAGGTCCAATGACCTATGTGCTCACCTTCATCACCTTGATCAGACAAGAATGAATTATTTTATTCACTATATATTTGTCCTCAATGACATGTACCTTATATTTCAAATGTTCTCTCCTTCGATTAACTCCAAAATTTCTCTACACACCTTTAAATAGGCTAATTATGCCTAGTATGTATACCATACACTCATCTAACCCATCTTGGTCAGCTAATATGCTTACCACAATTGTTATACATTCTAAATAGGTATTAATACACATTAAATTTAAGAACTCAAAACTCCTTAGGTTGGAAATTACCTTATTATCCCTAAACCACCAAAAGGTCTTGGTGAGACTTAAAATGATTAGGCCTTCATACTCACACGTTACATGTGAGACTCTTTAGACTACCTTTATCCTTTACTAATGATTTTAACACATAAAAATTATCTCAAACCAACCTTTTATCACTACCTCATGGGTCCATGCCACCTATAACACCAACTCAATGCTTGAACCTACTAATTTGGTTTCCTTTCTCTTTAAGTCTTCATACATAGAAAACATAGTCTCAAACTTCTGAAGTAACAACTCAAATATTTCTCATATCCATATGATTATATCACATGGGTTAAACCTTCAATACATATTCAACACCTCCATGTGACTTATAAATTCCAACATAGGCTCTAAGAACTCAATTAACTCTCTCAAAATGACTACTCAAGCTAGTAACATAGTCAAAATATAGTTATACTATTTTGACTCTTTATATCTAAAAAGTGGAAAAATATGAAAACCAATGCTTTATCATAAGCATTATATAATTATAAAACATACCAATACTCATTTTATTCTTTAATTCTAATCATAACATCTTCAAATCACTCCTACAACATGGTCACTCAATCTGCCAGTGCATTCAACAAACATAATTAATTTTTAAGCCTTTGTTCATAATGAATATGGATTGGTAAAACCTAAAAAATCCACATATATGGTACTCATGGATTATATAAAAATAAATAATATATATTTCATTTTGAAACATAAAAATACCATCAATAAATATTCAATTAGCTTTTTTGGGTCCCTTGTAAAATATGGTCAAACACATAGTCAACTTTGGATCTCAATATATGAAATTGTAAAAAAATTAAAATATTATAACTAGCTTCTTTGAATTTTCCTTGAATTACTTTACAAATTTTACTTTTACATCGCCTTCAAATTCATCCTAGATCAAAAGATATTAGTAAAATATTTAGCACTAGTTTTTCCTTTGTTAATTTCAAATGCCAATGGCCATTGTGTAATGCAAATAATGTAGACGTGTGTCTTCTTATCATTCCCTTGAAAAATTTGATAAAACATACTCCATTGATATAATTGGTATTATCTAGGTAATTACCTTTCATTGATCATCATTTATCATTGATTTACGCTACCATAATTAAAATACTTGGCACCCTCATGTGCCTTCTAAGATCATTGACTATTTAACTCTAATGAACTTCCACCACTTGGAATCCTTGCATGATTTTTGAACATCATTTGACATTTTAAATTAATATGCACCATTAGATCATTACTTAAAATATCACATGTTCTATTGCATATTTATCTAAAAGGTTTCATGCTCATCATTAGATCTATTGCTCAAACTCCATGATTATGACTCATGTCACTAGCACATGCCTTCAGAGCATCCTTTGACATATTAAATTTCATGTATGCCATTGGATCACTACTAAAAATATCACATGATCCATTAGATCCATATTTGGTTAGATTAAACCCTCACCATTAGATCTGTGATTTGATTAAATGCTTATCATAGATCTCTAATAATGTAAATTTGGATACGTATGGGAACTTAGTAACTCATCCTAAGAAGCCAAATTTTCACCTTAATAACTTTTTTTACACACCATGTATAGACCTAAAATTTGAACCACATTATTAACTTTAATATGGAAATCCATCCATGTATCAAACTACTCTTAAAAATTTCATAGGTGTGAAATATGATGTCATCAAATTACTTATTTAACCCTATATATCAAGATGACTACTTGAACCTAGACACTCATATGACTATGATGAATTACTTTCACTTCCAAAATCACTCCAAGCACTCATAACACTAATTGCCTCACTAAGTCAAACACTAAAGAACCATGTAGAAACACTAAAGCTCATTAAAACACACCTTGTCATCATCATTCTAGTAAATATGACACCTCATCAACATCCTTGGTCACTTTGGAGACATCAGTGACAAACCTCCAATAATCTCCCCTTGTCATTGATATCAAACACTAATATAAATCTTATATTCAAAATCTCTCTCTCTCTCTTCAATTACTTTCTCCCCCTTTGACACAATGACAAAGTGGGCTCAACTTCTGATCCTAAGGACTTGAAAAGACTTCAAGAACTAAAAATAAGAAAGGATCACCTATGAGAGATGATACAAACTCCCCCTAACATTGTGCATACCTCTTCTTACCTTGAGCTTTTCAAACATGCTCCATGACTACACTCTTGTTTGATCATACATAGCTTCTATGAAGACAAAACATACATGAACATCACAAACTACACGAAATTAAGAGGGAAACCCCCTAAGTCACCTAATATTAGTCACCCATTGAACACCTTGGTCTTTTGAATAAAATGACCAAAAAGTCCACTTCTTCATACTATCCTTGCTTAGAGTTCTTGTAGCCCTACCTAGACTTTGAAAATCCCTAAATTTATGTGTATGAACTTTCAAGACTTGAAATTTCATATATGGATCATTACCATATGTACCCTCATGCATGTCAAAAAATCAACACTTAGATATTTCTATGTAACATACTTCCTTCACAAACTTGCTAGCTAATTAGCCCTCCAGTTGCTTAAATCCTCCTCCATAAAACCAATCATGCACTTATAGAATACTATGAAATAATTTTTGAGCACCCATATGGCCATTTAAATTGATTAAGCATCCTCATATCTCAAATCATTAGGCAAGCTATTTTTCTAACATGAGCAAAAAATAATATGTTTATAAGAGAAACTTGATCAACACACCACCTTCCAGTCAATGCCCATCTATGAAAATTTTCTCAAACCTGGAGGTCATCAATACACACTTCTAGATCAAATTTTGATCTCAGAACCCTTTCAGAACTCATACTTTCTATACCATGGTTTTGACTTGCACACCCTTAAACACAAACTAGGAAACCCAAGAGCAAACAAAATTCTCCAATTGTACACAAAATACCTTCAAAACTTGAAATCAACTAAAACACACTTAAATGAGGTTAACACACCTTTATATCCCACTAAGACACCTTGACAAATTTCAATTCTTCAAATGACACCTAGAAATCTCCATACCTAGCCTACAAACCTTGTACATGATCCATAATCGTAATCAAACAAGTGTCATAACAACATAAAACACACTTGTAATTGGATAAAAACCTTAACTCAACAATTTAATTAAAATTGACATTTTAAATGATTACAAAATAAAAATCAATTTTTAAATATCTAAAATAGACATAATTTTAAGAGTGCAATAAAATAAAGAGACAAAATTCGATAGAAGTACCAAACGTAATTTGATAACAGAGCTAGGATATATAGCCTACATCTTTAGATCCACTCAAATGGGGGATCACTCCCTATTAATTTTAGAAAAATCAATTAAAAATATTAATAAGTCTTCAAAATTGTCTTTCTAAACTCTACTCTGTCAAAGAGATAGTCTCGAAATAAAATAATATTGTTCAAGGGCTTCAAAAAAATCCAAGTCTCCAAAAACGCTCTTTACTTGCCTTGTTTTATTCTCCATGAACAAAAACATGCCTTCAAATATTATCTCATCCCCTTTATATAATGTTTGAGCTCTATAGTTCAACAACCAAGCCTTTATCTTCTTACTGAATTGGGTAAGGTTCGAATCTCACTTTCATCACTTTTGGTGGGATAAGTAAATCTTATATCCCACATGTGGTAGTGGAGATTGGTTCGAAGCTTTTAAAAATAATGAACTTTGTGGTGTTATATGCCAAGTGATTTTCATTACCACATATTTCTAGAATTATGGTGGAGTGTGGAGAGTATGTGGGGGGACCATGGGAAAATACATGGATGTTTGTGGTTAGCACGTGGCATGAATATTCAGTATGTGGTATGTTCGTGGAAGAATGAGGCATCACGTGGAAATTTAGATAAAATGTTATAAGTGGAATAGAATGAGGTATTAATTAATTATATAGTTATAAAAATTAGACCATTATAAATTGGTGTCAATCTAAGTGGTATTTTAAGGACCCACCATGTGGTCAAATGTCCCATTCACCATTTGTTGACATTCATTGACTATTGACCTCTCATCGCTTGTCGATAAAAGCATTTTTTTAATTTACCGAGAACAATCTTCTAAGTGTCATAAATCATGCATACAGGCTCCATTTTACAAACCATGAAATGCATCAAAAATCTCTTGATGAACCCTTTGTCATGACAATGATAAACCTACAATTTAAAGACTTTATTTTTTTAGCAAAATATAGATCCTCCTAGATCAATCCTCTCCACTAGGAGCTTTTAGACCTCCAAAAGTTAATTAATTGGTAAATAGGTGAGGGTATTTCTCCCTCATTTTTTTGGATTCTATCCATTTCACCTTATTTGGGTGCATCCCTTTGACAGCAACATGAATATATTCAAGATTTCCCCTTCGTGATGTTCGAACATTCTTCTCAAGTATTGTATCTTATTTCATTTCTATTAGATACTCAGGAGAAAAATCATCAACAGTAGGAATGGATACACTCTCAACATGATCTATGATTATCAGAGGCTTATATAATTTTACATTTTCTACATTCACAACTGAATAAATCTACATATAAGATGGCAAATCCAACTAGAAAGCATTTTTACCAATCTTTTCCATAATCTAAAAAGGACCATACCATATTGGTTTCAACTTTTTACCTTCACTTGTTAGTCTTTCCTTACTAATGTGAAGCCATAATAAATTGCCTACAACAAATTAGTGATCAAAATGATTTTTTCCATGTCTTTCTTTATATTTTTCTTGAGTTTCCTCCAACTGATCTCAGATAGTCTGATGTACCTGCTATATCTTTTCAATAAACTTTTTGGCTTTAATAACATCTTTATATACATCAGTAGTTGAATCCTATCCATAACAAACATCTATAGAAGATTTAGGCAAATATCCATAACAAACTTCAAAAGGAGGTTTCATAGTAGAAGAATGAAGTGCATGGTTGTAAGCATGCTATATATAACATAAATTCTCATCTCACAGCTTGGGATGTTTACTAAAATAACCCCTAAGTAAATCTACCACTATGTGGTTAATAGCCTATATCTACCCATCAATCTATAGATGAAATGTAGTTCTCTTATTCAACTTAGTGTCCATCAATTCCCATAGTGTTGACCAAAATTCCCCAAAAAATTGAGAATCTTGATTAGAAACAATAGAAGTGAGAAAACCAAAATGAACCCATACATGCTAAAAGAAAAAGTGTGTCATACCTTTCCCTATAATTTGTTTAATGCAAGGAATCAAAACACACATCTTGCTAAATATATCCACTACCACATACAAGTAATCATGTTTTCTTCATGACATAGGCAAACCCCCTATAAAGTCCATGGAAATACTTTCCTAGGGACTGGTAGGAATAGGTAAGGGAGTGTAAAGTCCCAGTTTCCTATTACTAGGTTTGATTATAGCACAAAGAACACACCCCTTGATATATTTGGAAATATTTTCTTGCATATGGGGCCAATAATAATACATTATTAAATGTGAAACTATTTTAATAACTCCAAAATGACTAGAAATAAGAGAGTTATGTGCTTCCCTAATCATGTGCACCCTTTCATTTAGAGGAATGTAAAGTTTAGCCAAATGATACAAAATTTCATTATGCACATGATAGTCTAATTCTTATACCTATTTTCCACTCATCAACTCTTTATACACATCCTTAAAGTCAACATCATCAACATACTGTTCTTTATAACTTTCATGAGTCAAAGAACTATGATATAAAAGAATAGATGCAATTACCATAGGAGGCATAGAAAGCATATCAACAACTTTATTCTAAATATATTTCTTATACCTGATCATAAGATAAAAATGCTATAGGAAACCCATCTAATGAAAATGCCTAGAATGTTGTAGCTAGGCCTGCGACTTGAGATACTAGAGGGGCTGATGATCTGCATGTATCATTGTCTCCTTGCCCATAAAGTAATGTTTCAATTTCTTAACACTCTGAACCAATGCATAAAATTCCTTATCATAAGTCAAATAGTTTCTTATCACATCTATGAAGGTCTCAGAATGATAGCATACTAGTTTCTTTCCCTACATCAGAATAGCTCCCATAGCATAATCACTTACATCCATTTCAATCTCAAATGGTTTCTACAAATCAGGAAGTGCCAAGATAGGATAAACACTAATCTTTGTCTTCAAAGTGTTGAAATATTTTTTCCGCTTGCCTCCCCACTGAAAGACCTATTTTGTACTAGTCAAAGAATGCAGGGGTGATGCAATAAATGAGAAACTAGTAGTGAATTTTCTCCAATATTGTACTACGCGAAGAAAACTTCTAACCTCAATTACATTATTGGGTTTAGGCCATTTAAATATAACCTCCAAGTTTTTAATATCAATTTTTTATTTACCATGTCCTACAATATAACCCAAGTAAATCAGAGAGGCCTTGCTGAATTCACATTTAGACAATTTCAAATAAAGTTTCTCCCTTCTTAATGCATCCATGAATTTCCTAATATGAATCAAATGATATTCCTAAGACTGACTAAAGATCAAAATATCATCTAAGTGGACTATAACAAACTCATTAGGGAATGGCCTGAAAACATCATTCATCAATCACATAAATGTAGCTGGTGTATTGCACAATCCAGAAGGCATGACAAGCCACTCAAACAATCCCTATTTTGTCTTTAAAGTAGTTTTCCAAATATCACCATCATTAATCCTAACCTAATGATAACTAATTTTCAAATCTAACTTAGTGAAATAGATAACATTTCTTAATTGATCTAACAAATTATCAATACAAGAAAGAGGGTAGCAATTCTTAATAGTAATTTTTTTCAAAGCATGGAAATCAACACATATTTAGCATGTGCCATCTTTATTTGGCACCAAAATGATAGAAAAGCCAACAGGAGATGTACTAGGACAAATAAAACCCTTTTCAAAAAGTTCCATTACTTGCTTCTTGATTTCCTCATTTTCCACCATTGATAACCTATACATGCCAATGTTAGGGAGAGGAGAATCCTGTAAAAATTGAATTTTATGTTGAACTCCCCTTTTAGGGGGTAACCCTTTAGGATCCTAAAACACATCTTCATAACTAGAAATTATTTCAACCAATTATTTCTTATATTTAGGATCACAATTTTCCATATCCTAAGAATATTATTTCTCCTTAGACCTAATCAACATGAGACAAAAATTCTTGCTTGAACTGACTAGTCTTTTCATTTATTCTATTGTAACCAAGAAAAGACTTGTCTTCACATGATGTGCTCTGAATATATATTTAATGACATCATTAACAAGCAAGTACTTATTCTCATCCCTATAAAAGATTTCTTTTCTATCAAAAAGATAAGGGCTTCCTAAAACAGTCTCGCATATGTCGAAAGGGACTACATCTAGATTAAATTCATCCATGAATTTGGATGCAATGACAAATTTCAATCTACAAGTTTTGGTTACTTGTAGTTTTACATCATCACACACCCAACCAAGTGGATAGGGTTTTGGATGGGGAGTTATTTTTAAGCCTAAATTTTTAACAATCTCTTCAGACATCAAATTTTCCTATGATCCAATATCAAATAGAGTGTCAATATTAGTATGTTTTGTAATAAATCTAATGTGGAATAACTCATTTATTTTCTTATCATCATTAATATATTTCTATTTTTAAAAAGAAGCAACATTAGATGACTTAGTTCTAAAATAGAAAGAGAAGAACAATTTTGCATACTCATAGCTATGATCTTAGTTTCATCCCCAGAATTTGGACCTAAATCCTAAACTACAGTATTAACTTTCTTATCTTTCTTCTTAAACCTGTTAAAAGGATTTAACTTAGGATGCAATTTCCAACACTTAGACTTATCATGATTTTTCTTGCGATGATTGAAAAATGGCTTACCCTCTTCTTTATGAACAGTAACAATGGATTTTTGTTTACCCTTTCTAGAACTTTGCCCTTTAGAATGCTTAAATTCAGATTGCTTACTTTTAACTTTAGGAAAGGATTATTTTGTCTATTTTCCTCTAGCCTCTAAATCAATGTCTTTAACACATGCTTCATCTAAACTAGTGGGATTGATAACAAGAATCATGTGTTTCAAGTAACTATGCAACCCACCTATATATTTAAATAAGAATATTCAAAAGTAAAGCCTTTTCCCTAAATTCTTGTGTATAATCTTGAACACTTTGGCCTTTAGTTTGTCTAAAATATTGCCAATCCATCATAGCTTACTGCATATAGCCTAAAGGATAAAATTGCTTTCTAAGTGCATTAAAAAATTTACTCCAAGTGGAAATTGAATTACCTACGTTAATCTTGTTTTCCTTCAAGTTACTCTCCCACCAAATGTGAGTTGTGCCTCCCATTCAAAGAGTATCTAGGTGGATTTTAGCCTCATCATCTACAATCTTCTAGACCTTGCAATATACTTCAATTTGCTTTATCCATTTATCCAGCTTCTCTGCATTAATCTCACCATTAAACATCGGCAATTAAAACTTCATATCTAGCTTTAGTGAAGGAAGATTCAATAAAATTTTTATCTTTACCATCACCCAAAGAGGAGGAAGATTTATCAAAAATTTCACCACCTCCATCATGCTCCATTTTAATTCATCATTCTTGATAAAGTTCCTCGACCATGTCCTTCATTTCTAAGAAGGATTGTCGAAAAGCTTGTTCAGACTCAAAGTCATCTCCCATTTCAGCAGTACATCTTAATCCAATATCTAGATCATATTTTACTAATTCTTCTTCATCTCACCTAGATCTTGACCTTGTCAACATACACTAGCAATCCACATGGTTAAATATGAATTCTGCTCTGATACCAAAAATCTGATCCATAATCGTAATCAAACAAGTATCATAGTAGTAGAAAACACACTTGCAATTGGATCGAAACCTTAATTCAACGATTTACTTAAAATTGACATTTTTAATGATTACATAATTAAAATAAATTTTTAAATATCCAAAATAGACGTAATTTTAAGAGTGAAATAAAATAAAGAGATGAAATTTGATAGAAGGACCAAACATAATTTGATAACAGAGTTCAACTATATAGCCTACATCTCCAAATCTACTCCAATAGGGGATCACTCCTTATTAATTATATAAAAATCACTTTACAATATTAATAAGTCTTCAAAATTGTCTTTTTAAACTCTAATTTGTTGAAGAGATACTCTTGAAATAAAATAATATTGTTTGAGTCCTTAAAAAAAATCTAAGTCTCTAAAAACACTCTTTACTTGCCTTGTTTTCTTCTCTATGAACAAAAACATGCATTCAAATGCTATCTCATCTCCTTTATATACTATTTGAGATCCATGGTTTAATGGCCAAGCCCTTATCTTTTTACCCAATTGATCAAGGTTTGAATCTCACTTCCATCGCTTTTGGTGGTCTAAGTAAATATTATATCCCACATGTGGTAGTGGAGATTGGTTTGAAGATTTTAAAAACCATGAACTTTGTGGTGATATATGCCAAGTGATTAGAATTACCACATATTGTGTGGAATTATGGTGGAGTATGGAGATTATTTGGGGGAACCATGGGAAAATACATGGATGTTTGTGGTTATCATATGGCATGAACATTTGGTATATGGCATGTTCATGGAAGAATGAGGGGTCACGTGGAAAGTTGGATAAAATGTTATAAGTGGCATAGAATGAGGTATTAATTAATTATATAGTTATAAAAATTGGAGCATTATAAATTGGTGGCAAGTCACATGGTGGCTTGAGGACCCACCATGTGGTCAAATGTCCCATTTACCACTTGTTGAAATTCATCTATTGTTGACCTCTTGTCGCTTATCAACAAAACCAATTTTTTTTTTATAATTTTTATTAAAATGATATTTTAGGTGACATAAATCATGCATAAAAGCTCCATTTTTCAAACCATGAAATGCATCAAAAATATCTCAATGAGCCCTTCACCATGGCAATGATAAACCTACAATTTTAAGACTTTATTTTTGGAGCAAAATATAGATCCTCTTGGATTAGTAGTTAACATGAAAAAATACCAAAAACTAATCATGACAACATTCTAACATTACCAAGCCACCTTATCCACCTTGACAAACCAAACTTAACTAATCTCAACTCTCTTTTATCTTCCATATTATACTACATAGTATTTTGATCCTAGGACTTGACCATTACAAAGCTCCCCCCCCCTCCCCTCCCACTTTTTTTGTTTATACATGATGATTAAATACATTATCAAAGCACCTAACTTAGTTTGATCAAGTAATCATATCAACATTCTTGAGTTCACATCTATAACTAACTTATTCATATCTCCATGACTAGAACATATCACATATGCTCCCCCTCACATCATGCATAGCTCTTTAAGCCTCTCAAACTATTTAACTCCCCCTAATTCTATGGTATGCACAACTTGTCATCTACGTAACTCTAAGACCTTCATGAAAGTACATTCTCCTCATACTCTATATCAACCTAGACTTTAGTCTTTTTATGCAATATAATATCTTGACAACTCATCATTCTTAATTTGACACCTTTATTAGAGTTGATCCACTTGAGTTGATGAAGCATACCAAAGAACACAAGCTTATTGAATTGAAGCATCTCACAAATTATCCCCCTTAGATCATGATCACATATATAAATAATATCTACTCTTTGACACATCTTACTTATCAGAAACATGTCAAAACATCATATGATACTCAAGACACCTGAGTTAGCTCTCTCTAAATCCATATCAATATTTAAACTTCTAGGTTCCATAAGTCCTCTCTCAAGAGTCACTATAATACTGATTAGAATAATAAGAACAAACACAATGCATATTGAATCACCTGAAACCAAAATCCCAAGCATTTTTCAAGGCAATATATCAGATCAATCTACCTCAAGAGACCAAATATAGATAAAATATGATTGAATACATACCTTTATTCTACTGCAACTCATCTTCACAATCTTATCCCTCAAGGACCTCTCTATTTACACCAAGGACCTCATGGATTTCTTGTCATGTAATACCAACCAAGACCCAATAGGCATCCACCATGCTTCCTTTTTTTTGTCAAGTGTCTCCTTAAAGCCTATATAGAGACATCCTAACCCATAATATCCCATAATAATGTGAAATTAGGAGTTTCCCATAAACCCTCATATTCCTTCTCCTCCTTGGTCATTTGAAACAGATAGTTCTTCTTTTTCTTAAACTTAAGAGAAGCAATATACTCATCAACTCCTTTTCTTCTAAGATTTGATTGAAAACATATGTAGACAAAAAATATTCATGACATAACTTTTCAAGTAAAGAAATAACCTCATCAATGGGAATTAATAATTGATGCTCTTTGCATGAAACTTTCTCAACAAGAGTAAGATATTCTCTTGGATCTATACATACTTCATAACTAGCCTTAATTATCACTTTGGTGTTTAAATTGAGCTTGAAAAACTAACTTTTGATTATTATTTTCTATTTGGATAGATGACACACTCTCTTGGAATTCTTGAACCTTCTTTATATTTGATTCCTCTTTTGCTTTAGCAGGTAGTCCACCTTGATCTTTAAGTTCAACTAAATTAGTTTTCTTGGTCTTCACTTCCTTAGGATTACATACCAAATATTGACCTTTATTAAGCACCATAAGATGTCCATGCACCTTCTTATGACTTGAAATCTTTCTTATACAATATCTTGCAATATGACCTTGTCTCTTAGGTTCATTATGCTCAAGCTTGACTATCATAGTTCTCGATACTTGGGTTAGTATTTTCTCATGCATTTTAGGGTATAATATATAAATATGTCCCATGTCATGATAATTATATTACACTACATTATCCACACCTCTAGCTGACTAGCTGCTCTTCCTTCTATAGTTTCTTACCTTATGACCAAACCTATGACAAGCATAACAATGACCACTAAAATATCTTTCATACCTCATGGAACTTAGCTTCCTGATGGATATTTTCCTATAGAACTTGGTGATTGCATACTTCTTGTCTTGATCTGATCTCTCTTGATCTTTCTTAGCCTTATTTACCTTGACAACAAATTTCTCATGTTTATCTTTCAATGAATCTAACTTAGTTTTTAATTAAACACTCTCATCCTCTTTGGCTCTCATCCTTGAACTTGTAGCCTCTAACTAAATTTTAATATATTGGATAGTCTCCTTATCCCTCTTAGCCTCTTCATCCATGTCATCTTTTAATCTACATGCTTGATCTTACATAGACTTGATCAATTTTTGATTCTCCTTTTCCTCTCTCATGGACTTGCCTTAAAAACTCCCCTTAAGAGACCTAACTTGTACTTCAAGACCTTTGATCATATTCCTCATTTTATGATTCCTCTTATTTTGATACTTCAGTTCACCAAGTGCACTCATGAGCTTAGCTTCTAGATCAAATTCTTCTTCTCTGTTATCATAGAAATCTTCTTCTTCTCTATTGTTATGGAAAACTTCTTCATCAAACATGATGATCTTTTCTTTTGAACAACTTTCCAAATTACCCATATTGTATCTTGGATCACCTTTAAGTGGTTAAAATTGCATAGAAGGTCCTACTATAATACAAATTTTTTAGGTATAATCACTAAGAGGGGGGTGAATCAGTGATGCCATATAATCCAATCAATTTCCAAATCTTAAACATTCAACACATATAATCGTGAGGCATACAAATGAACCAATGCAATGAACAAGGAATATATAGAAATATCAAGCACATAACACATGATATATATGAGAAAATCTCTTGGGGGATAAAACCCACTAAACCCTACAAGATAGAATACAATACTATAAAGGAAAGATTCAACATTTATATCAACACTAACTAATCAAGGAATACCCATCCCTTAATTTAGTGAGATGCCTAAACCATAAGGAAGAACCAACCCCCTAGGAAACCAAGCACAAACCTAGATATATTGATTTGATCTCCACTTATAATATAATATATTCTACAATTGATGATGGAATTCTCGTACTTACACTCTTTTCCCTTTACACTTTCATAAACATGCACACACAAGTAATGCATCCAAAACACCATTTTGGATCATTCTTCACTTATTAACACATACACAATCATAAAACCTAAAAAAATTATGTCACAACATTAAAAACATGACCTATAGGTCATGAAATTAATCCTCAACCTACTCTACTCTTTAATCCATTCACTAAGCACACTTAAGAAACCTTTAGGGATTTATCACTTAATATGCCTCCTATAGGCCCATCAGGTCCAATGACCTATGTGTTCACATTAATCACCTTAATTAGACAAGAGTGACTAACCCTATTCACTCTCTATTGGTCCTTAATGACCTGTGCCTTCTCTTTCAAATGTTGTCTCATTTGCTTAAATCCACACTTTCTCTACACACCTTTGAATAGGCCAATTATGCCTAGTATTTATACCATACACTCATCTAACCCATATTGGTTGGATAAAATGCTTAAAATAATTATTATACCTTTTAAATAGGTATTAATACAAATTACATGTAAAAACCCCACACTCCTTAGGTCAGCCATTACCTTATTAGCCCCAAACCACCATTAGGTCTTGATGAGACTTAAAACAATGAGGCGTTCATACTCACATGTTATATGTGAGACTACTTGGACCACATTAATCCTTTTTAAATTATTCAAACACATCACACTTTTCTCCAATATACCATTTCTCACTTCTTCATGGGTTCATTCCACCTATAATACCAAATCAACAATTGAATCTACGAGTTAGGTCTCCTTGCTCTTTAGGTCTTTATACATAAAAAACATAGTCTCAAACTTATGAAGTAAAAACTAAAATATTTCACATAGACATATGATTAAATTACATGGGTGAATCCTTCAAGATAATTTCAACACATAAATTTTCTGTAGACATTCCAACATATAATCTAATAACTCAAATTAACTCTCTCAAAATGACCACTCAGGTTGGTCACACACAATCAAAATATAGTTATATTATTTTAACTCTTCATATCTAATCAGGGGAAAAATATGACAAAAAATTCCTTATCATAAGCCTTATATACTTATAATACATATACATACTCATTTTATTTTTCAATTCTACTCAAAACATCTTCAACTCACTCCTGAAACATGGTCACTCAATCTTCTAGTGCATTCAACAAACATAGTCAAATTTTAAGCCTTTGTTCATACTAAATATGGATTGGTAAAAATTAAAAAATACACATAGATGGTCTTCATGGAGAATATAAAAATATATAATATATATTTCATTTTTAAATATCAAAATACCATCAAGAAATATTCAATTAGCCTTTTTGGGTCACTTGTAGAACATGGTCAAACACATAGTCAACTTTGGAGCTCAATATCTACAAATTTAAGAACAATAAAATATTCTAGCTAGATTCTCTAGATGGGACTTGAATTCCTTTAAAACTTTACCTTTCACATATCCTTCAAATTAATCTTGGATCAAAAGATATTATCAAAATACTTAGCACTAGTTTTTTCTTTGTTAATTTCAAATGCCAATAGTCACTGTGTAATGCAAATATTGTAGACATGTGTAATCATCTTTTACCCTTGAACAATTTGATAAAACATGATATATTTATCTTCTTGGGAGTACCTTAGTATTTAATTTGTGTTTCTCATTATTTATCATTGGTCTGTGCTACCATGATTAAGACACTTAGTACCCTCACATGCCTTTTGAGCATATTAACTATTTGACTCCAATGAACTTCTACCACTTGGTAGCCTCACATGAATTCTAATCATCCTTTGAAATTTTGACTTAATACACACCATTAGATAATTACTAACAATATCATATACTCTATTGGATCTTTTCCTGATATTTTTCACACTCACTATTAGATCTGCACTCAAACTCTGTGATTGTGACACATGTCACTAGTGCATGCCTTTTGAGCATCCTTTAACATATTGACTTTTACATGCATTATTGGATCACTATTGATAATATCAAACATTCTATTATATCCTTATCTAGTTATATTAAGTGGTCATCATTAGATCTATAATCTAATTAAACACTCACCATAGATCTTTGATAATGCAAATTTGGTTAAGTATGGGAACTTAGTGAACTCATCTTGAGAACCAAACTTTGTACCTTAATAAATTTTTCTAAGTGTCATGTCTAGACCTAAAATTTGAACCACATGATCAAATTTCATAGGGGAATCCATGTATTAAACTTCTAAAAATTTCACATGTTTGAAATATGACATCATCAAACTGCTTATTTAGCCTTATGTATCAACATGACTACTTAAACCTAGACATGCATATGACTTCTCTCATGAATTCCCTTCACTTCCACAAGCACTCAAATCATGAATAAATCCAATTACATCACTAAGTAAAACACTCAATAACAATATAAAAATAATAAATATCATGTTATAGGTACAAACCATTGAGTCAAGGGGTGAATTAGTGGTGGAAAAAAATCCAATTAAATTTCCAAACCCTTCAAACACTTAAACATTCAATACAACCTTTCATGAAGAATACAAGATCTTTATAAAAATGAACAATGAAGATAAGCAAGATTACACACATAACACATAGATATATATGAGAAACACTCATGGGGGATAAAACCCACTCTCAATCTTAAAATATCATGGAATACCATCCTATAATAAGTATGAAACCAAAAGAATTTATTGAAACACCTACTTCACAAGGAGCACCTGCCCCTAAGGATGGTCAAGTTTTTGTGACCTAGATGTTGAGCACCCTCTCAACACATATGATATGATAAAACCTATAAAATATGATTTTATTCAATCTAATGAAGACACCCTAAAAACACAGTCCCCTTCACTTCTTCATACACTCATAAATCCTTATCACCAAGCTATGCACTCAAAACATGCAAATATGACACCCTCTCCTCTTTTGATTATCCTCAATATTCAAATGTAAAATAACACTATTTTGACACCAAAAATATTATGTATAATCCATACACATAATCCTGAACCTACTCTTCTCTATAACCCATCCATTGGGCACACTCCCTTTCTTCTTTCTTTCATAACTCTTGCACATGCATAAAAATCATCATCTTTGATTTCATTATTTATAGCAACTTCATGAATATCAACTTCTTGATCAGCCATTTATACATGCATTAAACCTTAATGATTATATAATATAGACACATATCTTAGTACCACTATCATAGGTTGACCATAGCATCCATGGGTCACCCTTAAGCAACTGCACCTTTCAATTAGGCCTTAGTGGCCCTTATAGGTCTTATGGAAACCTATTACCCTTTTTAAAACTACATCAATCAAATTAAGAACTCAAGAGCACTTCCAAATGCATAGGTCCACTTTACATAAACTCTTAGACATCCTCAAATGATTAGATTCATCATTACACTCCTCTACAAATGCTCAATCTACTAAAATAATAGTCTTGTACATAAGAACATCATGAATGAATAATCAATCAACTTATAAGCATTTGTTCATACTAAACATGGATTATTCAAACATCAAAAATCCATATAAATCATCCTTAGGGAGTATAAAACACTCCAATATCTAAGGCATATTGAAACATTAAAATTCTATCAAGAACAACTCAAATATCCTTCTTAGGTCACTTAAAAAACATCGTCAAACACACAGTCAGCTTTGGACATCAATATTTTTGATTATATAGAAACTCAAATATTATAACTATTTTTTTTATATGTGACTTGGATTCATTTACAAATTTTATTTTTACATCACCTTTAAATTCATCCTAGATCAGAAGATATGAGCTCAAAAACTACAAACTACTTTCCCTCCTTAATTTGAATATTCAAATTCCAACTGTCACTATGTAAATGCTAAACATTAGACACTTTGAAATCATATCGTTCTCCATAGACAATTTTCACCATTGATCTTAGATCCTAGTTTTCATGATCAAGACACTTGGTAGCTCTACATGCCTTCTATGCACCCTATACCTTTTAGTCAATGCACTTATGTCACTTGGTAGTTTCACATGAAATATGAAAATAATTTGAATTATTAACTTAATGCACACCATTTATTCTAACTTCATGATCATATGGTCACCATTAATCACTATCTAATAGAACAATCACATGTCATTGATCTTTTATCAACTTAATGAGATTGAGACATATGCCACTAATGTGTGTTTTCTGAGAAACCTTTGACAATTTGATTTCATGCACACCATTAATCTCTATCTAAAAATATTAGGTGCTCTACTATATCCTTATCCAATCATAATAAATTCTCACCATTAGATCTGATCTGATTAAATGCTCATCATAGATCTTTGATATCATAAATTTGGCTACGTATGGGAACTTGGTAAAATCTATCTAAAAAGTTGCTATGACCTTAATTTTTGGCATCTCTTTGGATATGTGTGGCTAACTTGTGGCTTACATACCTCTTTTATATTTCTATTACATTTATCTATGTTCTTAGTTAGGCTATCCTATAGAATAACCATGTCTAAGTAGACTATATATAGGAGGTAGTGCTTAGTATTTGATCATCATGTTAAATATTTTGCTATTAGTGCATTAATGTGGAGGTTGCCCCCTCAAAGTGGATTTACTATATTATCCAGTATTTGTCTCTACTATCAATTATTACTATGTGATATCTCATGTTTACTTATTCTATGTGATATAAAATCATTCTGTGTGAACATCTAAGTAATTTCACTACAAGTGGTATCAGAGCTTCGATTTGCACAAGATTTATATGGCATTATTTTTTTGGATCAGGAAAGGCATAACTTCTATGAGGGGAAGGAGTGAAAAAACATAACTTACAATCTGGGAAGAAATAATTTTTTTGTCAGCATAATATTGTTTGAAATTCTTTTTTGAAAAAAAAATTAAAAAAAAGTTTGATTTTTTTTTTCACCTTGCACATTTTAGTCATTGGATTCATCTCAATAAAATGATCATAATGGTATTATTTTTTGGTACACTTTATTGTGCTAATTTTTTTTACCCTAGTGTGTAAAGATAGTCATTGGATTCATCTTGGTGAGGCTATCACAATGGTCCCATCCCTTGG
This sequence comes from Torreya grandis, assembly GCA_037957365.1. Lineage (NCBI taxonomy): Eukaryota > Viridiplantae > Streptophyta > Pinopsida > Cupressales > Taxaceae > Torreya > Torreya grandis. The sequence continues at coordinate 2,279,051 of JARHVA010002630.1, read as the reverse complement.
TACATTATTTTTGGTGAAAAAACCCTCCTAGGGTTTATATATGGCCATTCCTTCTACATGGGGACAAAAAGGGGGCCAATAAACTCCTAAGACTCCTACTAGCAACATGGAATATAGAACTTTAGATCTATTGATTTCTCAACTTTAGGCTAACATAAAAGGCTTGGTGTGGCATGATGACTTTGTTATAGCTCAAAATAATGTTTCAAGGATCCACAGAGAGATTAATGGGGTTCATAATCAATTGAATTAGATCACTACTTCATTGGCTAATCTTTCATCTCAGTTATAGTCAAACACCCCTCTACTTCAACATTCAAGTTATCTTCCTCTCAACACTAACAACTCCAATTTTGGTATGCAATCAATGTTGCCAAAAGTGGACATGTGTAAGTTTTATGATAAGGATCCTCTTACTTGGATTACCCAACTTGATAATTTATTTTATCTAAATCAAACACCTTGTTCTTAAAAGGTGATCATGGCATCTCTATATTTGGAACCTAAGTAATTCATTTGGTATTGCTAGTTATGTGCTCAAAAGAAAAATAATGGTGCTCCTGTTACATGGTCTATTTTCATTAATGATTTATTAGCTTAGTATCATAATAATTTATCTAAGAACTACTCCAAATAGTTAAACAAATTATGACAAATTAGAATAATAAAGGATAATATTCATCAGTTTTAGAATCTATCCTTATGGGTGGAAGACATCATTAAGGAAAATTTGACTGATCTATTTTTGGGTGGTCTCAAAGATAGCATCCAATTGGAGGTTTGAATGTTTAACCCAATAGATATATCAAAATTTATCCCATGGGCATGTGTGGTAGAGGAAAAAGAGATGGTCAAATGGAAAACCTTCACTACTGGTTGTGATCGCACCTTTCCAACACCATCATATCTTCAGCCTACTAGACTAACACCTCCAAAAATTGAGGAGAAGAGATCCAAAGGGTTGTGTTATGGTTGTAATATAAAATGGAGAAAAGACCATCATTATGCTAAAAAGAAGTTATTTTACATCGAAGGTGCCAATGAGGATGACAATGATGAGGAGGTACTTGGTAAGGATGAAAAAGGTCCTAAGGAGGAATATGAAGACTCTCAACCTACTATTTCCTATCATGCCTTTTAGCTATTAGTACTCCCCAAAATCTTAAGGTTGTGGGTTTTATAAAAAAATAGGTCACTATTTTGATTGATTATAGGAGCACACACAACTTCATCAACAACAAGTTGGCTACTCAATTGAACTATTTCATTTATCTCACTCTAGAATTTTACATCATGATTGCAGATGGTGGTACTATTAGATGCTCAAGAAAATACCATAGTATTTATCTAGCCATGGGAGACTACTTGTTGGATTCTCCTATGTTTGCTATTCTTATGGGGGTAGTTGACATTATTTTAGGAATATAATGGCTCACCACTTTGGGCACTATTGAAATGAATTTATAGGAATTATTAATGCATTTTCATTCTGAGGGAAGGACATTTGAGATAAGGGGATTAAGGGCTAAATCTCCATAACTTTTTATCTCCCATCAAATGATAAATATTCTTTGAAAGGGTGCTAAAGGATTTGTAGCTCACTTGTTTTCCATGAAAGTTCATCCAACTCAAACATCTACACCTCCTGATTTGCAACAAGTGATTGATGCCCATTCAATTATTTTTGGTGACATATCAAAAGGAATTCCACCTAGATGCACACATGATCATGCTATCAAACTTATTCTTGGTAGTACACCACCCAAAATTAGGCCATATAGGTATCCCTATGATAAAAAAGTGAAATTTAAAAGATGGTACATGAAATGTTGGATGTAGGAATCATTCACCATAGCCAAAGTGAATACTCTTCATTTGTCATGGTGTAAAAGAAAGATGACACTTGGAAGATGTGCACTGACTATAGGGAACTCAACAAGTGCACTATCAAAGATAAGTTTCCTATTCCTATCATTGATGATTTTTAGATGAATTAAATGTCACTCTTTATTTTACCAAGTTATATCTATGTTTTGGGTATCATCAAATCTAGATCTATGATGATGACATACCCAAAACTACTTTCAGGACTCATGAGAGGCATTATGAGTTTTTGATTATTCCTTTTGGGTAAAAAAATGCACCATCTACCTTTTAGAGTTTGATGAATACTATTTTTAGGCCATTTTTAAGGAAATTTGTTCTAGTATTTTCTTATGATATCCTAATTTATAGTGAAAATTGGGAAGACCATTTACACCATATGAAATAGGTACTCTTAATTTTGAAAAAACATTAATTGTATGACAAAACTTCCAAATGTACTTTTAGAGCTTGTGAGGTTCAGTATTTGGGTCATCTAGTTTCACATACAAGAGTAAAAGTGGATCCTAAAAAAATCTAAGCAATGATGGATTGGCTAATTCCTAAGACACTCAAGCAACTAAGGGGATTTTTGGGGCTCATTGGTTACTATCATAGGCTTGTAAAAAATTATGGTAGCATTGCATCCCCACTCACATCTTTGTTGAATAAATAATCATTTCAATAGATTAATACATCTACCAGGGCATTTGAATAATTAAAATTGGTGATGTGCATCACTCCAGTGTTGGCTACTCCTAATTTTATTAAGACTTTTGTGGTTGAATGTGATGCATCTGGGTATAGTATGGGTGATGTACTCATGCAAGAAGGAAGACCACTTACATTTGAAAGTCATCAAATGAAGGGTAAAAATCAGCATAAGCCCATTTATGAGAAGGAAATGATGGACATTTTGCATGTAGTCAAATAATGGAGGCTTTATTTGATGGGTCCTCAATTTTAGGTAAAGACTGATCATGATAGTCTCAAATATTTTTTAGAACAAAGATTATCATCTGAAGAACAACAAAAATGGGTAACTAAGATGTTAGGATATGATTTTGAAATAGTTTACAAGAAAGGAAAGAATAGTGTAGTGGTAGATGCACTATCTAGGAAGGATGAATAAGTTGAGGCCTCGCTATATGCTATGACCATTCTATAGGTAGATTGGATAGAGGAAGCACAATCAAAAGGGGACAAGGATAGTGATACCCATGATTTTATTCATAATCTTCAGTAAGGTTTAGGTGGATTTGAAAAATTCACATGAAGGATGATGTATTATGGTATAAAGACACATTATACCTATGTAAGAATTCTCTTCTTAAACAAAACATACTTCAAGAACTTCATGCAACTCCAATTCAGGGTCATTCAAGATTTTTGAAAACCTATCATAGAATCAAGAAAGATTTTTTTTTGGAAGGACTCAAGGGAAATGTCTAGAAATATGTGGCTGAATGTATGATCTATCAAAAAAATAAAGGAGAAACCATCAAAACCCCAAGTCTTTTGTAGCCTTTAGCCATCCTAAGCCAATATTGGGAAAAGGTGTCTATGGATTTCATTATAAGATTACCAAGATCAGATGGTCAAAGTGTTTTCATGGTTGTGGTAGGTAATCTTAGTAAGTATGTTCATTTTTGTTCTTTATCACAACCATTTGTTTCTAGTATAGTAACTTTTGATTTTTTTAATATAGTTCAAAAATTGCATGGTACTCCTAAAATCATTGTCAGTGATTGAGATCCCATCTTTACTAGTAATTGTTGGACTAAGTTATTTGCATGTTTGGGCACCTAGTTGGCTCATAGTTCATCATATCATCCTCAATCATATGGACAAACTGAGGTAGTCAACAAATGTCTAGAAGAATATCTCTATTGTTTTGTTTTTGATAAATAGGATAAATGGGTTCATTGGTTGTCACTTACTCAATGGTGGTATAATACTTCTATTCATAGTTCTTATAAAATGTCTCCTTTTTTGTCACTATATGGATACCATCCACCATCCATCACTTTAACCTTGAAGGTCCATCCTAAGGTTCATGTAATTGAATAACATATTCACCATCAATAGGAGGTCCTTTCCAATTTGCATTAAAATTTAGCTATGTCCTTGAATCACATGAAACAATAGGTATATCAACACAAGAGTGAGAGGCACTTTGACATTGATTGGGTTATTGTTTGCTTATGTCCATATAAGCAGATGTCCTTGAAATAATAGAAAAATGATAACAAATTGTCTCCTAAGTATTATGAGCCTTATCGGATCTTGCAAAAAATTGGTAGTGTGGCCTACAAGTTAGAGTTTCCTTCCTCCACTCATATACATCTAGTATTTCATGTATCATGCTAAAATAAAGTCATTGGACACAAAGTGGCTACCCAAAATGAGTTACTAGAATTGGATGAGGAAGGAAGAGTTTCTCTTAATTTTAAGGCAATCCTTCAAATTCACACTAAGTAGTTACGGTCTCAAGTGATTAAGGAGTACCTAATCAAATGGAAGAATCTGCCCTATGAAGATGCTACTTGGGAGGATGAATCTTTTGTGCAACAACATCTAGAGTTGAATCAACATTGAGGATAATGTCTTTTTAAAGGGGATGGGAATGATATACCCTTAACCTTTGGAATGTCTTGGGATATGAATGGCTGACTTGTGGCTTACATACCTCTTTTATATTGTTGTTACATTTCTCTATGTTTTTGGTTAGGTCAGTCTATGGAATAACCATGGCTAAGTAGACTATATATAGGAGATAGTGGTTAGAATTTGATCATCATGTTAAGTATTATGCTATTACTACATTTTTATATTATCTAGTATTTTATTCTAATATCAATGATTTATGTGTGATATCTCATATTTTCTTATTCTGTGTGATATAAAATCATTTTATATGAACATCTAAGTAATTTCATTACAGAAGCCAACTTTACACCTAAATAAGTTTTTATACGATCAACCTCATGACCTAAAATTTAAGCCAAATGATCACCTTTCAGATTAGAAACCATCGATGTATCAATATTATCCTTAAAATTTCACACATGTGTAATATGGTGTCATCAAAATGCTTACTTAGCCTTTTCTACCACTAGACCCAAAATGTCTAGATGAAAAATATGAACTACTAGATGAATTCCACTCATGCACACAAGAACTCAGAGCATAAGAGACCTATTATGGGAGTTATTTGACATCCTAAAATAAACATACTCATCCCTGAACATCCCTAGTCATGCCAAAACTGAATATCAACCAAACCTACTTTAAGCATACTAAGACAAGCACACTGCACACTTTCTCATTGACACTTAGACTATCATGACACTTAATCCACTCACTTGGACACCTCCCCCGTTTATCATTGATTTCAACACTCATCATACAGTTCACCTTCCTTTTTCCTCTTCAAGCACTCTCACAATAAGAACTTTCTTCCCCTTTGACATAATGACAAAGTGGGCACAAACTAATCCTAAGGGATTTAAAAGATCACCAATTGGATATCACCTTATAAATATAATACAAAATCCCCCTTACCTTTATCCTACCTCTTATTTCTTTGACAACTTCCTCTTGCTACAGGCCAACACTCTCTTCAACCAAACACTACAACCAATGAAGAAAGAACACACAAAATCACTAAAATATGATGGAAATCACTAAGAAACATCTAATAAGGACTACCGATAATATGTCTAATCCATTTCACCTCTTGATCATCTTTATATCTCCACACACCATGAAGAACCACCATAATTGATTACTAGCCTTCTCTCTCAAACCACCTCAAGGACCAACAATAGAACCTCATGCCACTCACCAAATAGGAAACATGCTCTAAAAAAACTTAAAAAATCACCTTGAAACACTCATGCCTTGCTATTTGGTATAAACTTGATAACAACATCAAATATTCACACTAGGCCTATCTAGACTCCTTGTAGCCCTACATGGAACTTGTAGAGCCCACAATTTTTAGTAGACACATCTTCAAGACCTATAACATTAGATCTAAATCACTCTCATATGCCCCCTTAAGCACAACAATTTTCATCACCTATCTCATCCTCTACAACATACTTCCTTCACAAACCTTTATATCTATGTGAAGCTTCATTTGACAAACCATTTGACCTATTCAACTTTTAAAACTTCTTTCACACTTAGATACAGCCATCACACACTTTTGGGCTTAGATTTTATCCTCCAAACCTTTAGGAACCTTGACTTCCTATATCATGGCTTTGACCTACAATAAGAAACATAAACTTGGGAGCCACAAAAACCTCCAAAAGGCACAAAAATGATCATCAAGACATAAAACCACCTATAACACATCATAAAAAAGTGCACAGACCTTTCTAAACACCAAACTCTTCTTGACATTCCATCAATCTCATTATGCCACCTAGAAACACCCATTTTGACCCTATAGACATTTCATACATAGAAAGCACCAAGCCAAAATGGAAAAGACACCTTATAACATCACTTTAACCTCATCAAAAAACTTCTCCCATTTTGACACACAAAATCCAACTAGAAACACTTATATCTTTCCTTTTATGACCTTAAGAACACCATAAATGTACCTTTGAGCACACTCTAGGTAGTGAACACTGCCAAAATTGCTCAAAACATACCATTAACCACTAAAGAAAACATAGATCAATTCAACACTTGAAACCACATGGGAACAACCTTTTTAATAATACCACAATAATACTTTCATCTCCACTAAAATGATTTTGTCAAGAAACATAGATAGAGACATCCTCTACACTACAATGCTCTACAATAAAGTGAATCCATAAGTGGATCACATCTCCTTAGTAACCACTAGAATACTTTTATAGTTATAATAATTATTTATCTTATTATTGTTCTTCTTTTTTTTAGTATAAATTTTGACAACTTGTTATTTTCCCACATCACTCACTTTCTCTTCTATGATAGGATATAAAACATTTTGAGCAACATTGGAATCTTAACATACCTTGATCACTAAAGTATCTTCTTTGCATTATTTAAAATCACCTTTAGACCTTGACAACATAGGAACCAAGATTGAAACTTGATTTCACATAACATGTTGCTCATTAACATCCAAACACACCTCAAGATTAGTCTCAACTAGCAACATGATCCCTTCCTTGGCTCTTCAACTATAACATGAGTAGTTAAAGAATTTTTTTCATTAATTGGAGCATCCTTCACCATGGAAAACATGACACTTTGATTTTTAGACTCATCATGAGCCTCATTCTTCACCTTTAATTTACAAGAATTTACTTGATTTTTTTCTTGATCTCTAGGAGCCTGATTTAACCTATTCTAACTTGTAGGCCTTTGCTTGCATAATCTAGAAATGTGACGTCTCTCTTGACAATTTAAAAACACTCTACCATTTTCAATAAGCTCATCCTAAATTTCATAATGAAAACAAAACTTTCAATATGTTCATTCTTTTGATAATTGAAACAAATGACTCCTTTTAAATAAGACTTACCTTGTATTACCTTATTTGGACAATGCTTAGCAAAGTGTCCCTCATCAAGATAGTTGAAGAAATTAACTTCATTCACACCTTTTAACTAATTAACCCCATCATAGTTACATTCAAACTAATTTATAATATATCTCTTACATGTTCTAAATCTATACCCAAAATGATTGTAGGTAAAACAATAACCATTAAAGTTGACATGCCTAATAACATTAGGTTATCTCACCTGATTAGTCTTTGATCTATTTACACCATCATTTATTGACTCATTGGTGACATTAAAGGGATGATCCACCTTTCTCTCATTGACCCTCATGTCAACTTGAGAAGCAACTTTGGGATCTTCATTAAAACCCAATCCATATCTATCACTAGTAGACTTGAACATTCTTCTTCTTTGGCTTTTAGACTTGCAGACATAGAATTCAACCTATAATTAAGAAAAATGATTGAACCTTCATGTTATCTAGAGTATTTAACCAATATTTCCTCAAAAATACTAGATTTTTCTTCCTAATATTTGATTTTATATTTCATTTTCTTATTGACCTTCTTCTTTATAGATTTTTCTTCCTAATCTTTGATTTTATATTTCATTTTCTTATTGACCTTCTTCTCTATCTTCAGTTCTTTATGATCTTGACTCAATTCATTCTCATAGTCCAGTATAATCTCTTCATCATATTCATCACTCCAATTAGGTTCTCCTTAATTTTAGTAGCTACCTTCTTGATCCATGAATAGGACATCATCATCAACAAGTTCATCATCATCAAGACTGAATTCTAATTGACTATCTTCACTTTCATTTGAAGTACTATTTTCTTCTTTTGATAGAAGACTCATATTGTCATTGAAATACTTCTTCTTATTGTCATACCTTCTAAAGTTATTTTTGTTCTTATTAGACTTGAAAGACTTCTTACCTTAAACTTGACCTTCATCATCATCATTATTATTATGCTTATGTGGGCATTTGTTAGCAAAATTACCCACTTCTCCATAGTTAAAACACTTGAAGGGAATTTTACCTCTGTACTTACCTAATCCTATTTTAAATTTGCTTGTAAATAATGCTATTGGCTCATCATCTAATATGTCATCATATTTGGCTTCCCTACCTTGAGATCTCTTATTTTGGGACTTCTTATTCTTATGCTTATTTTTTTGCCTTGAAGGTAGCTTCCTTATTTTGAGATTTGTCATCATTGACTCTCATCTCATATTCTATGAGAATCCCATGCAATTCATCCAAATTTGGCTAAGAAATATTATGAATCTTTTCTAATGCAAAAAAAATTTATTCAAATTTAAAAGAAAGAGACATTAATACCTTTTTAACCATAACATCTTATTCAATCTTATCTCTAAGACCTTTGAAGTTATTCACAATCTCATCTACACTTTGCATGAAATATGGCATTGAATCTTCATCCTTCATATTTAAACTCTCAAATTACCCTCTATGAGTCTATAACTTAGCAAGCTTGACCTTTGAATATAATCTAAATTGTGGTCCATTTATTTTTTTCACATTTTCAATGAATTATCTTGGTATATATAGTTTCATAAATAAAACTAGAGATGGCATTTATATCCTTTGAATTTATCTCAAATATCTTTTTGTGTACAACACTATAGGGAGGAGTAGCAGGAGAAACATATCCATAAAAAATAAATTGCCATACATCAAACCCTAGGGACATAATGTATGTCCTCATCCTTGCACTTTAAAATGCATAATTGGATCCACTAAACATAGGAGCTTGCTTAGAATAAAAGCCACCTTGCACATTCTAACTAGCCATTGTACCTTAAGGATCTCCTTTAAGTGATTACAATCATAATAAAGACATACTCTAATACCAATTGTTAGAGATAAAAACCATTGAGAGGGGGGTGGGTGAATCAGTGGTGTAAAATAATCCAATTCAATTTCCAAACCCTTCAAACACTTAAGCATTCAATATAACCATTCATGAAGCATACAAGATGTTTATAGAAATGAACAATGAAGATAAGCAAGATTACACACACATAACATATAGATATATATGGGAAAACATCATGGGGGATAAAACCCACTCTCAAGATGGAAAAATCATGGAATATAGTCCTATAATAAGTATGCAACTAAGATAATTTAGTGAAACACCTACTTCATAAGGAGCACTTGTCCCTACGGATGGTCAAGTCCTTCTGGCCTAGATGTTGAGCACCATCCAAACACCTATAAAATTTGATTGTATTTAATATAATGAAGAAAAACTATTAACATAGTCCACTTCACTTCTTTACACACTCACAAAGCCTCATCACCAAGCTATGCACTCAAAACATGCAAATATGACACCCTTTCCTCTTTCACTTATCTTCAATCTTAAAACCTACAATATCACTATTATGACATCATAAATATGACCTAAATGTCATAAACACAATCTTTAACCTACTATACTCTATAAATTATCCTCTAGGCACACTCCCTTTCTTCTTTCCTTTGTTCCACAATTCTCACACATGCTTAGAAATCATCATCTTTGATTTCACTACTTATAGAGTCTTCATGAATATCAACTTCTTGGTTAGCCATTTAGACATGCCTTAACCCTTAAGGATTATATCATATGAATACATATCTCAATACCATTCTCATACGTTGGCCATAGCATCCATGGGTCACCCTTAAGCAGCTACACCTTTCAATTAGGCCTTAATGGCCCTTATAAGTCTTATATAGACCTATTCAATTTTTTGACACTACATCAACAAAATTAAGAACTAAATACCACTTAAAAATGCATAGGTACACTCCACATAACCTCATAGACATCCTTAAATTATTACAATCATCATTAAACTCATCTACAAATTCTTAATCTACTCAAACAATAGTCTTGTACACAAGACCATCATGAACAAACAATCACTCAACTTATAATCATTTATTGATATTGAATATAGATTATTCAAACCTAATAAATAAATATAAATCATTATTATGGAGTATAAAAAACTCTCCAAAATATAAATCATCTTTAAACAACAAAATACTATCAAGAACAACTCCAATATCCTTCTTGGGTCACTTATTGAACATGGTCAAACCCCTAATCCACTTTGGAGCTTAATATATTTGACTATCCAAACATTTAAATCTTATAATTTTTTTTATGTATTCAATTTGGAGTCCTTTACAACTTTTATTTTTACATCATGTTTAAATTCATCCTAGATCAAAAGATATGATCTCAAAGACTACAGATTGGTTTTCCCTCATTAATTTAAATATTCAAATTCCAATGGTCACTATGTAAATGCTAAACATCAGACACTTTGAACTCATCTCATGCTCCATAAAAAATTTAAAAAAAAAATTCCATCTATCTCCTTAGGATCATCCTATTATATATCTGTCAATTCTCACTGTTGATCTTAGATCCTAGCTTCTACAATCAAGACACCTGGCAGCTCTATATGCCTTCTATGTACCCTATTACTTTCAATTAATGTGCTTTTTCCACTTGGTAGTTCTACATGAAATTTGAGAATAATTTGAATTATTAAATTAATTTACACCATTGATCTCAAACTACATGATCATATGCTCATCATTGATCTCTATTTGATAGAACACTCACATGCTATTGATCTTTTTTCAACTTAATGAGATTGAGACACATGTCACTAGCACATACTTTCTGAGGAACCTTTCACAATTTAAATTCATGCATGCCATTGATATCTATCTGATAAGATAAAGAATTTCATTAGATACTTATTTATTTAAAATAAATTCTTTCCACTATATCTACTTTGATTAATTTCTCATCATAGATCTTTTATATCACAAATTTGGCTATGGGAACTTGGTAAACTCTATCTGAGAAGCCAACTTGTCACCTTAATAACTTTTTATATGCTCAACCTCATGACCTAAAATTTCAACCAAAGATAAAATTTCATAGGAAAAACTATCAATGTATAAAAATGCTCTTGAAAGCTTCACACATGTGAAATATGATGTCATCAAACTGCTTACTTAGTGTTTTCTACCACTAGACTTGAAATGTCTAGCTAAAAACTATAAACTACTAGATGAGTTAAAATCATGCACAAAATCACTTAAAACATATAAAACCTCTTATGGGACCTCTTTCACATCCTCAAATCACCATACTCATTCGTAAACATCCATAACCATGCAAAAATTGAAGATCAACCAAGCCTACTTTAAGTATACTAGGACAAACACACTGCACATTTTGTCATTGACACTTAGACTATCAAGACACTTCATCCACTCCCCTGGACACCTCCATGACATCACTAAACACTCTCCAAAAACTTATTTAATCACACATTATCATTGTCATTCTATCACACATGACACCTCATCAACATCCTTGGTCACCTTGGAGACATCATTAACAAACCTCCAACACTACAATGTATTACTTGTGAAAAATTGAATATAAGCCCATTATGATTCCTCCTTTAGAGTAAGGTAAATTTATTGAAAATCAATTGTCTTAAAATAAAAAAGTGATTGCATTTGTGAAATATGTAATCAATTAATAACATTTACATAGTTCAATTTATATTAGAAACTAAGATATGTAACATTGAAGCATATTAAAGGTTTTGATATTACCTTGCATCATTATAATTAAATATAGAATTAAATTAGTGTATAAAAAATGTAAATAACTTGCAAGTATTATATATGTAATTTATGCATATTATTGAATAAATTAAGAATTTAAAGCACATATGTAGTATGTTAATGATATGTATCATGGAACAATAGTTAAATGTAACATGTACTTAGTAATTCATGATGGAAATCATGGAACCATAGTATAAATTAGTAATCATGTAATCCAAGTCACACAATGTCATGTAAGAATACACAAATGCCTCATACAATGGACATGTAATATATCACATAGAGTTATAAAAATAACATAAATGTCACACATAAGGCCCAAATGTTGAATTCAAGGAACATGTGAATGTTTTAGAAAAATAAAAGACCAAGGGTGACACATAAAAGGCATGATGATACCACACATGCAAGATGGTGTATTATGAATATACATGAGGCCAAGGGTTATACACAAGAAGAAGAAAAATTAAAACATGTGATGAAATAGTATCAAGCATATGAAAGAAGCATAGAAAAATGAAATGAGAATATTTTGATCATATATCTATGTTCATGATATAAAATAACATATTCATTGTGACATGTGAATTATGAATTGAAGAACAAGACATTCATTTTTTTTATATTTAGACATGTAAAAGAGAATGTGGATAAATAAAAATTTAAGAAAACTTATATAAAGTGATGAGATGCTCCCAATATAGAAATACTATTGTGTGAAGGGATTTCTTAGCATTGAAACCCTAAAAAATATGTCTTATCTTGAATTATAATTAATATCTGAAGATGATTTTTGATCTATGATCAAAAAATGTGTAATAGGTCAATATAACTATGATGCATCCAAAATAGGGTTTTAATATGCACAAGGACATGTATATAGTAAAGGATATGTGTGTAGTGTATTATTATCTAACTGGTGTAACTTTGTCCTGATTGACCATATACAGGAATTTTAGATCAAGATAACTTGTATGCAAAGGGAAATGCAACATATATATTAATCAATCCTAAATCAGAGAAGATAAATCCTACTTACACTTCTGATTATTGATACATTAGATATCTAGGGTCATGACCAAGATGGATCTGATAAACCTAGCCAAGGGATACCTTACCATAATAATATCACTAGGGAGGGTTCTAAATCCTCAAGTCAAGTAAAACTACATAATAATCGTAACTAGGTCCTATGATTTAACATTCATAAATGTAGCTGCAAAGCAAATTAAAATCTTGATCTAGTGCCCACCAAAGTTTGTGGCACAAAATAGGGGTTAACAAACATAAATATAAACATGCATAAGAGAATCTTAATTAAGTTATGTGTAGATAAAACCTAAATGAATGTAAATAGAAATATATTCAAAAGGCATTATTTATGCTACTTCTATCTAATAAAATAAAATAGAAAAGCTATAGATACTTACCTTGAAGATGAACTCATTGAGACTCAATATCTCCCTTAGACAAAGGTGCTTTATAAGAGGTATTTATGGTTTGTAAGGATCACTAAGAATGGCCAAAGCATCCAAGAATTTTCCATAAGACAATATTCTTATCTAATTATAAACACTAATCTATAACTTCTAAAGTATAATGGTTGAATAAAAGATTGTAAAGAAGTGCAAATGAAAAATTAACTCTTGTTGTCTCTTGGAAATGGAAAAATGAATGTGTATGTATAGATAAATCTAACCTTAGACCTTTCTAAAAGTTTAGCTGATAGGGTTAAGCCAATTGACTCTTTATCCTTATAAAAATAAAGGCCCTAAATGATTTTTATTAATTAGAGTACATGGTTGATAGGGATGACAGTGTAACACAAATCATTGGAAAGGGTTTTAAGCTAGAGAAGGATTAATTAAGGTGGAAAATGATTAGAGGAGGTTGTAAAAGAGGAGGAAAAGCTTATGGAAGTGTTTTTAGGAGATGTTTAGATGGATAGTAAGTGGCAGTAAAGGAAAAATAATCTTACAAGGCACCAATGGTCTACCCACCCCTTTCCTAGTACATCCTTTAAGAAATGCACTCAAATAGATTGAGAATCTATAGGTTCCTGCAAGAGATAAATCATTAGTAATTGATAAAGTTTGAAAACATTATGTATGCACATATGCCCCACTTGAATCTCATCATGTGTCACTCAGGTGTAATGGGGGATGGTGTTTCAATATTTAATAACATAGTAACAAAAAAATCTAAAGCTAAAAATTTGTAGTATTTTAAAGCATAAAGTAATTGAAAGTAAATGACTTCAATGGAAATAACTAAAAATAAAATTAATATATGTGTACCTTGACTTACCTTTATTGTTGGATGGTTTTATATTGTGTTTGTAGTTTTTATCATGGAGGGCATAAAGATTGCTTTCAATAAACCTAAGGATACAAAACTAAAGAGCAAAAACAAACAAATGTAGGAAATCCAAGATAACTAATGTGGTGTAGACAAGATGTACTTATAAATTTATCACGTTGGGGTGACAAATGTGAAGTTAGGACCAAATGACCAATTCAAAATTTAGAGTAAGTAATCAAAAAACCAAGGCTACTAAAGAATGAAAAACTCAAACAAATAAATCTTGGGTAAGAAATATAAACTCACCAAATCAAACTAAGGTTACATGTCAAAAATGGTAATCAAATATCAATGTGAAAGAAGTAACAATCCTTACTTAGACAAATATGGGAAAGAAAATGGTAAAAAACCATTGATGATTGAAAAATAATAATCCTAATCATCAATGGAAAAAGTGAATAAAAGGGAAAACAAGACTGGTGAGTGATAAACAACAAGCCAACCTCACTAAACAATAGAAAAAGAACATGAAATTAGAAACAAAATCAAGTTTCCAAAAAAATGAATAGGAATACAATGGAAAATGGTAAAATAAATCAAAGAAATTCTAGGGATGTGAGGCAATGATGTAAATAAAAATAATCCATAGTCACTCAAACATATTGTTTTGTTCTACAGATAGATAAAACTAAAAAAAAGTAGGGCTATCATGTTTTTAAGATGTGAATAATATGAAATATAGAAGTGAGAAAATAGATTTAGAATCACAAATACCTATCAAGGAGGGAAATGAAATGGGTGGAGTGGAAATGAAGGAAAAACTAAGGTAGAGAAACTCTTTATCAAAGTCAAAACACTCAAATTAGGTTTGTCAAAAAAATGATGAATTTAGACATTAAGGACTCTCAATAACTTTTCCTAGACATACAAATCTTAGGTCCATAAATTAAGTATGGATATCATCCCATGAAGACTATATGCATGAAAAATTAAAATAGACCTACCCTCCCACAATGTGTTCATCATTCTTTAGGACCTCTTACAAAGCTGTCAATCTATTATGAAGATTGGGTACTTACATGAGAAATTAGGTATCACCATGGAGTTTTTTAAAATTATCTTATTCTAATCTACTGGCTTAATGCACCCCAATGGATCTTGGCTATATCATGAGGCCAACTATATAGTTTAAGATTAGATTTAAAATAGGATATGTGCTATTAATTATGTCTTTTGGTGTGAATTTGACTTTTGAATTTATATGTTACCTTTTGTATCATTGTCTTTTATTTCACATGATTTGTATTTTAACTTTTTTATGGTTTTTTCTATTCCTCCTCTATAAGGATTCAAAAAACCAAACATGGGTGATAAATATGACTATCATTTGAAGACTTTGGAATTAGTTTCTAAGAAAGATAACTTAGAGAGCATGGTGTCTAAGAGGCTCATTATTTTAGGTGAAATAAAAGTGTTATCTTGAATTTGACCTTGGTTTATCTAGATTGGAATGAAAGAAAATGAAATCAAGAAGAACGAAAAATTAAACAAATTGAGTTAATTCAAATGGAAAAAATGTGACAAAATTAAAAAGGGATACAATGATATTGAAGTGTGATTCCTTATCATAAGAATGAGGGAAGTATAGGAAAACATGCTAATACCTTATTATTTTGCAAATTTTATCTACAAAAGAAATAAAATCTAAAGTTGAGAAGGGATCGTGAACTTGTAACCATTATGAAAACATTATATAAAGGGAACATTACATTTAAAGATGGTGATTTTATGAGGAAGGTGTGGATCTTACCAAGGTCTTACAATGCAATTCATGAAGATAGACCCAAGAGGGTGCACAAAACATGTGAAAAATAAATGATAAAGATGGTATTTTTGATGAAGTCTTGGTCCTATCCATGATATTAAAATGTAACTCATAAAAGGAAAATCCCAAGGGGTACAAAAATGATTGGAAAATAAAGGAATTCATGAAGAAGACTAGGTCATATCCATGGTTTTACAATATAACTCATGAGAAAAGAGAAACCAAAGGACCAAAAAGAAGGGACTAAGGTTTGTGAAAAGATAGACTAATACATAGGGTGAGACCCATGTAAGTTTCCTACAAAAAACATTATAAATATATAATATATAAAACATGATAACACATAAAAGATCTAGGCAAAATAATTCTGTAAGAATTATGAATTGGTGGGCTCTTTGAAAATATGGCCTTGATTAGTTTGAAGGTATTAGGTTTTAAGAACAAGGATGTCTTTAAATAAATAAGATCCCCACCATATTTGGGCATATTTACCTTATTTTTCATGTTTGTAATCTAATTTAAGGACAATATCACCAACATTAAAAGTGCAAAATTTAAATTTTTTATTATGTGTTTGGCAATATAGGGCTTGTATTGGTGATTATTTTATAGAAAAAAAAGATGGTGTTCATCAAGAATATAAAGGGCATGAAGGAAAGATTCACATAATAATTCACTAGGTATGATACCATGAAGAGAGATATAGAGAGAGGAAAGCTCAACTTCTAATAGGAGAACTGATTTAAAACCATAGACAAGTGAAAATGGGGTTGCCCTAATGGTATTTCATATGTTAGTGTGATAGGCCATAGAGAAAGATATAGAGGAAGATGCTATTATGATTTTGTTAGTGGCCTCATCTTGGCCATTATATTGTGGATGGTAGGGTGTGGAATTTTTTTGATTGATTTTAAATTTAGCACAGAGCTATTTGACAACTTTATTTTTAAAGTTACCACCATTATCATAAATAAAATTATGAGGAAGATAAGGATACATAGTCATGTAAAATGAGCATGTTATTCTAAATAGAGAAAAAAAATAGTTTGTGAGAGATTGTATCAACCAAAATGATAGTGTTCTAAAATAGGGGAATTTTTTTAAGATAATTTAAAGCAAAATGAAAATAAGAACACAAGTAATTGGAGCAATGTGACAGATCCAATTGAAACACTTATTACAAACCTTGCACCAATGTTATCTAATGCAAGTTTTGAAATACAACACATAATGATTAAAGATTTAAAAAAATTGAAAATTAAATGCTAACTAGATGGTCATCCTAAGTGTTATTAAGCTATAAGAAATTTTTAGTTTTAATATGTTAGGGAATTTGGATGAAATAAGAAACTAGAAAGAAATCTAAGGTTGGTTTTAGGATGTTTAAGCTGAAAGGGATTCACATTAGTGATGTTAATGGATTGATATTGGGGTTGTTTCACATAAATTTTTCTTTATTTCTAAGAATAAGGATGTAAAACTTGAAAAGGAGGGTAGGGTTAGTATAACCTGGATGTGGTTTTACATTCCATGATCTAGATAGTTGTAGATACTCCTCTTTGGATTGGGAGGAATGACATATAGATAATAAAACACTAAAGGAATGGTTGATTAGTTAGGTAGGTGGGTGGATTTCCTAGCATGAGCTAGATATAAGAAGATAAGCTTCCTTAGAGGCTGTTAATCCACACATTCAAATAATCAAGTTCTAAAAGTGAAAGATAAATTACTTACATAAATAATAGAAGATACTAAAATGAAATACAAGATGTGCTTGAAAAGAGATGGATTTGACTAGTTATAGAAATAAATGACTAGATATTAATATAAAATAAATCCAATGTGGTTCAAAAAATAGGGTAATGTTCTATGATCAGGTAGAAAGTGGGATTTGGTTAGAGTTTGATAGGTGGAATTAGCTTTTTGTTGAAATTGGCACATAGTGACTATCGATGGTTGGGTATGACCATTGATGGTTAAGTGACTATTGGTGTTTAGGTGACCATTGGTAGTTAGGGGCAAACCATCAGTGGTTAGGTGACTATAAATGGTTTCTATCAGATTTGGCTTGGGTAAAACAAGGTTTGGTTGGGAAGGCTAGAGAGATATTTTGGAGAAGAGAAATAATAGAATCAATTACTAAAAATAGATACTTAGCTCTTCTATTAGTCTAAATAACATTAAGGTGAGTGTTTAAATTTTTTTTAGACCTTGGAATAATTTTGGTAGAGTGACAATAGCTTGGATATTGATTGATGAGAAATCATACTTTTGATCTTTGTCATGGTTGCTTGGTTCACTAGAAGTTTTAATTATATTCACCTAGAGTGAGAAGAACTTATGCATAAGAAGATATGATGCACAAGAATCTGATGACTACCCCCTCCCTTCCCTCTTTCACTTCTTTATATAGGAAAAGGGGATTGGTGAAACAAGAGGTTTAATAATAGGATCAACAAGCTATCTAATTTAAGATTTAACATGCATTGATCACGCACATAGATAAAAGAACTAAAAATAAATAAGTTGTAGTTGAGTGACAATTTACCCCTAAGGTGATTAAAGTTTAACCATCAGTAGTTGAGTCTAACCATTGATGGTTAGGTAATCATTAGTGGTTGGGTGACTATCGATGGTTGGGGTCAAATCATCGACGATTGAGAGGGCAAAGGTAAAATGCTCAAGGTTAGTCATTATGACTTGGGTTTGATAGTTAAAAAGTTATGAAATAGTCCCAAAGGGGTTTAGGGGTGATCTAAGGGTTAGTATGAAATATAGAACCATATTATATGGTTTTTTTGTCTACATTTTACCCATTTTTGATATGCAGTTTATAGATAAAAGCTACAAAATAAAAAATGGATGGTGGGTCAAAGGTTTGGTTGCCCCAAATATGGGAGGAGGTGTTCCCCCTCAAACTGGGAATTGATGAGGTGCAATAGAGTTGGTTATAGTTTTAAAAAGTGGTTAAATGGGTGATAACATTGATTAGATTGGGCATCAAGGTGAAAATATGCACATAAAATGTGACTAAGTGTGATAGCATAAATCGTGCATAGACTAGACAACCATAGTTGAGGTAGTTAGGTATAAAAAATAAGGTCAACACTAGAAATATAAGTGACAAGTAGACCAAGTGACCATATTTAGGCATGGTAATTATGGTTTTACTTGTAAATGAAAGTCCTATAGATGCCAAATTTCACACCCTAGAATAGGGTATTCAATCCTCTTCTAGATTTAGGCAACATGGGAATAATTCTAGGTATGTGGGTGTACCTATAGTGGAAGTGAGCCTTTAGATTTTAAGGGCTAACTCCCTAAATGTATCTTGAAGTGATTTCACCTATGTTAATGCATTCTAATGGGAAAAGAGTTATAATTTTCATGAAATAAACCTAATCTAAGGGGGTGATACACCAATATGTGTTCCATATGACCATCATACTTTCATTCACTAAGAAACAAGATGCACAAATTGATTTCCAAGGTCTATTTATTCTAACATGAGTATTTTAATATTAAGGTGAGATGTATTTGAGATATCCAAGGAAAGTGAACCATATGTTAGTTGTAAACACTAAGGATCATTTTACACTTGAAAGATAGGACCATACACTTGACAATACTTCATATGACCTATTAGAACATAACTCTCACACAAACATGAAAGGATAAGGGGAGAAAATAATAGAGAGTAATAAATTTACACCACCATACACCACTTTCACACTCAAACAATTATTTAAGAACTAAAAAATAAAAAATGTATTAATGTTCAAAGGCACAATATGATGTCATTTTAGCAGGGCTTCACCATACCTAGAGTGGAACTTATTTTACAATATCTCTAGAGTTATATTTATAGAAAAGGGGAGAACGAGAGAGGTAATAATGCCTTAAAGAGTGGAGAAAATCCCTCCAGATCAAGAAGTGAGGTGGAAACCTTTGTTTTCCTTTCTATTTGCATGCCTTGTTTAATAAACAACTTTCTTGTTATCTCGATAATCATCAAGCTCCTCTCATTGGTTGAGGGATATCACCAAAATACAAGGGCTTATTATGCATAGTGCCAAAGTTTATTTTAATGGAAATAATGCCCTTAACTACCTTTCTAAGTACTAGCTCATCATCTCAGGACTCTAAGTCCATTGGCCCTGATCATGAGGATCAAATCCTCAAATCTTGATACTAACAAAAATGCCATGCCTTGGGTAGTGGAGTACTTGATTTTTTTATGATGGGCACCTTTGAATTAATTTCATAATTTATTCCTTTTATATATTTGGATCATAGGTCCCACCTATAGTTAGAAAACCAATCTAAGGACATTGGTTTTCCAATAGGATTTATAGTAAATTAGACCCATGGATCATTTATCACCTTTTATATTATAATAGGTTCAAATAAACCTATTATATCTCTGTGGGGACTAAGAATTCATTATACATAGATCCTTCTTGAACCTAGTGAACTAGTCACAAGAAATAACCTATAAAATCTATCTTACTGAACTAGAGATCAATATAAGATCCAATGGTGGTCCCTTCATATTCACCACGCTTGATTACATTAGTTGGACTAATGCATGGCATTTTAACTAGATCTAATGGTGTTAGGAAGACCCTACAAAACCTTGCTTTCATGGTTGAAAATAACCTTTCAACCCTCATCAAAAGCCCTTATGCTAATATTTTCTCAAATTGGTTATCAAAATATAACTCAGCTCATTAACAAATTAACTCTCATTCACTCTATTATATCTTATAGATATGAACAAGTTTGAGCCGTCAGATATACTTTTGAATTTTCAACCTTGTCTATGCTTACTTCATGTGTCTAATATGTGTTAATCCTTAAGATATTTCTACCAATCTATAGATTCATGTGTTTGTGCCATGTGTCAGCCTATTGAGCTCTCTGACTATTCGACTCATCTCACAGCATTGTATTGAGATGTATGATCTAGTAAGGATCAATCCATGATCGAGCAAGGACCATTGATCTTGTTGGGACCCATTATTTGAAAGCCAATGGCTATTATATGGGATGTATTTTAACATTCACATGATCATCATTGAAATTTATGTGACCATCAAAGTTAAGATAAAAAATACTTATTTTTTTCAAGCTTAAACTTGATGTTTGTGTGAACATCTTTTTTCACAAGTCTATCTTTGAAGAGTTATATCTTGAGCTAACAAACTCTCATAGGTCTAATTTCTTTTGAGGATGACCCTAGCATGTAAATATATAATTTCACTTAATCCACTAGTCACATGAGGATTCTTGAATAAGATACTAAATGCACATTTTTTTCTATTCCACTTTCTCTTGCATGATGTCTTGGTGATGGTTGATCTCAAATGACTAAGTATGGGGAACCTAGCAAAAATTCCTAAGATCCCCAATTTACACATGTATAACTCTAATAAAAATTTGGTACAAGACATCAAACTTGGTACATATGATCTTGGGACCAAGGGGAACAAACCCATGTGACCAATTTCCACTAATTTTTTCATATGTGCACGATCTAGTCTCAACAAACTTCCCACTTGTACTTTCCACTACTAGACCTAAGATGATAAGATGGATACACTAAAGACCTAGATAAAAACCAAGAGATTCCTAAGTCATTCCAAGTACTCTTAACATACCATATGGTCTCTACAAAATTCTCCATGATATTATAAAAGGCCCTTATATAAGATTTTGGCTATAGGGGGTTGACCCATTTTGGCCTGTGGGCAAGAATGGTCAACATTCTTAGTGATTTCTCAAGGGTTGCATGCTTGTAAATGCATATGAAACCTAGACCATTTTCCTAATCCTATCCATTGGGATATGTATTCACATGTACACCATGTTTGACATACAAAATGCCTTGAAAAATACACAAAACATAAGGGAACACAAAAAGAAATAACATCTGCTTCATGAGCACTTATTGAACATAACACAACAAGAAAGGAAACACACACTTAAAACATGGAAAACCAAAAAATGTGATATAAATATCACTTAGAGGAATTGAACATAACTAATCTAACTAATATAACCTAAAATCATGAGTACCTTTCCTCCTAAATCAAAAGGAAAGTTTGACAAATTTAATGCATCATGAAATGAGGGATTTAATGAGGTAGGGATTTCCTTGACTCTTGGTCTTGATTCCTCCTTCTTCTTTATTGCAAATATCAAACTCTTTAGCAATATTTTCTATGAAAACCAAGTAGATCTAAATAGTTCTTTTATGTGCATCTAAATAGCCTCAACCTTTTCATATGGTTCCTTGGCTATGACCTCCAATGGTGGTTGAACAAGGCTTACCTTCTTGATCTCCATGGTGCTATCAATAAGATTGGGTTTCTCTTCATCTACAAGTTTATCAAGCTCAATAAAGAGCTCTAAATAATCCACCTAATCTTGTTCATTATCCTCCATAGAAAATAGTTCCTCCACCTTATCATGTACTTGACCCTCAACTTGGCAAAGATATTCAAGCTCTTGAAAGAAATTCATTTATAGATACCAATCATCATTGACAAAACTCACTTGATTTTTCAAAGAATCAAGATTCTTTATTCATGTCCCCATATCTCTAAATATGGATCAATACTAGGGGGAACTCTCAAATTTTCTTGAGGAACTTCAACCTCCACCTTGCCCTCACTTTTCATGTCTACAACATCTTGGACACTATCATCACCATATTTCTCTATCATAGAAGATTCTTGATCAAAATAATAACCTTCATATTTGTGCTTGAGATGGTCATCTACAACTTCATGTTTGGATAAGGAGTCTTCCTCAAATTCCTCTCCCTTCAGGTCTTGGACACATTTCTCATGGACAAATACAAAAGAGTCTTCAAAAATTTCCTCTTTCATATTAAACTCTACACTAGTAGCTATGATAGGATCTTTAATGTGATTTTATTCATTTAGGAAGGTAGAGTTACACTTTTGGTCACCAAGGGGATCCTCTATGATTATTTCCTCCTTAACTTAACTCATGACATCTTCTTGGTAAGCTTTGGCTTGGATTTTCTCCCCTTCACTTACTTCCCTTAGATGGGCTCATGTGAAGGAGATGGGATATGAAGTGTAGTGGAAGATTGGTGAGTTGGAGATGGAGTGTGGGATGGAGGAGAGGCTTATTAGTGGATTTAGGAAAGATAAAATCACTAGTAAGTTCATAGGGAAGTGACATCTTGATCTAGTTAGAATAACAAACATCTACATAAGTAGGAATTGCATCTTACCAGTAGCTTTCTTGAAATTCTTCAATAGTAGCATGTTAATTTTTTAGCTCTTTATCCTCCCACATACTTAGCCTCTATATTGAGAATTACAGGCACTAATTTTCTAAGTCCATTTATTCCATCATCTCCCATTGAGTTATTTCTATTTCTTCAAACATATTCAAAGTCTGCATATGACTTTGGACAACATTTCTCAACCATTCCATGAGATGACCAGGGAGTATATCATACTCATCATTCCATGTTATCATTTCATCTTAAATAACTAGTAAATGTGATATGGATGCCACCAAAGACTTGATATAAGATGGAAAACATGAAGGAGGATGAGGATAATGATGGGGATCAAGACGAACTTTGTTTTGTTGCATTCTAGTCTACAAAAATCTATATCTTGCCTTGTAATACCTTTATATAGAGTCCATAAAAACATTTTGTTCATCATGACAAAGATCATAGGATTAATCTTTAGGTTCATGGGTACCAAGGTATGGTTGATAGTGTTTATATTTAGACTCCCGAAGATTAATTTATTGATAGGTTTCTTGGTAGCCTTCCCTATAAGGTTGTCCAATAACATGGTGTCTATCTAGTGGGGAAAATGGTGGACTATAGGTTTGCCATGGATCATAATATTGATAGCCATTTTGATAAGACTATTAGGGAGTATACTATGGTTTATATCAAGGTTGGTAAGGAGGTTCATGGTAGGGATATTCACCATGACTATTCATTTCAACCTCATACATCAAGGGAAATACAATAATTGATCAAAAAATTTAATTAGATATACTTGGGATGATTATAACCAGAAGCTATCATTTGGAGTCACCATTGGTGCTGGATTGATTGCTTCCAAAAGATAATAGAAGAAAGACACACCAAAAATCTTTCCATTCTCTTAGACCTTGGTCCTATTAGGCATGCCAAAACTATTGATGCCAAATCTCACATTCTAGAAGAGGGTGTTCAATCCTCTTCTAGATTTGGGCAGCATGGGAACACTTTTAGGTATGTAGGTGAACCTATAGTGGAAGTGAGCCTCTATATTTTAAGGGCTAGCTCCCTAAATGTATTTTGAAGTTATTTCACCTATGATAATGCTTGCTTATGGGAAAAGAGTTAGAAGTCACATGAAATAAACCTAATCTAAAGGGGTGATACACCAAGATCTATTTTGTATAACCATCATACTTTCCTATACTAATAAACAAGATGCACAAACTAATTTCTAAGACCTATGGATTTTAACTTTAGTATTTAAATATGAAGGTGAGATGTATGAGAGATATCCAAGGAAAGTGAACCATATGCTAGTTGCAAAAACTAAGTCTCACTATACACTTGAAAGATAAGACCATACACTTGATAAAACTTCATATGACTTGTTATAACAAAACTCTCACATAAATATGAAAGGATAAGGGAAAAAAAGGATAGAGAGTAATCAATTTGCACCACCACACATCACTTTCACACTCATACAATTATCTACGAACTAAAAAATCAAAAATGCATTAATGTTCAAAGGCAAAATATAATGTCATCCTAGCAGGGATTCTCCATACCTAGAGTGAAACTTCTTTTACAATAGCTCTAGATATAGATTTATAGAAAAGGGGAGCAAGAGAGAGAGGGAATAGTGCCTTTGAGAGTGGCGTAAATCCGTCCAAATCAAGAAATATGGTGAAAGCCTTTGATTTCCATTTTATTTATGTGCCTTATTTAATAAAAAAAATCTTATTATCTTAAGAATCATAAAGCTCCTCTCATTGGCTAAGGGATCTCACTAAAAGATAAGGGCTTCTTATTCATAGTTCCAAAGTCTATTTGAATGAAAAAATACCATTAACTACCTCTCCAAGTACTAGCTCCCCATATTTGGACTCTAAGCCCACTTTCCCTAATCACAAATATCAAATCCTTAAATCTTGATACTAAAAAACATGCCATGCCTTGGGTAATAGAGTACTTGCTTTGTTGATGATGGGCACCTTTGCATTAATTTCATATTCATTCCTTTTGTATATTTGGATCATAAGTCCCACCTATAGTCATAAAACCAATCTAAAGACATTGGTTTTCCTATGGTATTTATATTAAAATAGACCCATGGATCATTTAGCACCTTCTATATTATAATAGGTTCAAATAGACTTATTATATCTCTATGGGGACCAAGAATTCATTATACATAGATCCTTTTTTAACATTGTGAACTAGTCATAAGAAATAACCCTATAAGATCTAACTTATAGAACTAGAGATCAATATAAACTCCAATGACAATCCCTTTATATTTTCTATGCTTGATTGCATTAGCTAGACTTCTTTGTGGCATTTGAACTAGCTCTAATGGTGTCAGGAAGACCCTAAAAAACCTTGATTTTATGGTTGAAAAAAACCTTTCAACCCTCATCAAAATCCCCTGGGATTATTTTTTGTCTAATTACCTATCAAAATCTGACTTGTCTCATTAACACATTGACTCTCTTTTACTCCATCAGATATTTTAGATACAAACAAGCACAAACCCTCAAATCCACCTTTAAATTATCAACCTTATCTCTACTTATGCCATGTGTCAAATGTGCATTAATCCTTAGGATTTTATTGTAAGTTTGTAGCTTCATGTTCTTGTGCCATGTGTTAACCCTTTGACCTCTCTAACTATTTGACTCATCAGCTATTAGATTGAGATGTATGATTGATTGAATACCATTGATCTTGTTGGGACCCATTATTTGAAAGCCAATAGTTATTCTATCATTTTAAAATTGATAGTCTACAAGACGTCTTTTAACATTCATGTAACCATCATTGACATTCATGTGACCATCAAATTTAAGCTAAAAAATAATTAGTTTATTTTATCTTAAATTTGAAATTCACATAGATGTCTTATTGCACAAGTCCATCTTTGATGATTTATATCTTGAGCCAAAAAGCTTATGTACATCTAAAAAAATTTAAGGATGATTTTGTCATGTAAATATACAATTGCACTTGATCTATTGGTCACACAAGGATTCTTGAGTGAGATACTAAATACACAAGTTTGGCTATTCCACTTGCTCTTACATGACATCCTAGTGACAGCTAAGCTTAAATGACTAAATATGGGAAACCTAGTAAAAATCCCTAAAATCCCATCATTGCACATGTATAAATCTATTTACACTTTGGTGGAGGATCTTAGAATTGATACATATGATCTTAGGACCAAGGTAAACAAACTCATGTGGTCAATTTCCTTTTATTTATCCACATGTGAAAGATCTAACCGTAGTAAACTACCCACTTATACTTTTTACCACTAGACCCAATATGTCAAGATGAATACAATAAAGAACTAGATGAACACTAGGATATTCCTAAGTCATTCCAAGCACTCTTAACACCCATAGGGTCTCTACAACATTCTCTATGACATTATAAAAACTCCTTATATAAGATTTTGGCTATAAGGGGTTGACCTATTTTGGCCTTGTTATTCCCAAAATCTGTCACTTATTTTTGGGGACAACATATCGACTATTTTGATCTTGAAGGCCAAAATGATCTCTTCCCTTCTCAAAAATGTTCTAAGTATTCAAATTCTTCAATTCTTCAAGTCTTCTCAGCTAAAGAACTCACAGGTTCAATAGGCAGGCTTTCTCAGAAAGAAGTTCCAACACTTAGGCAATTTCAAGGCTGGTTCAATGTCTAGGTTCAATCAAAGGTCCATTGACAGGCTTCAAACAAGTGGAATGAACCATTAAACCAATGAACCTTAAACTTTCAAAAGTTCAAAGTGGTTTAAAGGTTCAAAAGGAGTTAAGCACTTCAAAACAAAAGAAGGCTTCGAAGAGTGAAGATTGAACCATTGAATCT
Organism: Torreya grandis; assembly: GCA_037957365.1. NCBI lineage: Eukaryota > Viridiplantae > Streptophyta > Pinopsida > Cupressales > Taxaceae > Torreya > Torreya grandis. The sequence continues at coordinate 2,251,720 of JARHVA010002630.1, read as the reverse complement.
TGAATCAAAATGGTTCAAAGTGGTTCAATGGTTCAACATGGTTCAAATTTTTGAAAGAGTTCAACCAATTCAAGAAGTTCAAAGTTTAAAAGGAAGCTTCAAGTGAAGGAAGGAAGCAGAAGATTCCAGAAACAAGTTCAAAGAGATGGTTCAACTGAAGAGGAAAAGAAAGCAAATGCGGCCCTTCCTAAAGAGCCAATTGAACCAAAGAGTTGATTGAACCACCCAAACCATTAAACCATTGAACTGATACACTTCAAAGGTTCAAGGTTCAAAGTGGTTCAAGTGACTAAGTGATTAGTGACATCCTTGTGGATGTCAAATATAGGGTAATGAAATATCCATTGATTTTTAAAGATGCACACCTGAGAACAAACTTAGCGACTAGCCAAAGGAGATGAAAAATCCAACTGAAAGTGAGAAGATAACCCTGAGAGCTCAGATCGCCAAGGAAAGACAAAATGTGGCAAAGAAAGAGAGAATAACTTAAGGAAATCTAGAAATATCTATAAGAGAGTTATTTCCAGTAGGTGAAATAGTCCACCAGGTGGACATCAGAGAGTGCGAGGATTCAAAGACAGCATATTTTTTGCATTAAGTAAAGATGAATGGATAGCTATGTAAGCATCATAAAGAAGACCAGACAACCCATGCTTAAGAGGAGACATTCAAGATGATTCAGAATGCCAAATTCAAGACTGATGACTTGTTCCTGCATGGCCCTTTCATAGATATTTAAGGCATTCAATTCAGCATGGACCATTTTCATGAAAATAAGTGCCCAAGTCTTTCTTGGAATGTTATATATTGTAATCTCCCATTTAATAAGAGAGATCTCTCTATTATAGAAGCAAAACACTACCTAAATTGAAAGGCATTTCCTGAGATTTTGAGCTCAGATTATTAATCATATTTCTTTATTTGAATGAGAAAACAAGTGACCTTTTAGACTTTGTGCTGGAATAGCTTGTGTTATTTAGGAAATTGTTCTTATGTCTATTTCCTAGAAGCATTCTTGTCCATTTAATTTAATAAGCAAAACTAGTAGAAGTAATTTGGAAGATGTCCTGAAGCCAACTATGGGAGAGTTTGTGCTACCATAATTGTCTTCAGTTTGTGTTTTGTGTAAAGGATGCTAGAGAGACTTTGAGCTCCCCTTATCCTTCATAGTCTCTTACTATGTGTAGTTTTAGGTGGAGACTTTAGGCTACACTTAATTCTACTGTGTTACTACGTCCTAATCAATGGGAGAAGTAGCAAAAGACTTTGTGCTTTCATGGGTTTCTTGTGGTTACAGTTACTACCCAGGAAGAATCTTGCTATTAGCTAAATATCACTTCTAAAAGAAGAAAAGTTCCTTCAGTAATTACACTAGAATTCTTCTCTATTTATGAACATCATCTTTGAAAAGAGAGAGATAGATGGCATTACCCTACCCTGAGTGTTATTTTTAGCTTATATTTATAGTATATTAATATATCATAGTTATAGGGAACCTCCCCTTGATGACAAGAGAGATTTGTCCCATTTTGATGTGGTAAACTTGTACATTTTGGCTGATCAATCTCCCTATGTTGTGATTGAAACACCTATTTTTCCCTCAATTAGCTGGTGACAAAATATTCACCCAACAATTTTTGGTGACTCTGTTAGGGATCAGATGAGCTATTCTAGTTCTTTTCCAACTAGAGATTCTAGGGATTGAATTTTTCATTGCTATTGTCTACTCTACCAGCTCCACACTAGTAGTTTTTTGGTGACTCCACTGGGGAAGAACAAGCAGTTTAGAGCCTCAAGCTCCAAGCTAAAGTAGGGCCAATTCTTTTCCATTTTCATTCTACAATCTGGTAGCTTCATGCTATATAAAAAGCCAAAAAGCTCAAAGTGTTGTTGACCCTATTTTTGAGTTGGTGTAATAGATCAATTTTGATTTATTTCTTCCACAACCTCACCTTCCAAAAACTAGGAGTCTTCCTCCTACCAACACCAAGTTACCAATACAAGGTAGAGCTTCTTTTTCCTCTACTAACAGAGCTTTACCTATATATACCCCACCAAGATTTGTTATCCCTCCTTTACATATTCATACAATGGTAGCTCAAGGCCCCTGGGGTAACTCTTTTGGCCCACTCAATTTAACTCCACCTCTACATGAGCTACCATGCAATTCAAGGAATAATTTTCCTAAATTCTTTGGTGATGGGAGAGTTCATCCTAATGAACATATTACAGCCTTCAGCATAGCCTGTGGCATGATAGGTGTGGAGTATGAAGACATAGTAGTCAAGCTATTCATAGAGATATTATAAGGTGTTGATATAGACTAGTTCTAACATCTGTAGACTCAGTCAATGACTAACTGGAACACTCTCAAATCCAAATTTGAAGCCAGGTACAAGCTTGTAGAAGATGCACATGCCATATTAGCTCAACTCACACAAATGAAGAAGGAGCCTCATGAACCAATGAGAGATTTCATAGCCAAGTTTGACAAGTTGAGGAATAAGATTCCTATAATTGCTCAGCCAATATCTGAGAATCTCAAATGCTTCTTCATCAACTCTCAACTACTTGAAGTGAGTTTTTTATTGAGACGTGCTAGCCACATAGACCTTGATGCAACACAGGACTTGGCTACTAAGGTGGAAGATGATCTCATCTTTATGAGGAAGATAAGTAGCGATCCTAACAAAGGTAAATCATCTTCATCCTCTAAATATCCATCTACAGGCACCACTGATCTAATGGTGCAAAAGCTAGAAAATGAGGTGCTAGCTTTCAAAAAGTAAATGACGCAAGGGATGTCTACTCCTTCTTTATACTGAGGTATACCAAGGAGGACATTCCCTAATTAGTCATACCAAGGCAATGCTAATAGGAATCAAGGGCAGCCAAATCATCTTCCTCCCCCACAGGGGAAACTGGCTATTGAAACAGCTCTAGCCAACACATCAGTTAGATACCTTAAAATAGAATCAAAATTTTCTTTCTAATCTAAGTTGAACCAAGAAGATGGCACTGATCTCTTTGTGGAAGACCAAGATGAATTAGCTAGAGAATCCAACATTGGTTTCCTAAATTACCAGGATGAACCTAAAAGTAAAGGTGAAGCATTTGATGGATCATATGTTGTATTCACCTGGTCCTAGAACTAGTCAACCCAAAAAGCTGATAAGGAAAAAATAGAGGAGTGATCTCAACCAGCAATTTCAATTGCTAAGTGGGGAAACACTTTGATTTTTCAATCAAAGGACTTGGTGATTGCTAAAAAGGTAAGTACCCCAAATTTTCCTATACCTTCTGCTTCAAATTCTTAGACCAGTACTACACCCCCAAAAAACTAGAAGGATGAAATTCCTTCCCCTATTCCTAGTTGTTTCCAGTTATTTGATATAATTGACCATGTTAAGAAGACTGAGTTTGAATTCTTGCAATCCAACCTTAAGCAGTTGGATAGGTTAGTACAATGCATCAAAAATAAAATCATCCTTATAGGACAAGAAATTTTGAAGGTAACTCTTGGTCCCCCCAAGAACATGTCCACCCCAAATAATCTTGTTATTACTCCTCTAGCTACCTGTAGAAAGACAAAACCATTTTATGTCTCCCTATTGATAAACAATTATCAGCTAAATAATGGCATCATCAACTCAGGCACATCTGACAATGTCATGCCTGCCAAAGTGGTAGAATCTCTTGGTCTCACACTAACCAAGACATTTGGGAGATGCTTCTCCATGGAAAATAAACAAGTCCCTTTGTTGAGACAAATCAAAGATGCCCAATTTGCATTTGTGGCCTTTCTAGGAAAAAGAATTAAGATGACAGTCCTGGTGGCCGATGTCCCAACCTCCTACAACATCCTTCTTGGTCAAAATTTTTGCAAGGATGTTGGTGGAGAAATAAGTATGGACCTATCTAAGGTAAGAATCCCTATCAAAGGCATCATGCAGAGGCTACTCCTTGAAAAGGAGTCAAAGTACATTATCACCCAAATGACAGCCTTCAAAGCTCAAGTTCTATTTGAGTCTTTAGGGGTGGGTAATTACTTCTTGACCATATAAGATGTTCATGTTTTAGCAGATGAAAGTCCTATAGGTGGTGATACAAGAATTGATTCAGATGAGATAGTAGAAGAATTAATAAAGCACAATACAAGTGCAAAAAGACCCTCTCCTCTAAATGAAGGAAAATCTAAGAAAGGAGTAGTTTTTGGTGGCGTATGGATTTTGGAATTTGATGGCAGCTGCTCTTCTACCAATTTTGGAGCCAAAGTTGTTCTAATATCTCCTCAAGGAGATATTTTTCCTTCTTCATACAAGTTTTAGTTTAGCAACACCAACAACACTACTGAGTATGAATCTCTATTACTCAGGTTGAAGGCTACTCAAGACAAAGGTGTCAAACTCCTTCATGCCAAAGGAGATGCTAAACTAATGGTTTATCAAGTGAGGAACCTATGTCAAACCAAAAATAAAAGATTGTGCCATTACCACAATTTGGTATGGAACTGTATTGAAAGTTTTGATGCTTTCAATATATCTACAGTGCCTAGAGAGCTTCATAGTCATGCAGATTCATTAGTTGTCTCTATGACCCTCTTGGTTCCTCATAAAAACTTTGAAGAGTAGTACACTATCAAGCTGGTCTTTTGACCAAGTGTGCCTAATAATGCCAGTCATTGGTAGGTGTTTGATGTTTACAATCAAATCATGTGCTAGACTAAACCATAAGAATAGTGAATTATGGTAATGGATCATACTCCTGCACATCAAAATTAGGAAAAGAAACTCTTCTACAAGAGAACAAGGATTCATGATTTTTAGATTGGAAATCAAGTCTTGCTATGGGGAAAGAGGAGAGAACCAAAAGGAATGCAAAGAAAAGTTGATTCTTGGTGGAGAGGTCCATTCACCAATCATCACTTCTAGGGAGAAAATGGTTTCTTGATAATATATCAAAATAGAACACCATTTTCACTGCCTCACAGTGGGTAGCATCTAAAGCACTTCAATCATTGAAGTATCAGATGCCATCAGTTGTACATATTTGTATAGTCTTTCGTTTAGTTTTGTTTTTGCAACTTTTTTTTGGGTATCATGACTTCGTATCCTAATGGCATACATGAAGGCACTGAGATTATGGATTCTACTCCCTTCAATTGTTTTTGCAATCGATGGAAGTTCCCCAACTAGAGCTAGTTGTTATTCCCAAAATCTGTCTCTTGTTTTTGGGGACAACATATCGACTATTTTGGTCTTGAATGCCAAAATGATATCTTCCCTTCTCAAAAATGTTCTGAGTATTCAAATTATTCAATTATTCAAGTCTTCTCAACTAAAGATCTCACAAGTTCAATAGGCAAGCTTTCATAGAAAGAAGTTCCAACACTTAGGCAATTTCAATGTTGGTTTAATGTTGAGGTTTAATCAAAGGTCCATTGATAGGCTTCAAACAAGTGGAATGAACCATTAACCAATGAACCATTGAACCTTAAACTTTCACAAGTTTAAATTTCAAAGTGGTTCAAACGTTCAAAAGGAGTTAAGTGCTTTAAAACAAAAGAAGGCTTCAAAGAGTGAAGATTGAACCATTAAACCATTGAACCTTGAATCAAAATGGTTTAAAGTGGTTCAATGGTTCAATGTGGTTCAAATGGTTCAAAGAATTCAACTAGTTCAAGAAGTTTAAATTTCACAAGGAAGCTTCGATCGAAGGAAGGAAGTAGAAGATTTTAGAAACAAGTTCGAAGAGATAGTTCAATTGAAGAGGAAAAGAAAGAAAACATAGCCCTTCCCAAAGAGTTGATTGAACCACCTGAACCATTGAACCATTGAACTGATGCACTTCAAAGGTTCGAGGTTCAAAGTGGTTCAATTGACTAAGTGATTAATGACATCCCTGTAGATGTCAAATATAAGGTAATGAAATATCCATTGATTTTTAAATATGCACACTTGAGAACAAACTCAGCGACCGGCCAAAGAAGGAGCCAAAAAAGCTAGCTAAAAGCAAGAAGATAGCCCTGAAAGCTCGGATCACTAAGGAAGGATAAAACATGGAAAGGAAAGAGAGAACAGCTATAAGAAATATAGATATATCTGCAAGAGAGTTATTTCTAGTAGGTGAAACAGTCCACCAAGTGGACATTAGAGAGCACAAGCATTCAAAGACATGGCCTATTTTTTGCATTAAGTAAAGATGAATGGACAGCCATGTAAGCATCATAAAGAAGACCAGACAACCCATGCTTAGGAGGAGACATTCAAGATGATTCAGAATACCAAAGTCAAGACCGATGACCTATTTTAGCATGGCCCTTTCACAGATATTTAAGGCATTCAATTCAGCATGGGCTATTTTCATGAAAACAAGTGCCCAAGTCTTTCTTGGAATGCTATATATTGTAATCTCCCAGTTTATAAGGGAGATATCTCTATTATCAGAAGTGAAACTCTACCCAAATTGAAAGGCATTCCTGAGACTTTGAACTCATACTATTAATCATATTTTGTTATTTGAATGAGAAAGCAAGTGACCTTTCAGACTTTGTGTTGAAATAGCTTGTGTTATTTAGGAGATTGTTCTTATGTCTATTTCTTAAATACCATCTTGTCCATTTAATAAAATAAATAGAACAAGTGGAAATAATTTAGAAGATGTCCTGAAGATGACTGTGGGAGACTTTGTGCCACCATAATTGTCTTTAGTCTATCTTTTGTGTAAAGGATGATGGAGAGACTTTGAGCTCCTCTTATCCTTCATAATCTCTTAATATATTATAGTTTTAGGTGGAGACTTTGGGCTATGCTTAATTCTACTATGTTACTGCATCCTAATTAGTGGGAGAAGTAGTGAAAGACATTGCACTTTTATGGGTTTCTTGTGGTTACAATTACTACCTAGGAAGAATCCTATTGTTGGCTGAATATCATTTGTAAAAGAAGAGAAGTACCTTCAGTAATTACACAAGAATTCTCCTCTATCTATGAACATCATCTCTAAAAAAAGAGAGATGGGTGGCGTTATCCTACCCTAAGTGTTATTTTCAACTTATATTTATAGTATATTAATACATCATAGTTATAGGGAACCTCCCCTTGATGAGAGGAGAGGTTTGTCCCATTTTGATGTGGTAAAATTGCATGTTTTGGCTGATCAATCTCCCTATGCTGTGGTAGAAACACCTATTTTACCCTCAGTTAGTTGGTGACAAAATATTCACCAAACAGGCCTGTGGGTCAAGAATGGTCAACAAGTCCCTTAGGCAAGGTCAGTGTATCTATAGGTATCCAAGGTAGGAAGTGATACTAGGAATACAAAATTGGTTAGTGCACAAAAGGTAGCATGAGTTTGATTTATTCAAGATGTCAATGTAGTTTTTAGTGATTAAAATAAACAAGATAATGTCATAGAAAAAATGCAAAAGTTGGGTTGAAATGACCAATGTCAAGGTGACATGGTTGATTTAATTGGTTGGAAAAGGATGTGTACTCGAATAGTTGGTAGTGGGAGTTTTGATGTGATGAGAAGGTGGTGGAAAATGATGGATGAAATTGAAAAATCGTAAAGGGGTCGATCATCGATGATCAAGTTTAACAATCAATGGTCACCAAGTGATCATCAACAGTCATACATCATCCCTAAAAGGGTGATAGTAAAAGGTTTATTGAGGGTTTTAGTTTCTCATTTGAATATTGGTGACTCATGATGCTTACATTCTAACTTAAGTAAAAAATAACGGTGATGGTTCAAGATTTCAAGTTGAGTGACCATGTGGAGTGAGTAAGTGAGGTGAGGGTGTTATTTTTGTTGTTGACTAAGGTGAGGTGGAGGATTGATTAATAAGGATGAAAAGAGGCTAAGGTAGAGTGTGGGGCCAAGCTATGGTAGTTCTAAAGATGCCTCCATGATATTGATCATATAATAAGGTAGGTTTTGCAATTAAATTCATTTGTTTCTTAATTTGGAAGTTTTTATTATTATTTGGTGCGTGTGGGTTGAATGGTTTAAAATATAAGGATTTTGAGAATTGGGTGGTGGGTAGGTAGAATGGTGTGGGTGTAGTTTTAAATTTTGTAGGTTTTGGTGTTTTTTGTAGGTAGTTTTACTAAGCCCTAAGGCTTGAGGATCACCAACAATCACTACATAGTGACTATCGATGGTCACTATCAATAAAAAATGATCGATAGGTGACCACCTAATGGTCATGATGTAGATCATCAATGGTCGATGGGAAATTGGTGATGGTTATAAAAAGAACTACCACTAATCAACATTTAACCATTGGCAGTTGTAAGAAGGTTTTAAAAAGGGGTAAATTTTGTGATAAAAGGTTTAATTTGAGGGTTTTTAGGTTAAAGGTAATGGTTAAGGGTTCTAAATGTAGTGATGAGGTATGGTTTATAAGGAAGAAGGTAAATGTGATAGTTAAAAAATGCTAAGGTAGGATGTGGTTAAAGATAAGTGGTTTTGTAAATTAAGGGTATAAGAATATTGTGAAGGGTATGTTTAGGGAAGGGTTAAGGGTAAATGGTTGGGTAGATGAATTAGGATAGGTAGAGTTGAAGGTAAGTCTTTATTGTAGTTTGATTTATAGAAGAGGTGAATAGGTAAGGTTGGAGATAGAGTTAATAGGTAGTATTTTATAGGTGATGTTTGATGAACTAGGTGAACTAATGTATATATCAAACCTTAAAGGTAAGGGAGTAGCTACAGATGTGGGATTGAGTGCCCCAAATCCTAAATGAGGTATGTCAAGGGATGATTGATGTAGATTGTTATCATATGACTAAGGTGGGCCTTAATGACATGAGATTCTACTAGCATGTACCATGTGATGTAGCTATGTTAGTGGAACTCATTGAGAGATGGGATCTCACCACTAACACATTCTTGATTCTAATATGAGAGATCACCATTTTTCTAAAGGACATACATTAGATAGTGTAGTTAATGATATGGGGTGAGTCAATACACCACATCATTAATAATGAGAGAAATAAGTATATGGATCACCTGTATGGATAGTACCTTGTGATAGAAAGGTGGCATTTGAGAGGATTCCATTATACACCTCTATATCATTTGGATATGGATAGTAGATAGATATTCATGATGATGGTGATGATGATAGCTATTATATGTTATGCACTACCATATTTGAGTAGTGGGAGATTTCCATACTTATTGTTAGGGGTTCTTATGGAGATGTGGTTTGATCATATAATATTTGCATGGGCACTTGTATTATTAGTTCATATCTATTAAGAGTTGTGGGGATACTATGCCCATAGGAGATATGGGATCAATATTGGTTTTGTGTTACATTGTTGGGCCTATAAGGACATCAGGGTAATGAGACTTGGGAGATTACCATGGCATGGTTTTGTTCATATGGATTTTAGGGTTGGTTACATGAGGTGGAGAGGTGATTAAAATTTCATACGATCAAGAGAAACATAAGACCTAGATTGGTACTAAGATAGACTAGAGGAACTGGTTGATGGTGAGATTATTTGGCACCCATATGTTAGATTTCCATCATGGGTGAGATATGCTAGATGCATACTATCATTACATAGCTATCAGTGGATTTTTGGGAGGTGAAACCATGAGGTTGAGCTTATCCTATGTGACAAGGTGAGGAGGTAGTTTGGGCTCATCTAGGATATTCCAAGTGATTCCTTGAGATATAGGAGGGAGGACATAAAGTTCCCATTACCTATACCAGAGCTAGAGGATATATTCATTGATCATGAGGAGCTACTTATGAGGGTTAATATTGATGATTTAAGTGTTAAAAATGAGTAACCTACATGGTTTTAGGCACATTATATGTAACCATTTTTTAAGGTGATGATGGCTAATAGGACATGGATGTGGACATAGAGGTAGGGGTGGTGATTAGAGGGATGAAGATGCCTCAACTAGATAGGCACTAATTATTAAGAGGGACTAGGCATGGGTGACACTAGCTATAGCATAGGCATCCTTAACATCCATGACTAAGGAGAGGGATGCAACATAGGTCCAAGTGACTAGTCTTATTAGGGAGAGGGCTAAGGGTAGAGTATAGCTAGCAACTATTTCATAGGAGAGGGTTTTTCTTAGACAAGCAAGAGGGTGAGTACCAACACCTATAGGACCACCAAGGACTATCTCTATGGTGAGATATGTAGTGATAGTGGAGGAGCTAAGGTATTATGAGGACGTAGTTTTCACACATCTTCTTGATGATCTTAGATGGGGTGAGTACAGAGTAGGGATCACTAGAGGGGACAATAGTGTGACACTAAGTTAGTGGGCTATAATTCTAGGTGGACAGGAAGGATTAGGAGGTGGGTAAGCTCTAGGAGGTAGTGGTGCTTTAGGGTCTATTGGGACCAACATACCCCCATTTTTTTATTTTACAAAATAGGGAACCTTGTGAATGTTTTAGAACATTTTCACCCAAAATTGGCATTAAAAAAGGTCATTCTTTCTTGAAATTTGAAGAATGTTTGCTTGGAAAGGCATAAACCTCTACATATCTTATTATGATTATGCTTTATGGAGTAAATTTACTACTGGTTGTCTTCAAATGATAAAATAGAGGTTCCATGGAGGAAGGTAGGGTTTCCATGTAGAAAACCTTGTAATTTGAATTCAAAAAGTGGCGAGAAAATCTTAATGAGAAATCATATTTCTTTTTTTTAAAAAAATCAATATAAAATCACACCTAGACCTTTTATTTCCCCCTTTTATTAGCCTCCTAACCTTGATTAATTATTATTCTATGGGATTCTTTCATTTATGTCCAAGTCTTTTATTAATGTTTAGCCTAAGTTCCAATCTTAAATGTCTCTATGTTTATCAACACAAACAACACCTTGAGATGGGAACCTTAGTCTAAACCATTATACTTATCAGGTCCTAACTCAATGATTTTATTTGATCATAGATCTAATGACTCTCATTACATCTTTGATCCAATCTAATGGTGTGAGATCACCCCAAAATAACCACACATTGACCTCAGGTTTTATGAAAAGTTATCATGGGATTTAATTTGACATTTTATCTCTCATCATTTGACATCCATGAAAATGTCTTTGATGTTAGTGAGACTGTCAAGATAAACCTCATCTAAACTTCTACATAAGATCAAAAGGAACCACATTAATGTTTTTCACATTAGGCTTAGAATAATAAAACTTATCTTTAAGACTCATCCTATTTATTTATATGATTGACTTAGGAATAATCATTTAATTTAAGCTTATGCATAACCCATTAGACTAAATTAAAGTTCATGCACTTTTATAGATATAATGATCTACATTCACTTAGAGGTTTTGATATGATGATGTGAAGACAAATGCGCCCTCAATATTGAAAATTAATCAACTCTAACCTCTCAAATCACAATTAATGACTCTTGCAACGTTGGAGGTCTTGATCCAATAGCACAAGCCAACATGAATCAAAGGGACCCACCTTGAGCTAAACCAATCACTGATGAGCACATAGATATTCATCTAACATCCCTTGCTTCCCTTGAGATCCAATCTAATAGTGTGTATTCTTTGATCAGTAATCCCTAAAACATAGTCATATAGACTAAGGCTCTAATTTAAACCTAAAGAATAGTTGTGTTTTCAAACATAATATGACGTTAGGATTAAAACCTAGGCCATCATAGACCAAAACACAAGATTAAAGTTGATAGTCTCACTCCCATCATCTGATGTCTATGAAGATGTCTTTGACAATAGCAAGGCCATCAAATTCAATGTCATCCAACCTTTTTGCCTAAGCAAAGGGAACATTTTTAATCAACTTTTTAGAAGGACCCTTAGCACAATAATGGAGAAAAAATAGCATAAAAAGAATTTAACCTAAGTTTATTAGTGTTTATAAATAGAAATAAACCTTAGGAATATATTTTAGGCCTGAGTTTTATTAAAACCCAAGACTAATTAAGCCATGCACATATTACAAGATCTAACAAATTGTGTTTAATCAGAAGTTTTGATCTAAAGAAGCAAAATGAAGGATGACTTTTCAATCAAAGATGCCAAAGCCTAATAGATCAACACATGGAAGAACCATGCTCATTCTAATACAAAAATCTAAGATCATATCCTCATGAAGTAAAATATGCCACTTGGTGTAATTGGGTAATTCAAGATTTTAAACAACCAATCAAGGGAAACCTCCAAGATATTCATCAATAGTTTTTGCTCATTTTGGGGTCTTGATCTAACAAAGTGAAGATAAAATACCTGATTTGAAAACTAATATCTAGTTTTCAAAGGGAATTTCTGTGAGGAATGCCACATAGGTACCATGTAAGCACTAAATGACAAATCCAAAGATTTAGTACACCTAAAAATATAGAATTTGATAAAGTAAGGCTATCCATAAGATCTAAGGCATGAATGTATTTATGAATTCTACCACCTTCACCATTAAATCTCCAAGAAACCCTAGTAGAATGACATAAAACCCTAATTCTTGATTGTTGAGATGCAATTGCATTGAAATAAGCTTGAATTTCATCTCAAGCAAATTAAAAGTAGTCATACACTTAAGGCAACTAAAGAACCATGGTAGTAGATAAGAAACAATGGAATAAGGAGGCTAAACCATATTTGCCTATAGACAATAAGGGAAAACATTTTAGAGACACTGAATTGGACACTAGGGCACTCAATAATAGAATGAGGAACTGGTCAAAGATCTTTTTTGATATTGAGGAATTACAACCCCTCACTTCTAATCAGAAAAGGATTACAATGACCAAGAGGAGATTCAATGACTTGGTTGTAATTATGATGTCTGGTCTTCATTGAGTAGATGTAAATCTAGAGGTACTCCATTGCATTGATGTCCTCACCCCTATGTTTGTTGATTATAGAATTGATGGTGACTGGGTAGTCATGGATAGTGGGTCAAAAGGAATTTCATACATTTCCAATATATATTTTAAAGGATATTACAAACTCCTTAGGGCTCACATAGACCCCCCCACTATTAAAGAGTGGAAAACCAAGCATAATTTGGACACCATTCTAAGACCTTGGTTAAACCAGGGAACCCACATATCTAGGAACCATGATGGGAAGATCCCTATTATATAATTTAAGGTCATTAGGATCATAATGACCTTATTGAATAGAGTAGTTGGAGCAACCACCATAACCTATGTCGACCCTATATTGGTATCTTATGTGTATTTCATGGTGGAGGAGAAGCTAATTCCACCTATCAGAGATATAATTAGCATCCACTTGGGAAGGCAATTCTATGGTATTAAAAGAAAGACCAGTAATAATTCACCATGATTTACTACTTATTGGACTCATTTATGGCTTCTACAAACATTATTGATATCAAGAATTGGTCCTCTCACAACAAGATTACCATATTCCATCATTATTCAAAATTATATATCTTTAAATACAGGGGTCACATGAAATTCATTTATGACTGATATATCCTACATTGGTTAAGAATATCATAGAGAGCCACATGCCCATAGTGCACCCTCTCATCAATAAATTTGTATAACCCATGGGGGACATATGGTATTACCCAGATTGCACTATCATCAGGATGGAGGGACTTATGACTCAACCATTTAGATTGTCAATCTATGTCCCTATGAAATTAGCTTAGTAGGAAATTGCTTCCCAACTCCTCCAAGGGATTGAAAATGTGTGTAGAGAGAATAGAAAGGGCATTTTTCATCCTTTTTCATTATTTATAGGAAGGACCATGATCCATGGTTGGAAATAATTAGACATTATATCTAGGCATAGGGATGCCTTCTATTTTCAGAAGGATGACCTCAAGGAATGAGACCCTAATAACAAGGTGGTCCTCCATCTATAGTCAAAGAAATTGACCAAGGTAACCTAGGAGAATAGGGTTGGCCCATATGACCATTTATACACCAAAGTTACAAACTTTGAGGAGGTACTAGCAAGATATAGGAAACATGGCTTTAAACTTGAGCATAGGTTATAGAGAGAAGAGAAGCTAGCTAGGGAAATCTAGAAGATGAACCCATTCCAATACCATCCACTACTGTCTACCTCAAGTGCACCTCTAAGGCCCCCATAATAGCAAGTACTCTATATTCAAAGACCTACTCAGAACAAATTGGAAGAAAGGCCTTGAGAGGGTCCTTCAACCTCGACTGCACCTCCAAATCCACCTTCTCTAATACAACACATTGACATGATTGCCTTGGAGCCATATGAAATAGTTGAGGAATTATTCAAGGAGCTTGTAGAGACCTATGGGTTAGACTAGGAAGGTGAGGGAGTTGAGAATTCCATAACTAAGTTGGCACAATTTGAAGAACCTTAAACTAGTGAGATGGAGAAGGGGAAATAACTAACCTTAGAATTATTCCATATCCCATAGAAGAAAAGGGAAGTAGAGATGGCCCTTATTCCTAGGTTCTCCAAAAGACCAAAGGTGACATTGACCCATCCTACTAGTGAAATTAATTTTTTTAGTGATGAGTTCCTCATACATGGACTTATCATCCCTAACTCATTCATATATGGAAAGCTATAAAAGATTCCATCTTGGTCACATTCATTGGCACTAACCAAAGCTACTGGTATTGATACTCATGATGATATCAAGCATTGGATTAGAGAGATCATGAAGGAGCATGAAGAAAGGAGAATTGTTGAAGTAGCCAAGAAGAGTGGCAAAAGAATTGAAGATCTTAGAGCATCAAGTAGTACTAGGATTGAAATCCTAAAGGTTCCTAATTTCTCTAAACCAATAACCAATATGTTATATAATCTAGGCACATTTGAGTTCAACAAGGTAACAACAAAGAGGACCATTATGGGAACTGAGGAGTTCACCTTCCAAAGAATGGAGCCTTTGTGGGCCTAACTCCTATGTAAGGGAAAGAAGTAGGAAAACACCCCATCTATCAAGAATACATAGAAATTTTGATTTATGCCCAATTAGGAATGACCTTAGCTAGAGTCAAGGGAATGAAATAAAGAATCATCAACCTAGAAAAGGAAAAGTAGGACTTAGAAGCACAATCTACATTTTTAGTCCCTAAGGACACATTGAAGATGCTGAGTAAGTCTCTTCTCAAAATATTTGAGGGATTGAAGACCATGAAGCTCAAATTAAGTGCCTTGACCCATAAAGATGAGATAACACATGCATTAATAATTGAATGGTAGGACTCTAGAGACCAAATGGCTGAATTGATCAATGTGTATAATATAAAATAGGTTTAAGACATAGAATCATCAAATAGGGACATTTAAACATCCTCCTGGGGGTCATAGTGGATAAAAGATAAGACCTAAGAACTTTATAATAGTTTCAAAATTTTTATAAAGGAGGACAAAGACTTTATAGGTAGAATGGAGAAGCTCTTGGAAACCTTGTTGACAAATCCCTCTCAGCTCACTGCAGCATGTCTGATGAAAGATGAAGAATTCTAGCAAAGGGTTGATGTCTTCATTCAGAACATCAAAGAAACCCAGGGCTAATCTATCAAGGATAGTTAAAGGGTCATTAACACAATTATTACTACAGGAAGATATATTGTAGAGGCATAGTGCATCCATGAACTCATAGCCAAGAGCAATAAAGAATTTAATACATTGGCAGATCAAGAAGAGGATTGTCTGATGAAACTTATAATAGATTTTTAGCTAATAAAGGAGCAATAAACTAGGGTAAAGGACATCCTCAAGTAATAATTGAAGGGACCCACCTATGTATTTTGAAAAGAATATTCTTTTGTAATACATATATGCTATTCTATTAGCATATATTTGTTTTATTTGCCAAATTTGACGTAAAAGGTCATATGCATTGTATCTTTGTAATCTAAAAATAATTGTCTTTTTTTGGCATACAAATGATTTGAAAAATTAACCAGTACCACTGCTTATGTTCTCTATTAATAGATAGATGTTACCATTTTTAATGGAGAGACTCTGAATAATTGAATACAAAAGGGCATTTTAATATAACTAAGGAATTCTTAAAAGATGATATAAATAGTGTGTTAAAAGCCAATGTTATCTCTCAAATTGCATGTTAATGTCTTAGATTTGAATTGTTATTTGCATTTTGAGCTAAATTTTATATCATAAGGTTGTTAATTTGTGATATGCTAGATTAACTAAAAGATCTTACGTATACTTCATTTTATTTTATCTAAGTTTGGATGTGATCATGCTATTCAAGTTACAATAGTAAATGCTTTAAAGTAAACCTAGTTATTACTTGTGACTTATATATTTCCTTTGATGCTTGCCTATTTTATGATGGAATTTTGGTTCACACTATTTTACATCATATATTGGTCCATGTATACTCAAACTAATTATAACTTTGTCATTATATATATATATATATATATATATATATATAAGCCTAGTAAACTTTTTAACATGATCGGTGGTGCTAGCTAGACATGCCTAATACCGGTACCACGCGGTGGGGGGAGACTAGAACTTGAGACTAGTAGAGCCACAATGGAAATACTTAGCCAACCAGGCTAGGGTCCCCACCCTACTTTGTCATTATATTTTAGATGGAATCCTACAATCATATTTTCTTTTTAGCCTTACCCTCCTTTTTTCTATCTTATTTATCAAATCTCACCTTAGTTTAAAATCATTTTAAATATCCATTTAGCTTAGTTTGTGGATATTGAAATATCACAAAGATTCAAGTATAGGACCTTGATGGCTCCCAACCACCAAATTAAACAAATATTGTGGATAGGTCTCATACTCTACTTCTATTCCACCAAAAACCACCTGAATTATCACTAATTATAACTCATGCCTTGGATCTTTAATATCCTAAAATGATAAGTGTTCTTCAAAACTAAGAGCACCTATGAGGCATTTAAAAGCATTAGTAGGAGAAGCTTTTTTTAGTACTAGGAGGGACATTTAATCAATTATGATATTTCTTGCATTAAGTTTAAAGGATTATTAACCCTTATGAGTGATTCTTCACTCTAAGTGCAAATATATTTGATCTTTAAATGGTTTTCCACTTATCTTTGTGATTCTTAAGGCAAAGATCTTAGTTCTCTATAAAGTGGTAAGCATGGGATATACTGAGAGGGGGGGTGAATCAATATATCATATATCTTATAAAACTTTCTTTTAACCAAATTTCAATTAATCAAAAATTCAAGATATGCAATAAAAATCAAACAATAAACAACACACAAGATAGAGAGAGAGAGACACCAAATATAACATGGAAACCTAATGTGGGAAAAACCACAAAGAATAATCTCAAGTATAGGAATGAGAAAAAACCCAAATAATATTCGCAAGCTAAGCTTGTAGGAACACCATACCCCTTTACCAAGCACCACCCCAGCTACTATTCGTGAGCACCAACCCATATGAGCACCACACCCCTTTGTTGAGCAGAAACCCACATGAGCACCAACCCCTTTGCTGAGCACCAACCTAGCAACAATTCATGAGCACCAACCCATAGGAGCACCAACCCCTTTGTGTATACCACACACCTATCTCTCAATGTTGCTATCTCAACAAATGATAGATCAATACAACATCTCTTTCCTCTCTCTCACATTTGCTCTTCTAAGCTAGATATAACAAATACAAATCATATTAATCTTTCACAATTGCTCTTCTAAGCTAGATATTAAAATATCAAATCAACCTCTATCTCTCATATTTCCAAATGGCTTCTCAAGCCTTTATTTATAGCTTTCCAAATGGCCTTTGGCCTTCCCCCTTTGTGACCCTTTAATCCTCATGGAAAATGGCACCAATATTGGATGACCCTTCATATTCAAGCCTTTGAAAAGTCATGTGGTGACCCTTCATGACCAAAAACGTCCTTCTCACTTTTGTCCTTATCTTTGGCAACTTTTCGTATTCCTCAAAGTGTTCCTTCATGAGAAATTGTGCCCTTACTCTTCTGTCTTCACTTGGTGACTCTTGGTATTCCCCAAGATGACTCTTCATGGGAAAATGCATCCCATCCTTCTTTTGTCTGTACCCTGTGGCTCTTCGACTTCTCCATGGGCCCTTCTTTTGTCTCATATGCAACCAAAAATATATTCATTAATATTAAATAAATATTAACTCATATTAGCCAATATATATTTATTACAAACAACATTAAATGCAATAGGGCCTTTATCACCAATAATGCTAAACCTTTAACATCAATGACAATATTTCCAAAAATTTCCCCCTTTGTCATCGATGGCAACCTCAATCCTGAAACTACCACATCCTATAACCTGCACATACCATCATCTAAAAACATACAGTAACTCCCCCTTATTGTAGTAACTTATACCTATTTTTACACATGTACCTATACCTATTATTATCCATATACCTAATTTTGTACCTGTACCTATACCTATTATTCTCCCCTTTTGACATCAATGGTAAAGGGCCTACTTAGAGCTAACACTTAGCTCCCCCTCAACTGATGCTAAATCTCAAAGGTAGGGAGTAAAGGAAATTACTCCCAACTTCTCTCGCAGATACTCAAATGTGTCTTTTGGTAGTGCCTTTGTGAAAATATATGCAATCTGATCTATAGTACTAATATATTCCATCTTAACCTATTGATCTACAACCTGCTCTCTCAAGAAGTGATATCTTATGGGAATATGTTTTGTTCTTGAATGCATTACTAGATTTTTAAAAATATTTATAGCACTTGTGTTATCACAAAAAATGGAAATAGGTTCATCATACTTTACCTTGATATCTTCCAAAGTTTTCTTCATCCAAAGCACTTGAGTACAACACAATACTGCTACAATATATTTTGCTTCAACTGTAGAAAGTGATACTAAGTTCTACTTCTTGCTTAGCCATGATACTAAGCTATCACCAAGGAAGAAAGCTCCTCCACTTGTACTCTTTCTCTCATCTAAGCACCCTACCCAATCTGAATCTGTATAAGCAACTAAAGTGAAATCTTTACCTATGGGATACCATAATCCATAATCCAATGTCACCTTAATATATTCTTTTTGCCAACTAAACATGAATATCTCTTGGAGATGACTGATATCTTGTAACCATACCTACTGCATGCATGATGTCTGGTCTCGATGGTGTCAGATATAAAATACTACCAATCATAGATCTATATAAAGATTAATCTATAATAGGTGAATTTTTGTCCTTGCTCACCTTATTTCCTATACACATAGGTGTGCCAACTGGTACACAGTCCTCAAAACCAAATTTCTTCAACATTTCCTTGGCATATTTACTTTGAGATATAAAAATTCCTTTATTTGATTGAAATATTTGTAATCCTAAGAAAAACGATAATTCTCTAAGCATAGACATCTCAAATTCTTTTTGCATTCTATCAACAAATTCTTTTGTCATCTTTTCAATATTTCCTCCAAAAATGATATCATCAACATATACCACAATAATCAATTGATGCTCACCTTCTATTTTGATGTAAAGATTACTATCAACAAATCCTCTCTTGAATCCTTGATCTTACAGGTACTTGTCAAGTCTTGCATACCAAGCTCTGGGAGCTTGTTTTAATCCATACAATGATTTCTTCAATTTGCATACATGATTACTAATATTTGATAGAATAAACCCCTCAAGCTGCTTAATGTAAACCTCTTCTTCAAGATTCCCATTTAGGAAGGTAGATTTGACATCCATTTGAAATAATTTGAAATTTTTAAATACTACATATGCAAGAAACATTCTAATAGCCTCTAACCTTGCTACTAGTGCAAAAGTTTCTTCAAAATCTATTCCCTCAATCTGAGCATAACCTTTACATACTAATCTTGCTTTATTTCTGGTTACTTCTCCATTTTCATTCAACTTATTTCTATAAACCCATTTTGTTCCTATCATATTGTGATCTTTTGGTCTAGGCACTAATTCCCAAGTATCATTCTTTTCTATCTGATCTAATTCTTTATCCATAGCCTTAACCCAATGCTCATCATGTCTAGCTTTTGAAAAATTTCTAGGCTGAATTTTAGATAACAAAGAGAAATTAACTTGTTCATATTCACTTACCATCATTCTTCTGGTGAAAATTCCGTCTTTTATATCCTTAATGATGTCACTTTCATTATGATTTTTCTAAACATGTTTGGATGGAGTCTTGGTGCCCTTTTCTCCTTCTCCTTTTCCTCATCTTCATCTGATTCTTCAAAGCCTTCCTCTTCAATGATTTTAGGAATGTCTACTAGATCACTGATCTTTTGTGTTCCATCTTCTATCCTAACACTTGCACTTTCAACAATTTTCTTGGTTCTTTTGTTATAACATTTATAAGCTTTACTTTTGCAAGAATAACAAAAAAAATATACCTTCATCTTCTCTAGATTTAAACTTACCAAGTTTTTCATTGGTTCTCTCTATGAAGCATTTACTACCAAAAACTCTGAAATAATCAATTATTGTTGGTTTGTCTTTCCATAGCTCATAAGGAGTTTTGTCATTGTTGACTCTTAATAAATCTCTATTCTACATATGCACTACTGTACCGACCACCTCTCTCCAATATTTATTTGCTATCTTGGATTCATTTAGCATTGTTCTCACCATCTCCTAAACTATTCTATTTTTTCGTTCAACTAATCCATTTTTTTGTGGAGTTTTGGCTGCTGAATACTATCTCTTTATCCCATGATCTTCACAAAAATCAATAAATTAATCTGTCATGAATTCTCCTCCTTGATCTAATCTTAGACACTTAATCTTTATTAGATTCATTCTCAACTAATGCTTTGAATGCTTTGAACTGTCTAAAATCTTCTAATTTTTTCTTTAAAAACATTATCCAAGTCTTACGTGAAAAATCATCAATAAGCAACATGAAATATTTATCACCTTGAGTAATTTGAGTCCTCATAGGTCCACATAGATTAGTGTGAACAAGCTCTAGCATCTGAGTGGTCGAGTACTCTTTTATTTTGAACTACCTTCTAGCCTGCTTCCCATGCTGACAAGGTCCACAAAGCATGTTAGATGGCTTTGTGATCTTTGGAAGATTCTTGACTACTTGCTTTTTGAAAATTTTGACAAGATTGTCAAAATTTATGTGCCCCATTTTCTTGTGCCATAGCCAACTTTCTTCAATATGACTCAAACAACATTTTTGACCTTTGATGTCTGATAGCATATATAAGTTACTACCTGTTCTTTAAGCATCTACAGCCAATACATCTAAATATTTTCTTCTAATTTCACAACCTTCTACATAAAACTTTAGTGTGTGCCCCTGATCCCACATTTGACTTGTACTCAAAAGATTATGCTTAAGACCTTCTACATATAAAACATTTTCTGTTTTAGTTCTACCATTATATAAACTTAGTGTACCTTTTCTAGCAATTTTGGCAGTAGTATTATCCCCAAATTTCACTGTGTCACCATTGATCTTCTTCAAGGTTATGAAATTGCTCTTGTCTCTTGTCATGTACCTCAAACATTTGCTATCAATAAACCATGTCTTTTCTTCATTTCTTGTATGTAAAGCTGTCTAGACCAACATAAAACCTTTAGATTATTTCTTTTGCCATGTCTGAACCTTTTTCTTGATGAATGGAGCCCTGAAACTCTGGTCCTTCTTGACTGAATTGAATGCACTTCTACAATACCGAGCTATGTGTCTAAAGTTTTTACACTTGTAAAAAATTATGGTCTCTTCATCAAAGCTTGATAGAGGAGCAAAAGAGTTATAGCTTCTGCTTGACTCTACATGACCTTCCTTTTCCTTATTTTTGAGATTGTTAGCTCTTTTTATACATTCTAATTTCTTATGACCATATCCATTACAATAAAAATAGTAACCATAAAAATAGAACCTATTTGTGAATCTCTGACTTGATTGTCTTTTATAGCTTTATTCCTTCTAGCCTTCTTTGTCCTCTGTATTATTCACTCCTTCCCTTCTTATTTCTTTATTTGTAAGAGCTTCAACATAGCTCTTCTTCCTTTCAAAACTGATACCTATCTTATCTAATATTGCCTTTTGGATTTCTAATATCTTATTCAACATATTAGTGTTATTCTCAAATTTTGAATCATTGACTATTTTATTATTGACTGCTTTCTCAATCTCTTCTTTTAAAGAGGCAATTTTAGTAACATACCTTTCACATTCTTTTCTTGATATTTCCAACTATGCCGTCAGATCTTCTTCATTTTTCTTGGCTTCTTCAAAGTGCACTTGTGTAGATCTTCAATTATCTCCTTTGACTCCTTTCATTTTTCTCAATTTGATGCTTCAATCTTAAATTTTTCTTTTCAACAATTTTCAACTCTTCTAAGTCACACATGAGTTCTCCTTCCATATTCACTTTGGATTTATCCTCTTCTTCTTCTTGATCAACTATTTTTTTGCTTGTAGAGGCACCTTTATGTATGGCCATCTTGTGCTTTCCTGATCTACCTTTAAGCTAGAAAACTTTTTCAAAAAGGAACCTGCTTTGATACCCATTGTTAAGCATGGGATATACTAAGAGGGGGGGGTGAATTATTATATCATATATCTTATAAAACTTTCCTTTAACCAAATTTCACTTAATCAAACATTCAAGATATGTAATAAAACTCAAACAATAAACACCACACAATGTAGAGAGAGAGACACCAGATATAACATGGAAACCCAATGTGGGAAAAACCATAGAGAACAATCTCAAGTATATGAATGAGCACAAACCCAAACAATATTCACAATCCAAGCTTACAAGAGCACCATACCCCTTTGCTGAGCACCACCCCAACTACTATTCATGAGCACCAACCCACAAGAGCACCACACCCCTTTGCTGAGCACCAACCCAACTATTGTTCATGAGCACCAATCCATAGGAGCACTAACCCCTTTGCTGAGCACCAACCCAACAACAATTCACGAGCACCAACCCAAAGGAGCACCAACCACTTTGTGTATACCACACACCTATCTCTCAATGTTGTTATCTCAACAAATGATAGATCAATACAACATCTCTTTCCTCTCTCTCACCTTTGCTCTTCTAAGCTAGATATAACAAATACAAATCATATTCATCTTTCACAATTGCTCTTCTAAGCTAGATATTACAATATCAAATCAACCTCTATCTCTCATATTTTCAAATGGCTTCTCAAGCCTTTATTTATAGCTTTCCAAATGACCTTTGGCCTTTCCCCTTTGTGACCCTTCAATCCTCATGGAAAATGGCACCAATCTTGGATGACCCTTCATATTCAAGCCTTTGAAAAGTCATGTGGTGACCCTTCATGACCAAAAACGTCCTTCCCACTTTTGTCCTTATCTTTGGTGACCTTTCATATTCCTCAAAGTGTCCCTTCATGAGAAATTGTGCCCTTACTCTTTTTTCTTCACTTGGTGACTCTTGGTATTCCCCAAGATGACTCTTCATGGGAAAATGTGTCCCATCCTTCTTTTGTCTTTACCCTATGGCTCTTCGACTTCTCCATGGGCCCTTCTTTTGTCTCATATGCAACCAAAAATATATTAATTAATATTAACTCATATTAGCCAAGATATATTTATTACAAACAACATTAAATGCAATGGGGCCTTTATCACCAATAATGCTAAACCTTTGACATCAATGATAATATTTCCAACATAAAGAAATTATTAAATTCTAGTAAAGATGGCTTCAATTTTTAAGGATTCATAGTATTTGAGATTAGGGTGACTTATTTTGGTTGAAGATTGAAAATTCTTTATAAATATTGAGTTTACTTAAGTCACTGGTGGCAAAGAATGGTCATCTTTGCATAATTAAACACATATTTGAGCTTGCTTAGTCAAAGATCAATATCCTTTGTCCCTTTATGAGTAAATATTCACAAAATAGGCTTAGTGTGTAGGTTGATTGTTCTTCTTTATGAAATCTGACTTGACACACCGTATTTCAAACAAGATCCTTAATCTTGAAGTTGGAATTACCAAGGATCAGGACCAAATCACATTCAGAGACTAGAGAACCCTTACTTGAGCTAAAAACCCACTGAAGAACTAGGAAATATATAGGAAGACATAGGATTTCCAAGTTTCTACCATCTTCACCCTTATAATGGGTTCTTATGTTTAATATTCATCTAGATATGGCATGGATTAGAAGTTCCCCCATTAATGTACCAGGTGTAGTTTATAATTTATCACATAATCCTAAAAAGCACTTGCCAATATTTAGTCCAATTAGTGTTGCAACTATAGAATAACATGTTAAATCTTTTAAGGCTATTTTAATATTTTTAAATGTTATCCATGAAGATGTATCATGTAGGTTGTTTCCATTTACATTCAAGGATGCTACATATGCATGGTTCCTCAATTTTCTTGATAATTATATTACCTCATGGAATAACTTTGAAACTATCTTTATTGATAAATTTGGAAAGATCATAATCCCATGTGTCATTTATCACCAATTCACAAGCATTAAGAGGGATGTAAGTGAACCTATTAGATCCTTCAATGCTATATTCCAAAATATGTCTAGTCAAACCATAAAATCAATAAAAACTTAATGAGGCTTTAGCTTTAGAAGTTTACAAAGATGTAGTAGACCCTATGACTTTTATGTTTCTAAAAAGGGCCCTCACAAATATCAACACATTGGCCCAGGCTTATTCTGAAGTGGTGGTTATTAGTGACCAAATGCAACCACAAGGGTAGATGGCTTATTTTATCCTAAAAATTAACCCCCAGATGCTTGTATTGAACCTTTTATAGAATAATAACCAAAATGTTCTAGATTTAAACTAACTCCCTGCTCTAAATATATTACCTAATAGCCATGTTGCTCCTAATCACAGCCTAGGTTTCTTGAGTCATCAAGTGACTACTGGATTTCACACTAGTGACCAAAAGGATTTAGTGCCAGTTAATGGCACTAACAATATCCAAGTCCAAAGCTATAAAATCCACAAGAATATGAATGAATATATATTAAATATGGTCCAAAATCTTAGCACATATTTATTACAACTATAAAAAAAAGTTGGAAATTCTAATGACAACTTTGGAAGGAACTTCACCTTCCAAAATTTCAACAGGCTTGTAAATAGATTTCAGAATGATAACTTCTACAAAAACAAAGCTAGTGAGCCTTCTTCTAGCAAGAAGCCCATGGATATTAATCTCACTAATATTGCCTTTCCAAACTATTGTATAATTCATGCCACCTCTAAGCATGGTGAGATTGATCGCATTGAGTTTTGTAAAGCCTTTGAAGCTTTCCAAGAAGAACTTGAAGCATTTGAAGTATTCCCAAATAAAGATACTAATACAAGTCATTTTGGATCCCAACCATCTGACCAAGTACACATGGTAGATACATTTCAATTCCCTTTCCAAAAGGATAATGAGCCTAAGAATATTCTTGAAGATATTTAACCATTCTAAGAACTCTTGAAGACATAACCTCTAAGAAATAGAGAGAAAAAGTAGCCATTGACTACTTCAATTCCCCCTAACAATTACAGGACTCCTCCAAACACTACATCAAGGAATGATCTTGGACCACCTAAGGGAAATTATTCTAAACCTATTATTGAACCTTCAAGCAAGATTGGTTACAACATTATGGAGGATATTAAGAAGATCAAAGCCAACATCACTGTACATAAGCTAACATAGATTATAGAATAAAGGGAATTACTCTTGGAATCATTATCTAAGAAACTTGAGAAGTGTCTAAAGAGTGATAGTGCAAATGTGACTATACAACTAACCAAAGCAGAGTCTCCACCCTTCTTTCTCATAATTAGGATATTTGGGAAGAATGTTCATAATTGCCTTTTAGATTCTAGAGCCTCAACCAACATCATTCCTATAGGGATATGTGAACAAATTGGGTTAACCCCAATCATGTCTAATCAGGTGGTCATAAAATTGGACAAGTCAAAGTCATTGGGGAATTATTAAATGTGCATATTCAATTGGCTAGTGAACCAAGAGTTCAACAATTCATAGACATACAAGTGGTGGATATCCCTAGTGTTTATGGGTTATTCCATAGTAGACAATGGACTAAAGCCTTGAATGGATACATGTCTACTAATTTATCACACTTATGGATGCCTTGGAAAGGTGTGCCAAATTAGATAAGGGTGGAAAGAGAGTGAGGGATGAAACACATGGTAATCGAGTATAATGTTGTCAATGAAAAGGTGAACTTCTTGGATTTTGATCTAGGAATATTAACTTTAAAAGCTACAAAATAACTTGGTTCCAAGAACCCTCCTCCAAATCCTAGCTTATGGAGACTATATGTTGATGGTGCTAGATGTAAGTTAGGATCAGGGGTTGGTATTATATTGATAAACCCTACAAAAAATCAATATCATGCATCCTATAAGTTACAATTCCTATGCACTAACAAATTGGCTAAGTATGAAGCTCTCATCCTAGGATTTTAACTTTCTATTAAGCATAAATTTAAGGAAATCCTTATTTTTGGAGATTCTAAACTTGTGCTCAATCAAGGAATAAGTACCAATACAAGCTATCTTACCTTAAGAGGTACAATTTTAAAGTTTGGGACTTGGTGGGATCTTTTTATGCTTTCAACATCATGTCTATCCCCAAAGAAGAAAATAAAGATGATGATGAGCTTGCCTCTATTTTAGCTAATCTCATGTCCAATCATGATTCCCCAAACTTTAGCATTGAGCTAGTACCATGCCCCTTAGTCTCAAATAATGTGAACCATTTTGAAGTCTTAAATGATGATCAATAAATTCTAGATTTATTGACTAACTATGGGGCCTTTGAAGCTCACATCATTGGTGAATTTGATGAAATTTATTATGAAAGGGAGCTTAATGGTAAAATCATCCAACTGGATGACAATAAGATACCTAAAGGGATGATCTCATTAGAAAGGGTGTTTGATCATGACAAGATTCCTAAAACACTAAAGGTACACAAGGTAAGTGGTAAGGACTATCATGCACTAAATCTTGGCCCACATGATCAACCCAAAGTGAACATAGGAAAGGTCTATACTAAAATAGAAAATAAAAAGGCTAAATAGATGCTTACCAGATATAAAGATGTAATTTCTTATTCTTATGAAGATCTAAAAATATTTGACCTAAGGGTCATTACTCAACCATACTCCTCAAGGAAAATTGTAAACCATTCAATTATAATTAAAGACCTTTTAACCCTATCTTGGAACCCATGATCTTTAGGGAGGTCAAGAAGCTATTGGATGCAAGGATTGTGTTTCCTATTAGGCATTCCACTTGGGTTGCCAACTTGGTCCTAGTTAGAAAGAAGAATGGAGAAATTAGACTATGCATAGACTTTAGATATCTAAATAAAGCATTTAAAAAGGACAATTACCCCTTTCCTTCTCTAGACCAAGTCATCCAAGTTGTTTTAGGATCAGCCATGATGTCTTTCTTGAATGGATTTTTTGGATATAACCAAGTATTGATTGACAAGGAAGATAGAATGAAGAAAAATTTCACTACCAAATGGGGAAAATATGCTTACAAAAGAATGACCTTTGGACTAATTAATGTAGAGAAACATTTTAAAGAGCCATGGACCATGCCTTCCAAGGTCTAGTTGGCAAATGCATCATTATATATATAGATGATTTCACAATGGTTTCTAAGAATAAAGAAGATCATTTCATGCATCTACAAAAAGTGTTTAAAAAGTGTAGGAGGTATGGCATATCCCTCAACCCTAAGAAGAGCATATTCTATATAACTAAAGGAAAACTATTGGGGCATGTCATCAACAAATAAGTGATCTCCATAGATCACGAGAGAGTAGAAGCCATTTCCAAGATTGAGCTACCTAACATATGGAAAGAACTAAAGTCTTTCTTTGGCATGATTAACTTTGTGAGGAAGTTCATCTTAGGTTTTGGTAAAATTGTCAAACCGCTGAATGATATGCTTAAGAAGGATGCTAAAATTTTATGGGATGATGGATCCAAGAAGGCATTTGCTAACATCAAGAAGGTAATTAGTCAAGCCCTAGTCTTGATAAGTCCTAGCTTCTCAAAGGACTTTTACTTGTATTCATTTGCTTCTGACCACACCATGGATGTAGTCTTGACCCAAAATATTGATGGAAATGACCACCCTATAGCCTTCATGAGCAATAATTTCAAAAATCTAGAATTAAACTATCCCATGATCGATAAGCAATCTTATACACTAGTGAAGGTAGTAAAAAAATTTAGACATTACATCCTTATAAATAAGGTATATGCCATCTTACGAGACCCAACCATAAAGCTTATGTTGAGTTAGAATGAACTTTGGGAATGAAGGGGCAAGTGGATGTTAGTCCTACAAGAGTATGATATAGAAATGAAGATTTCCAAACTAGTGAAATGTTAGGGCCTAATCTAGATGATTACCAATGCTAGTCCTAAGCTCCATGTCATGCAAGTTTATCAACAGATATTTCATCCCAATGAATGGTATGAATTCCTCATCTACTTACTTATCAATGGTAGTTATCCCTTAGGACTCACTAAAGAATATATGAGAGCCTTACG
Source organism: Torreya grandis (assembly GCA_037957365.1). Classification (NCBI taxonomy): domain Eukaryota; kingdom Viridiplantae; phylum Streptophyta; class Pinopsida; order Cupressales; family Taxaceae; genus Torreya; species Torreya grandis. The sequence continues at coordinate 2,223,159 of JARHVA010002630.1, read as the reverse complement.
ATTCAAAGTAACCCATTACCTCATCAAAGATGGAGTCTTGTATAGGAAAAAATTTGAATGGATCTAATTAAGGTGTGTATCTAAAGAAGAAGCTTCTCAATTGTTGTCCACTTTCTATGAACATCTAGGTAGTGGACACCTTTTAGGGAGAACCATAGCTCACAAAATTATTAAGGTTGAGTACTATTGGCCTACCATTTTCAAAGATGCTCACAAACATGTGAGGGAGTGCCACTCATGCCAAATATTTAGCACAAAAGAGCCAAAGGTAGCCATGCCTTTACAACCTATGATGGTGGATAAACCTTTTACAAAATGGGGATTGGACTTTATAGGAGTGATTAACTACAATTCCTCTAAGGGCCATAAGTATGTCTTAACTGCTATTGATTATTACATAAGGTGGAATGAAGCTATAGCCACCAAATAATGTAAGACAAAGGAGGTACTCAACTTCTTGGAAGAAAATATTTTCACTAGATTTAGAACCCTAGTTTACTTAGTTTGTAACAATGGATCTACATTTATATCAATAGAAATGACAGAATGGGCTTATAATAATGACATATCTTTAAAGTTTCCCTCCCATCATTATCATCAAGGGAATGGATTCTTTGAATACACTAATAATAATCTTATGAAAGCCATCAAGAAGTATACTAAAAATAAACCAAGAACATGGCATAAACTCCTTAAGTATTCATTATGGGCTGAGAGGCTCAGGATCAAGCAAGGACTCAAGGATTCACCATTTTCTTTGGTGTATGGTTAGGATCCTATCTTTCCTATCACCCTAAGACTACCTACATTCACATTAATGCAAGAATACATGGAGGAAAGACAAGAACTTGCCAATTCTAGGCTATTAAACATCATTTAGATGGAACATGCTAGGGAAAAGGCATTTGTAGACTTTAGTAGGCACCAAAAAACTATGAAGAGATGGTTTGACAAGAGGTCCCAAGTGAAGGTGTCCAGATAAGGAGACCTAATCCTTATTTGGGACAAGGCATCAAAACTTATAGGCAAACATAACAAGTTAACACCCTTATGGATTGGTCCATACCAAATTGCAGAGACATTAGGTAATAATACCTTAAAAGATATTCAAGGAGTAGAGTTCACATTGCCCATGAATGGGCAATATCTCAAGAATTACTTTTTTGCTACTCTACCAAGAGTCTTCATGGAATAAAATATATAAGATTGTTAAGGTTAGATTAGGTAGACTAGTTAGTTTCCTTCCTTATTTTTTTCCTTATTTTGGTTGTCCATATTTGTTTGCTTTAGTTAGTTTGTTTTTTTCTTGGTTTTTATTTTGTTTGTGCTCTTTTGGCCTCAATAAGTCTTGTAGACAATCCTTGTTTAGAATTTTCCTAGATTACCTAAAACTCCAATCACTTAGCAATGTGAGTATGAACCTTACAAATGTAAACATGAGGTGGTTACAAGGCAGTATGTTACAGCCAAGGGCATTGGCATAGATAAATATAGAATTTAATTTTCTCACAAAATCTCTAACATTGTCTTGAATAAAATTTTGGATGTGAGAAGAATCATATGTGTAGTAAGAAGATTTAGATTGTTGGGGCACATTCATGCTTGCACTTAAAACATATCCTTATCTAGGATAAAATTTACAACTACAAGTTATTACCCCAAGGACCAAGCATCTGACCAAATCCTTAAAACTTGGCTATCTTAGATCTTAAACTTTTCTAAAGGACTTATAAAATACAAAAAAGAGAATTCACTATAAAATCAATAGATCTAAAAGTAAAGGTGATTCTAGAAATCTCCATTAGGGTTATGGACACCTAGTTGGCAGTGGAATAAGGCCTTGAGTGGAGTCAAAGGTATCTCTATCAGGGCTATGGATGACTAGTTGGTAGTAGAGTAATGTCCAAGCCTTCCCTAAGCTAAAAGAAACTATTCTTAATCAATATCTAAATATGCTTCAAGTCAATGTTATGGTCAAAGGTACGAAACATATATGTTGTCTTCTAAGCTCTCATGAAAAATAGTAAGTGGAATCAAAACACACATTGCATGTTTGTGTTTCAACATTTAAGTCCAAATTTTACACATGTGAGGCTTGTCTCAACTGAAAATTGACTTAGTTGATGGTGTAGGTCAAATAAGATAAAACACTTATGTGCAAGTCTAAACCAGAACCTTGGGTTCTAACATATTTTTTAGTTCCCTTGTGATTTTCCATTTTTTTGGACCAAGATACCCCCATTTTTATGATTTTACAAAATAGGGGCCCTTGTGAATGTTTTAGAATATTTGTACCCTGAATTGGCATTAAAAGAGGTCATTCTTTCCTAGAATTTGAAGAATATCCACTTGGAAAGGCATAAACCTCTACATATTTGATTGTGATTATGATTTATGGACTAAATTTACTAATGGTTATCTTTAGATGATAAAATACAGTTTCCATGGAGGTAGGGTTTTCATGTAGAAAAACCTGTAATTTGAATTCAAAAAGTGGCAGGAAAATCTTAATGGGAAATCATATTTCCTTTTTAGAAAAACATTAATATAAAATCACACTTGGACCTTTTATTTCCCCCCTTTTTTTAATATTTCTAACCTTGCTTAATTATTAGTTTATGGGCTCCTTTCATTTATAGCCAAGTCTTTTATTAATGTTTAGTCTAAGTTCCAATCTTAAATGTCTCTATGTTTATCAACAGAAATGACATCTTAAAGGACTAATAATGTAATTTAAGCCTATGCATAACCCATTAGACTAACTTAAAGTTCATGTAATTTTGTAGATCCAATGATTTGTGTTCACTCAAAGGTTTTGATTTGATGGCATGAAGACAAATGAGGCCTCGATATTGAAAACTAATCATCTCGAACATCTTGGGTCACAATCAATGACTCTCATCATGTCAGAGGTTTTGACCCAATAGTGTGAACCAAATCTGATAAAAGGGACCATGAGCTAAACTAATCATAGATGAGCATGTGGATCTTGATCTAATTTCCATCATTTATTTATAGATCTAATCTAATGACATGCATTATTTGATCAATAAACCCTAAAACACAGTCATATGGACTAGGGCTATAATTTCAACATGAAGAATAGTTGTGTTTGCAAACACAATATGACCTTAGGATTAAAACTTAGGCCTTCATAGACCAAAACACAAGATTAAAATTGATAGTCTTTCTCCCATCATTTTATGTCCATGAGGACATCTTTGATGGTAGTGATGCTGTCAAATTTAACATCAGCCAACCTTTTTGCTTAAGCAAAGGGGGTATTTTTAATCAACCTTTTAAAAGGAACCTTGGTACATTAACATAGAAAATATAGCATGAAATACTTTAACCCAAGTTTATTAGTGTTTATAAACAATAAATAAACCTTAATAATATAATTTTGGCCTAAGTTTTATTAAAACCCTAGATTAATTAAACTGTGTGCTTCTTATAGGATCCAACAAACCATGCTTGATCAGAGGTCCTGATCCAATAGAGAAAAATGAAGGATGAATTCTCAACTGAAGATGATAAAGCCTTATAACTTGACATGTGGAGGAACCACACTAATTTCAACACAAAATTCCAAGGTCATATCCTAATGAAGTAAAATACGCAACTTGACATACCTAGGTAATTCAAGATGTTAAACCAATCAAGGGAAACCTCTAAGATATTCATCAATGATTTATACTCATTTAGAGGTCTTAATCCAATGGATAAAAGATAAAATACCTGATTTTAAAACTAATGGCTAGTTTTCAAAGGGAATTTTCATGAGGAAGGCCACGTAGATGCCATGTAGGCACTAAATGACAAATCCAAATATGTGGCACACTTGAAAAGATAGAATTTGCAAAAGAAAGGATATCCATAAGATCTAAGGCATGAATATATTTATGAAGTCCATGATCTTCAACATTAAATCTCTAAGAAACCCTAGAAGAAAGACATAAATCCCTAACTCTCAATTGTTAAGATGCAATTGCATTAAAACAAACTCAAATTTCATCTTGAGCAAAGGAAAACTAGTCATATACTTAAGGAAATTAAGGAAACATGGAAATATCTAGGCAATAATGGAATAGGGAGTATAAATTGTGTTTTTCTATAGACATTGAAGGAAGACATTTTGGAGACATAGAATTAGACATTGGGGCACTCAATAATAGAATGAAGAATTGGTCAAAGATCTTCTTTGTTGTTCAGGAATTATAGCCCTTCATTTATAGTGAGCAAAATATTATAGTGATGAAGATGATATTTGATGACTTAGTTGAAATTTATATGTCTGGTCTTCATCAAACAAATATAAAGCTAGAGGTACTCCATTTCATTAATGTCCTTACCCCTATATTAATTAATTATAAAATTGATGGTGATTGGGTAGTTAGGGAGAGTGGGTCAAAGGAATTGCAAAAAATGCCACTATATATTTTAAGGGATATTATAAACTCCTTAGGGATCACATAAACCTCCCACCATTATGGAGTGGATAACCAATCATAATATGGACACCATTCTAAGACACTAGTTGAACCAGGGAACCCACATATCCAAGAACCATGATGGGAAGATCCTTATTATGTAATTCAAGGAGGGCATTAGGATCATAATGACCCTATTGAATAGAGTACCTATAGAAACCACCATAACCTATGTTGACCCCATATTGGTCTCCTACATGTATTTCATGGTGCAGGAGAAGTTAATTTCACCTATCAGAGAGATAATTAACATCCACTTGGGAAGGCAATTCTATTGTATTACAATAAAGACCAAATAATAATGCATCATGATGTCATACTTTTTAGACTCATTTATGGCCTCTAAAAACATTCTTGATATCAATAATTGGTCTTCTCATAGAAATATTACCACATCTCATCATTATTCAAAATTATATATCTTTAAATATAGGGGTCACATGCAATTCATTTGTGATTGCACATATCCTACTTTGGTTAAGACTATCATAGGGATCCCAAAGCCCATAGTGCACTCTCTCACAAATAAATCTATAGAACCCATGGGGAACATATGGTATTACCTAGATTTCACCATCATCAGGATGGAGGGACTCATGACTCAACCATTTAGATTGTTAGTCTATGTCCCTATCAAATTAGCTGAGCAATAAATTGCTTTCCAACTCTGGTTGGAAATAATTGGACATTATGTCTAGTCATAGGGATGCCTTATATTTTTAAAAATATGACCTCAAGGAATGGGACCCTAATATTAGGGTGGTCCTCCATCTATATTCCAAGCAAATGATCAAGGTGACCTATGAGCATAGGGTTAGCCCATATGACCATTTCTACACCAAGGATAAAAACTTTGAGGTGGTTTTATCCAGATGTAGGAAACATGACTTCAAATTTGAGCATAGGTTGTAGAGAGAAGAGAAGCCAACTAGGAAAATTTAGCAGATGAACTCATTTTAGTACCATCTACTACCTTCCACCTAAAGTTCACCTCCAAGGACCCCAAAATAGTAAGTACTCTATATTCAAGGACCTACTAAGAAGATTTTGGAAGAAAGGCCTAGAAAGGGTCCTTCAACCTTGGTTACACCCCCTAAACCACCTTCTCTAGTAGATCACATTGACATGATTTCCATGGATCCATATGAAATAGTTAAGGAATTCTTCAATGAGATTTCAAAGACCTATGGGTTAGACCAAGAAGGTGAGGGAGGTTAGAAATCCACATTTGAGTTGGCATAATTTAGAGAACCCTAGATTAGTGAGATGGAGAAGGGGAAAGAAATTACCTTAGAATTAATCCCCATCCCATAAAAAAAAGGAAGCAGAGATGGCCCTTGTTCCTAGGTCCTCTAAAAGACCAAAGGTGACATGGACCCATCCTATTAGTGAAATTAATTTTTTTAGTGATGAGTTCCCCATACATGGATATATCATCCTTGACTAGTTCAAATATGGGAAGCTCTAAAAGATTCCATCTTGGTCACATTCATTGGCACTAGTTAGATCTATTGGTATTGATACCCATGATGATATCAAGCCTTAGATTAGAGAGTTCATGAAAGAGCAGGAAGAAAGGAGAATTGTTAAAGAAGCCAAGGAGAGTGGTAAAAGAATTGAAGATCCTAGAGGATCAAGTGGTACTAAGATTGAAATCCTATAGGTGCCTAAGTTATTTAAACCAAGAACCACTATGAAATACAATCCAAACACATTAAATTTTGAGAAGTTAAAAACAAAGAGGGCCATAATAGGCATTGAGGAGTTCACTTTCCAAATAGTGGATCCATTTTTGGGTCTAACTCTTATATAAGGGAAAGTAGTAGGGGAACACCCAACCCATAAAGAGGACATAACAAGTTTGATTAAGGCCCAATCAGAAATGACTTTGGCTAGGGTCAAGGGAATGAAACAAAGAATCATCAACTTAGAAAAGGAAAAGCAAGACTTGAAAGCATAGGCTGCATTTTCAACCCTTGAGGACATATTGAAGATGCTTAATAAGTCTCTTCTCAAAATTTTTGAGGGATTAAAGACCTTAAAGCTTAGAGTAAGTGCCTTGACCCATCAAGCTAAGAAAACACATGAATTAATCATTCAATGGTAGGACTCCAGAGACCAGATGACTAAATTGATCAATGTGCATAATACAAAATAGGTCTAGGATAATAAAATAATCAAACTAAGACATTTAAACATCCTCTTAGGGGTCCTAGTGGATAAAATATATGACCTAAGAACTTGGTATAATAGTTTCAAAATTTTCATAAAGGAGGACAAAGACTTGATGGGTAGAATGGAGAAGCTCTTAGAAAACTTGTTGACAAATCCCTCTCAGCTCACCACAATAAGCCTGATGAAAGATGAAGAATTCAACCAAAGGGTTGATGTCTTCACTCAGAACATCAAAGAAACATAGGGCTAGTCTATAAAGGATAATCAAAGAGTCCTTGACACCATTATTACCTCAGGAAGATAGATTACAGAGGCACAATTCATCCATGAACTCATAGCCAAGAGTAATAAAGAATTTAGTACATTGGCAGATCAAGAAGAGGATTGTCTGATTAAACCTACAATAGATTTTTAGCTAATCAAGGAAAAATACACTAGGGTGAAGTACATCTTCAATAAATAATAGAAGGGACCCACCAATGTATTTTGAAAGGAATATTCTTTTGTAATACATATATGCTAGTCTATTAGCATATATTTGTTATATTTGTCAAATTTGACATAGAAGGTCATGTGCATTGTATCTTTGTAATCTAAAAAACTATCCTTATCTGATATATAGATGTTTTGAGAAATTAATTTGTACCACCACCTATGTTCTTTATAAATATACATAGGTTACCATTTGTAACAGAGAGACTCTGAGCAATTGTATACAAAAGGGCATTTTAATATAGCTAAGGAATTCTAAAAAGATTATCTGAATAGTGTGTTGAAAGCCAATTCTATCTATCAATTGCATGTTAATGTTTCATATTTGAATGGTTCTTTGCATTTTGAGCTACATTTTTTATTATAAGGTTGTTAATTTATGATATGTTAGATTAACTAAAAGATCTTAGGTATACTTAATTTCATTTACTCTAAATTTGGATGTGCTCATGCTATTCAAGTTATAGTAGTAAATTCTTTAAAGTAAACCTTGTTCTTACTTGTGACTTTTATATTTCCTTTGATGCTTTCTTGGTTTATGATGGAATCTAGGTTTACACTATTTTACATCTTAAATTGGTCAATGTATGCTTAAAATAATTATAACCTTGTCATTATATTTGAGATGGAAGCTTGCAATCATGTTTTCTTTTCTATCTTACCCTCCTTTTTTCTATATTCTTTATCAAATCTCACCTTATTTTAAGATCATTGTTAATATCCATTTAGCTTAGTTTATAGATTAGGAAATATCACAAAGATTCAAGTACAAGACCTTGATGGCTAATAACCACCAATTAAAACAAATATTATGGACAACTCTCAGACTCTGATTCTATTCCACCAAAGACATCCCAAATTGTCACCAACTACAACTCATGTCTTGGATCTTCAGGATCCTAAATTAATAAGTGTTCATCAATACTAAGAGCACTTGTGAGGCAGTTAGAAGCATCAATAGGGTCTTATACTATTATGAGACATTTTAATTTTGATGTACTATATGATTTTAATATCAAATTAAAAGTTGATTTAGCAATATGTATATATCCATTGAGAGACATGTACATTATTATATATATGAACATTATTTTTATTATGAGTTCATGATAGATATATTTGATCATGGTGTATGGTTTGTGTTGATGGTGATGGATGTGATGTTGTTTATGTGATGATGATTATGATGTTATGGTTCATGTGTATTCACCTAGCTAGGCATGCGATGATATGGCTATTTAATTTATGCTCATGATGATGTTTTTTATGATATGATGATGATTATAATGTGGGTATGGTTTATTGGTGACTATGTTTATGAAGTATGCTCATGATGATGTTGATATTTGATGGATGTTATTTATGATATGATGTGGTTATGGTTTACTGGTGAGTATGTTTATGATATATGCTCATGATGATGTTGATATTTGATGGATGTTGTTTATTGTGGTGATGATTAGCATGGTATGTTTTTTAGACATGGCTATGATATTTGTGATTATTGTCATGGTTATAGATGACTATATTCATGTTATGGTTATGATTATGATTATGATGTTGATATGATGATGCTCATGATGATCATGATAATTCTCTAAGTTAATGAGTATATGCTAATTTATCTATATTAGACATGTGGTGGATAACATATGTGAATTACTCATTCCTTTTTGATGTATAATTAAATTATGGTAGATATGATAAATGGTTAGTTGATGTGATTGATCACTATATGATGTTTGATATATGAGATGTTTAATTCATTAAAATTTTATTATGATTAAAAACACTTAAACAAATAAGGTAGAAAGGCCATTGATAAATAAAACACATGGTTGGTAGTTGAATATTTTGAATGAATTGAATTTATTTAGATAGAGGTGAAGTAATATTAAAACACAAAGAGGAAGTTGGATAAAAAACTAAAAGTGAGAAAAGATAAGATGATCAAAAGATAAATGACTTAATGAATGTATCAATAATTAGGTATGAGATAAATAAGAAGAAGACATGATGTTTCTTCATTGGCAAGGACTGAGACAAACTTAAGTTAGATCAGCTTATGAACATAAGCCCTTTGAATGATTCGTATTAGCATTCGTTAGTCGCTTAAAATGTATCTTAACCACCTAGTGTCACATAAGCTAAAAAATCACTTGTTTATAAAGGGTATAAAGGGGAGGTGGATGATTATGGAACCTTATTTTGAACTAGTATGCCTCTTATACAAGTTACCAAAAGAGTCAATATAAACAAGTCCATGCCATATAAAGTGTAGACTAATCAATGTGGGATGTCTACTTATGAAAGATGATTGTAGCTTCCAAAATTATTTGGGCTTTTTGGATTTTGATAATGAGTTATTTGATTAGGAATTTGATCGATGGAATAATCTTCTCATGAATTGCTATGATTTAACAATTACTTTACTCAGCTATCCTTCAAGGGAATGGTATGAGTTTATGAGATTTTTTTTGAAGTATTTTGATAACTATCATTCAAGAGAGAACTATACCTTTCAAGGATCAATTTTGATTTGTTCTGGTAGTTGTCCTTCAAGTGTATTGACATGGATGTAGACACTAATAATCAATTCACCATGATTATGAATGTCAAAACACTCCTTGAATACCTTAAGACCCTCTCAACACCAATCTGACCTTCCAACCCCTAATCAAGCTTACCCATTTTTAATTTGACTAAACTAGCTTAAACCTACCTTTTACCTATTTTGACTCTTCACCCTTGATCACTGATGGTCACCTTAACCATCAAAGATCAAGGTTCACCTCCTTAACTAATAACATGCAAACTCACCCATCTTTCTTTTCTAAAAATTACTCATCTAAATCTTGTTATGAGCCATTGCATGTGTGAGTCAAAATTAGGAAGACCAATTCATTTTTTGTTGAAACTCTCTTGCCTTGCCTATAAGATGAGAGGAGCAAGGAGGTGGAAATCATCTACAAAATATGTAATTTTTATCAAGAGTTTATGTATCTAGAATTCTATTTTTACAAGTCAATCATCATCAATAATCTAGTGAACCATCTACTATGTCAGGGAGTCAATTTTCCATTATAACTCTGCCAAAGCACCAAGTACTGTTACTCTATCAAAATCATGCCAAACTCCACCAATGATTCAACCACCTATAACATTCACCCATCTACCTTTTATAAGATAAGTATTTGATTTTCAGTAGTTAATTACTTTATTTGCTTTTTGCACTCAACCCAATACCTACCCAACTCCCAAAATCTCACTTTGAGATCTTGTCAATCAACCCTTTTACCAACCCAGATCCATATATAGTAACCATCGATGGTTGACTCAACCACCAATGGTCTATCTAACCATTGACAGTCACCCTAACCATCGAAGTCAATCCAACTATTGATGGTCATTGTGGTAGTAAAAACTAGCAAGTTATTTCCACCTACCTACCCTTAACTAAACCTAATTATCTATGTCCCTACCTATTCATAGACCCCTTTCTATTTTTTTGAAGCATCCCCAACCATATAACACTAGTATTGATTAGTTAATCACTAATTTAATCATTTATAGTCTATTTATTAAGTAAGCATTATTATGTTTAATGTTAGTATCTTTTGATTATAAATACAAGTACCTTCTATTCTATTTTATAAGCTTAATTTTTTTAAAAGTGTCAATTGATAGCCCCTGAAGAAGATCTTTCTTCTGAGATATAGCTATCTCTATGCAATCCACTCAACTACTTGTCTAACAAAAAAAAAATGATTTAGTGCTTTCTTATCTATAGTCATCCTCCCAAGACAAAGAGGAGCTCTTAATAATATTTTGATTCAATGCATGCATAATCAAATATATTTTTCAACCATACACATACTTAGTTTCTTATTTTCCCTTTTCCAATAATAAGGAAAAATTCACTAAAAGATTTTGGCATGCCTGGTGGGATCCTTGTGTCTTTAATTGGGTTATTGTTTTCTTGTATTCTCTTTCTATTCTATACTCATTAATGAAATCAAAAGTTTCATTTAGGCTTAAAATTAACTACATACATTGACTTCTTGAAAGTTTAGTTCACATAACCTAGCTTAAAAACAAAGTAATCTATCATAGCTTCACTCTTTGTTACAGACAATCAACCAAACCACTTTCATCAATTAAACATCAAACAAACTTAAGACAAGGTCCAAATAATATTTCATCACCATTAGTAACCTTACCCTTTCCCAACAATCCTACGTAGAGGTCATTACCAAGGGGAGAAATAACTTAGCTCTTTGGTTGAGTATAATCTCTAGATATCAATATATATTGGCTAAGCACCAAACACCCTTATCACTATGGTGTGTGAAGTGATGGGGTAGGCCCAAATACCAAGCCACATATTGATTCCAATACAGATTCATTCTAAGAGCCTAAACGCAACCTAAAACTCATCACCTTAAATTTCCTCTCTAGTATCTACTTTACAAACCAAATTTAGTCACATAGATTCTCAAGGCATAAGCCAAAAGTGAGATTAATTAAAACTCTAGAGCTGAACGTATCATTTAGAGTGTGATTTGATTACTTTGATCAAATTTTTGTATTCTTTTTATTTGAGTAGTAAGGTTATTTGTGCTTCCTACTCCCCTTTCTCATATGGTTCTCACTTGCTAGCAATGAAGAGACCTTGTAGAGCAAAATTGATCACCAATCCAACCTACCTATTCTACCTCTTCATTGATGGACTACATATATAAACCAATAGACTCTCCTCACCCCTTAGGAAGTCTTACCTTCCCTCAGGAGGTTCCTCAAAGAGATGAAAACTTTGCCACTTTCCTAGATAACAATCTCATATCCTTTAAACATTATCTTACAACCATGTCTTATCATACCCTAGCTTTGGCCCCACCCATAGATTTGACTTATGGCATGCCTCTCCACCTCATGGGGTGTATCTCTATTGCAATAGTTACAACAAAACCATTGGTTATTCAAGCCTCCTCATCCACCAACAATCCCTTTAAGACTACCATATACAACCAACCAACCCAAAATACAAATGCAATTATACCTTTCACTCCTACTAATAACTCATCCAATTTAAGAACAAGCCAACCTCTAGCCACCTACACTCCCTCCACTATGGGAGTGCCCACATTTAACACTACCATCCTTCCTTTATCTAATCCCAATCCATCAACCACTACACCATTTTAGAGCCTTATAGTGTCCATACCCTCCACCTTACCACCAATAAATACAAAGGTTACCATGCTTCTATTGGTTACCAACCTAACTACTACTCCTATCCAACAAACACCTATTTCACTAAGTCTAGGTTACATCCATAACCTACAAGGGCATGTACCTCTACTCGCTAACCAACCACCCACACCCACTTACCCTTATGTCTCTTCTACCCAACCATTGACATCTATCTACCAATATGTGGTAGCCTCCTAACCTTATACCCATTATCAGTATGTCTCCCAACCACTGTAGCAGTATGCATCTTATAAAATTTTGGTTGCACAACCCCAAGTGGACCTCATAAAGATTCTTATGGATAAGATGACCACCCTAGAGTCATATATTTTGGGTGGTCACAACATCTTGTCATATGACTAAATATATAATGATCCCATCCATCCTTGCATACCTATTAGGCCATATCCTCCCCAATGGGAACTTCCAAAGTTATCTAAGTTTCAAAATAAGGAGGATCCCCAACAACACCTTAAATAATTTAGGCATTCATATTATCTCATCACCTATGATGATTCCTTTCTTCTCTACACCTTCCCCATGTCTCTAACCAACATAGAATTGGATTGGTATAGTGACATGCCTAGTCACTCTTTTTTCTCCTTCACCCAACTAGCTTAAACCTTCTTAGACCTTTTTTCAATCAATATATCCAATAAATTTTCTATCACCACACCTCTAATTTATTTGGAAATTTGAGGATGAATCCATTGCCAATTTTGTAGCTCATTAAAGGATCTTAAGTAACCAAATTTCATTCTCCCTACCTCAACATGAACTCATATAACTCTTTGTTTGGGCATGTGCTAAGAATATCTCCTCTACACTACATGTCCTAAGATTCTAAACTTTTGATGAAAATTTTACCATGGCACATAAATTATAGAATTGAGCCATTAATGAATGAAAGCTAAAGCTAAAAAATATGAACTCAACCTACAAAACCAATGAGGCCTCTTCTTCCAAGTTAAACAACTAGTCTAATACCAATACCAAGATCAATGGAACTGCAAATGCGGTTATCCTTAAAGCCTCTCCCCCACCTTCCATCAACTAACTAAATTCCTCTAGTTCTTCAAAGTAAAACATGAGGAACCAAAATTGGAACAATGAGAAGAATTTCACTCCACTTGGAGACTCCTATGATTTCATCTTAGAGAAGTTATGTAAATACAACATCATTCAACTTCCTCCTATCAAACCTCCCTAATAATCTAATGCTTCTCATCCTGCACCTATTTCATTCAATGATAATGATCTATGTAACTTTCATCATGTCATAAGACATTATGTCAATAGGTATAACACCTTCAAGAGCCTTGTCCAATCCCTTATTGACAAGGAGGATCTTACATTGAATAACCCCAAAGCACCATCAAACCAAGACCTTGATATATTTGAGAAACCTTTCCCAAACCATGATCTTAATAAGAATGAAAGCAACAATGTCAAATGTTCTAATGATACCCATACTATTAACATGGTTCTCAACATAGTCACTACTAAAGAACTTGTTGATCAACCTATTTGTCCCTCACTCTCTCCACTTATTTAGGTAATAGACTTACCTTCTCCTCTTTTGGAAACCCCAACCAAGGAAACACCATCTTCTTCCCCTCCACTTATTGAGGTAGTGGAGTCTTTAACCACTCTTTTAGCTGATATACTAGGATACCCAATGATCACCACCCTATTTTCACCTTCAACTACCAAGAAACCTACCCCTCTTTTAGAGGTCATTCTCAAGGAATAAATTCTCATGTCTACTCCCCCCATGGAGGATCCACCTATCTCAACCTTACATCCTTTTATTGAGGAAGAGGGTGAGGTTACCATCCCTGTGTCTCCACCTAGAGGCTTATCTTTCAGGTCCACTATTTAGGGAATCAAACCAACCTACAAACCATTATCTAGGCTAGTACATAAATTAGAATTTATCTCCAACCCTAACATGGATTGATATAACTTATGAAAATAATTAAGGCTACCATATATCACCAATCAAGAACCCCCAATAATTCCTTTAGCAGATTAACCTGCCACTTTTGATATCCAAAATCCTAACCTATAAACCAAACCAATAACAACTATTACCAATCCAACAATCCCTTAACCATCCAAGGTACCAAAACCCTAAGTGACCAAATCACCATCTCAAACAAAACCAAGTAAACTAATAAATAACCTTGGCACATTCCCTACAGCAAGCCTTAGTCACGTATCTATGAAGGTAGAGCTTAACTTATCAGAACCAACAACCAAATTCCAAACTAAAGTAACCAAAGAGGTAAAACCACATAAAGGTTTTAAGCCCCAAATTTTACCTCCCTTAACCTTACCTTCCATTTTGGGACCTCATCCATCTACCTTGAGCAGGAGCCCCTTATCTCTACCAAGACCCCAACTCCTCTTTTGGTTACACCTTCATAGTTACTTACTTATGAACCTCTTTTCACCATACCAACAATACCTAAGCTACTTACCTTGGGATCCTCTACCTCTAGATCATCAACCTCTTTGCCTAAATTGAATCCATCAACCAAGCACACCACCCTACCTAAATCATATACCACCAAACCTATTTCTACATAACCTTATACCTCAACCATCAAATCAAAGACTTCTACACCTTTACCACCTTTAACCAAGTCCTAATTGACCATTCCATAGGCTATTTCAAACCTCTTTCTTATCCTTACCTCCCATTAAGCCCTTTAACCCTCTATATTAAAAACCTATCTAGTACAATTACCACCAAATGTGTTCTTATCATAGGACACCGAACCATGATATAGAGAATTTTAAAACTCTCTCGACTATTATCCACCATATTTATGATGAGGATGATCTACTAATAGATGAACCTCCTATGGACCCCATATCAATCCAAACAACAACCATACCTACCCAACACTTACCTACTTCACTCTCACTTAAGAGTGAAGATGAGTCTGACCAGTCTACTAGTTCAATCTCTCCTTCTATCCATACCATCAACATGGTCACAAGATCATAATATAAGGATAAGGTGAAGGCTAAAGTGTCCATTCCTTGGATGTATCCCTCTTTAACCTCCCAACCAACCCACACCCAACCATCTCCATTTTTGACTAAACCCAAGGTGTCTATTTTAGGTACCTCCCAATCTAACCCATTAAAATCCATTAGGAAAGTTATCCTCAATCAACTCCATTAGACCTCAATGAAGATGAGATTGTATGAGTTATAATCCACTGAGGTCCAACCTAAATACCCCCAACCTCTAGCAACCTTTGTTGGTGCCCTTCAAATTTCTAACTTTATTACCTTCAAGGATTTATAAATACCTTCCATCTATATTGAGGACTTGGATCTCCCTCTCTTTATTATTTATTACATCAACCAAACCTATATCAAATGAGTCATGATTGATGGGGGAGATAGCATTAACATCATTTCCTCCCATGCTTATAACCAATTTAACCTATCAGATAATGTCATGTTTGAAACTTCATCTATCCTTATATAATTCAATGATACCATGGCCACCACCTTGGGAACTATCATCCTTCATATCCATCTAGGACCCCGTACACTCAAAATTTTCTATGTAATAGAAGGTGAAGTTAAACACAATGTATTATTGGGATGACCCTAAATCCATTCCATAGGTTACATCCCCTCTAACCTACACCATTACATTAAGTTTGAGCATTAAGGTTAGGTCATCACCATCTAAGCTAATCCAAGTCCTTTTTTGACATGCAACATGACTTATCACCCTAACAATTTCCTTTACCCCCATCCAACACACCTTTAACAACTAAAACCCAATATTCAACCACCAAAGTAGATATCATATTCCCTTCCACCGATGAGGTATCGACTAGTTATTCTATCCTTTCAAACCAAATCCCCACCATCAACCTTTATAATCAATGTTCTATCTCCTTTTAGCCCTTAAAGTTTTCCTTACTCCTTGCAAGTATGGAAAACTTACCAACCAATAAGGATATGATCCCAATGTTAGAACTACCATTCCCTTTAGACCTCTCCACCATAAGACCCTTTTAATTTATGGGGGACTCAACAAACCCCTTAACACTTATACCACCTCTCTTTCACCTAGGCCATTTACTACTAATTTTTATTACTAAGATAAATTGAGTTTTACCAAAACATACCTCCATCGGTGTGCTTGGAAAGGCTTTGGTCTTGGGTGATATGAGCATGGCCCATAAGATTTGGTCACCGTCAAAACTAGGAAGCCATATGAGAAACATGGCCTTGGTTTCATCCTACCTAACAAGAAGAAACCCAAATCACCTACCACCACCATTGTTGAGGAAGATGCCCCTTCCTCACTAACCTCACCTCTACCTACGTGTGAGGATGATGACATCATCCCACCTAACTTTTTTTTACATCAAAATGATCAACCTTAGACCCCTAACTTATTAAAATGAAGGGATGACCATAATCATCCCTTTAACCCATCATGAGATGATAGGAGAAGACTCTCTTACCAATAACATTATTCATTGTTAGGATGATGATTATATTCTCACCTACCTTGGTGCCCCAAATTCTTCCATCCAAAAATCCCTTCCTCTTTATACCTTGACCATGTTGAACAAATCAACCATGGATATTAACTTGGGCACTCTAGACAATATCCACATTGTCAAACTTGGTCAATCATTGAAAGTTGAGGAAAATCCATAGAATAACATTCACTTGGTCTTATAACAACATGACTATAATTGATACCACCATTACTACCCATAACATAGTCACTAATCATCACACCAAACCTATTAAGTAAAATCTCTAATGTATGCACCCTTGCATAACCCTTCTCATCAAATAAGAGCTTTAACATCTCCTATCTATCAAATTTATTCAACCCATTAACTACCTCTAATGGATCTCAAATGTTGTACCTATCACCAGTCACAAGGGGACTATGCATTTGGGTGGATTTTCATGACCTCAACCTCATTTTCTCTAAGAATGACTTTCCTCTACCTAGCATCAATCAATTATTTGATCTTATGGATGGCCATAAGATGTTATCTCTCATGGATAGAGTCTCTAGATATAATTAGATCCTCATTATTCTCAAAGATCACCATAAGACCACCTTTACCACCCCTTGGGGAACCTTTTTCTTTAGGATCATTCCCTTTGGACTAAAGAATGCTAGTGTAACCTACCAATGTGCCATGGCCTATATCTTTCATGACCTTATCCATATGATTGTCAAGGAATATTTGGATGACCTTCTCAAGAAATCTAAACTTTGAAAAGATCACTTGGCCATTCTTAAGATCATCTTTGAATGCCTCATCCATTACCATGTCTACCTAAACCCTAAGAAGTGTATTTTTAGGGTCTTTTTAGGAAAGCTTCTTGGAATCATTGTCTCCCTTTGTAGAATCAAAGTTAATCCTACCAAGATTAAGGACATCTTTGAGATGCTTCCTCCAACCAACCTCAAGCAAATTCATATCTTGTAAGGGAATTTTCAATCCATTCATCACTTTATCTCCTAGATTTCAGACTGATGTCAATCATTCCACCACCTTATAAACAAGTATGTGTCTTTCAAGTGGAATAGCGAGTGTCAAACGGCCTTTGATTTACTCAAAGATTACTTTTTGTCACCACCTATCCTTACCCCTCCCAAAAATGACCAATATTTATCCCTATATATCTCTACTAATAACCATTCCCTAGGGGCAATGTTAACTCAATGGGATGAATAACATAGAGAGAGAGTCATCTACTATATTAGTCACATGTTTATAGAGTATGAGACTTAGTACACCCATATCGAGAAAATTTGCTTAGCTTTAGTCTTCATGGCCACCAAACTTTGCCACTACTTCCTTAACCATAAAATCTATGTCATAACCAACACTGACCCATTTAAGTACATGTACTTCAAGCCATACTAAAACTAGTGTATGGCCAAGTGTCTCATGATCTTAGTAGAGTTTGACCTTAATTTCCTTTATCAAAAGTCAATTAAAGATAAATTCATTATCAACCAACTAGTTGAAGCACATTTAGTATAAAATCAACCTCCTCCTCTTGATTTACCTGACAAGTCTATGACCCTCTCTCAGGTATATTTCACCTATCAAGTCACTATGTTCATTTATGGATCAAAGTGTAAAAATGATGGGGGAGCAAAGATCATCCTTATCCCCTTTGATGGAGAAGCTCTTCCTTTGTCCTTAAATCTTGATTTTGAATGTACCAATAACATGGATGAGTATGAAACCCTAGTAATAGGCCTTCAAACTACCTTGTCCTTAGGAGTCAAAAAAATTAACATCTTTGGTGATTCCTAGCTTGTGTTTAATTAAATCAATGGCTCCTACTAGTGTAAGAATGATGTTTTGCAATAGTACAAAAAAACTAGTTGAGGAAATCTTAGCATCATTTGAACACTACCACATTCAATCAACCCCATGATATATTAATAAGTACATTGACATGATGGCTTCCCTTACCTCTTGGATACCATCTACACCCTTAGATTATAAGCTATCTATCATTATTCATAACCTAACCTAGCCTTCATATGTCAAACCAGATTATCTCACCATTTTCACTGTGGAAGAGACCCAAATTGACCTTTGGTATCAAAAAACCTTTGACTACCTTAATCTTGACATCATTCCTTTTGACCTTTCTTGGAATTCTCAAAGAGAATTTATCCAAAGCACCTATCACTATACCATTATGGGAGGAATTCTGTATAAATGTGGCTTTGATGGTCTCTTCTTTTGTTTCTTATATAGTTAAGAAGCCTCTCACATTATCAAGGAAACACATGATGGTATTTGTGGAGGCCACTTGAGTGGCCTCACTATAGTTAATCAGATCCTTCACCTTAGCTTTTACTAACCTACCCTTAACCAATACTATTGTGATTATGTGACAATGTGTGTTAAAGTCAACAACACACTAATTTTCATCATGCACCTAGTGATAGTCTTTGAGTTTATATGAATTTTTGTCCCTTTTCATAATGGGGTCTAGACCTCATTGGTGAAATTAACCCCCATTCCTTATAGTGACACCAATATATCATGACCACGACTAAGTATTTTACCAAGTAGGTACATGTTATTCCTCTAGTATCAACCAAAGTAGAGAATATTGTCAATCTTATCAACCATCACATTATATACCATTTTTGTGTTCCTCAGAAGATTATCATCGACAATGGTAAATATTTTAAGAACAAGAAATTCCAAGGTTTTTGTGATTCATTTTAAATTAAGTTAAGATTCTCCTCTCCCTATCACCCTCAAACTAATAGATAAGTAGAAAACTCTAACAAAACTCTTAATAACATGCTAACTAAAATGGTCAACAAATTTGGTCAAGATTGGTATTTGCACATCCCCTTTGCCTTATAGGCATATCATATTAGCATTAGAACCCCTAAAAGTGTTACACCATTTTTTTGTGTTTGGAGTAGAGGTCATATTTCCTCTTGAAGTCCAAATCCCATCTCTTCACATATCTTTTTAAGAGCTTATTTTTTAGGATGATTATCATCAGCACCATTTATCTCAGCTTGAGATACTCAATTAGCATGATTCATCATCCCTTATCCATATTCATGTTTATCAAGAGTACATCAAGCATGCTTATAATAAACACCTTAAAGTACAAAAATTCAATATTAGAGATTTCATCCTAAAGGAAAATCAACATGTCACCAATATGGAGAAAAATAAGTGGGGCAAGTTTGGTTTCAATTGGTTTAGACCTTATATCATAACCCACAAGTATAGATTAGGAGCTTACCAATTATCTTCTCTCGAAGTCCACTTAGAAAATAAGTCCCTCAAAGCTTTGCGTCTACATCCATTATTTTATTAAGAAGGATCAAGCTCACCTTTTGAATAAATTAAGCTCATCCCTTGATATCTACCTATATTCCATCTCCCTAGTTTAGGAGAAACCAATCATAAATGAATCATGTGATTATCTATCACTGACATAGCCTTATCTTAAAGAATGGGTATCATGGATCTATGCATGGCATGATTCTCATGGTACTTTCCACCCCTTTATAGGATAGATACCCATGATCATGGTCACTTAAACCCATTTACACCTAATCAAACTTCTTGTTATTTTAGTTTGCCTTCATAAAGGTGAACCACTAAACCAACCTAAGCAAGTCTATGTCAAGCAAGATCAAAGCAATAAATAGTTAAAACACCTATCATTAGAATTCATAGGTCATTCTTAGCATTCATAGACTGCTCCCTTGAAGGATAAATATTGAAAATTTATTTGAAATTGCTAAAGCATAAAGTGGACTACTCCTTTGAAGGATATCTATCAAAAATCATAAACAAAATAGATAAACTTAGACCACTCCCTTGAAGGATAACTGTCAAAAAGCATAATTTTTTTGTGGAAGATTCCCACATCGATTAGATTCCATTATATAGTAACAAATAAAAAGACCCATCATCCCAATCATAGAAAAAGCAAACTAATTTTGAAATCCACAATTGGCTCTCAAACAACATAATAAGGTGGCAACCACAACCAGCGTTCACAAGTAGACTTCTCACATCGATCATTTTACATAGTTTGGCATAGACTTATTTATAATAACTCTTTGGAAACCTATAAAAGAGATATGTTAGTCTCATAATAAGGTTACATTTTCACCCATCTCCCCTTTACTCACTATAAGCAAGGGAGTTTTGAGCTTACATAGAATTATGTGGTTAAGACACCTTCTTAACCAACTAACAAATGCTAATTTGAAGCATTCAAAGGGCTTATGTTCATTAAGCCAATCCAAATTTGGTTTTGTTCTAGTCTTTGTAAAAAAAGAAGCATTATGTGCTCTTCTTATCCTATCGTGACTAGTTGATATTTTTATAATGACATTTGTCTCTTGATTATATTCTTTCATCTCCTATCTAGTGTTATTAATTAAATTACCTCATGTGTTTTATCCTAAAAATTATCAATAAGCATAACCATCCCAATAAAGATAATAAAACAATAGCATCCATAAGTAATTAAAGCAACCAACCATTTTCCACCACATGTATAAATCTAAACCAATGTAGTATATACTCATTAAAATTTAGCATGTCATAAGCATAACCATAAATCAAAATCATCTCATACCTAACTAAGCCTCTATCAGTGTCTAACATCCATAAACAATATAAACATCACATCCATATGCATTAAACCTCAAAATAAAACCATAGCCATTAACCATGAACATGAGCATAAATAACGATCATATATAACTTGTGAGTCAAATAGAGAATAATATGTACAAGATAGACATGTTTCTCTCAAAATGTACATCTCATTGCATCGACTCATAGGCTAAAATCAAAATGATATACAAAATGTCATAATTTAGTTATATCTATGCCCTAGGGGTACCACTACCTTCTAGAGCACTACTGAATCCTAGTTCCTACCCACCTACTATACATATTGATCACTCAACTATCCCTATCTATCTAGATATAGATGTTTCCAACTACCCTGATGTCACCACACTGGCATTATTTTCCAAGATATCCCTATCTCACCCCATCAAGGCTCTTATGGATATTGTGTCAAAATTATGTACTCATATTACTATATCTCTTCCATTGTATCCAGGTATCATGCGATGAGGATGGTTCCCAATGGCCCCATCTTTACTATTTCTACTCTTCCTCTCTACCTTAAAGAGTCCCTCTCTTGGGTCACCAAGCTTAGTGAGGTCCTAGCCTAATCCCTCTCACCTATCACAATTTTAACATAAACTTATAAGGTAACAACCTAATCATGTAGTGCATTAATTTAGACCTATAATGTGGCCACTTATCCTTGTAGTGTTGTAACCTATCCCCATGTAGTGACTAAAGCTAGTCTTACCTATCCATCATGGCTAGCTAGATCCACAACCATTAGCCTCACACCTCTATCATCCCTACCAATGTTTACAACTACATATATGGGTTGGTACCATACCATATACCCATATATGAACCCAAAATCATCTATTTATGCCCTAGATGGTATCTCTTCATAGTTTAGCAAAGTTGACATAGGATGTGGGTCTGGTAATAAAATCTCTGAATCTTCTCACCTGTACTTAGGGAAAGGACTTGGAATACCCTATACAAAGACAAACTATTGGCATACCCTATAAAATGGGATTATATCCACCTCCCCATCTCACCTATCTAGTATCCATCTATAGCTTTGAAGGGAGAGTATCTACCTCTTATAGATCGATCACACTAGAAACTATACATATGGCCTCCAAGTGATGTCCCCTATCATCAGTGCACCCCCAAACCAATCCATATCATGTACACCACCTCCTTTACCTAATTAAACAAAATCCCCTCTCCATCACATAAATCCAATGGGGAACTTAATTTATGTGAAGCTGACCCATGACAACACTATTGGCCTTAGCACTCGAAAGTGGTCATAGGCCTAGTAATGTAAAACTAGGCTAACACTAATGTAATACCTCCTATGGGACCTAAAGCCCCATAAATCCTTATAGATTTATACAAGTATAATAGTAACCCATACAAATATATTTTAACCTAATAATATCTTGACCAACACCCCCAGTAACAAGTACTAGAACCTCTTGCTACTGGAGTCTAGAAGAGCAAAGTATGTAATAATAATCATCAAAATTGTCATGAGTCTCCTCTCACCTAGAGACCTATGATACAAAGAACTATACATAAACCCCCTAACATTCCATCTAACCTAATCATTCTCATCTCCCTATAACAACTCAACATGATCATCCTACTCTTCACACTCGATATGGTAGATCAGATCACCCTAAAGTGGAAGTCAAGTGATCCTATATACATCCTCAAGTAAGATAGTAATCTCCCTAGTAAGTAATAAGAAGTTTTTTGTATCAGTATCCCATATCTCAATGAGCACTATGACCATGGATGCATCCCAAGGCACATGCTGATAGTGCCTCATAGCTCCTAACCCCACCTCTTCTATGTGGGCCTAGTCAGTTAGGGTCATGCCCTAATAGATATATGTAAATATACATGACACTTAGTCATGTATTTATATTTTCACCCTAGCCTACACCAATATATAACCATGGTTAATTAACCTACACTATTATAATCTATTCTAACCTATCTCTTTATCCATCCTACCCATTTACCTAATACCTGTTATAGTTTGTCTTCTAGAATGCAAGCCTATACCTGAGAAGTGAACATTTAATTTGCCTTAGAATATTTTTACCTTATCTTTTCAAACCTATATTTTAAACATTATCAACCACTGATAGTCATGGTGACTACCAACGGTCTAGTAGCCATATTTTCTAGGGCATCAACCATCGATGGTCAAACTTGACCATCGATGATCATTGTATGTGTTCCAAAGTTAGACCACCCAAACCCTATCATACCCAAAAACTACCCTAAAAAAATAAGACCCATAATATTATAATCTATCCCCTATCCAAAAAAATAACCTACCCCCCATTAATTTCCACCTTTACCCACCAATTTACCTGTATTCCACTAAAAGACATAACTAGGGCATACCAATTCTAAACCACTCATACTAATGCACATGCATAAAATCAAGTTAAGATAACCAACTTCATGACACCCCCTACCTCATTACATGATTTCCATTATGAAGTCAGTTGTAGGCCTACCCATCCTCATTCATGCCCATGTGCTCTCTACATCTTGATTGGTCCACTAGCTCAACTTTCTACCTCAACAAAGAAAACACCTCTACCTTAGAAAATATCATTAGCAACCACCATAACCACTAAGAGTCAAAATCATTAGAGCTCCAAGTCAATGCAATTAATAACAACAATTAGTAAAAAGTGATTTTATTTTCACTTTTAACTATAGGATTTTAAGGTTTCCACCCTGATTGTCGATGGTCAGGGTGATCATCAACAGTCACCTTGGGTAACTTGATCACTAATATTCAGGAAACCCACCTTGTTGCTTTCACCCAAGAAGATTATCTTTTAGAAAAACTAAGCTAGTTTTACCCACCCATGGAGACTACCTTTTCCACACACCTAACCACCTCATCATCTTGATGTTGGTCCATTTTGGCCTATCTAACACATATTTTATGCCAATTTTTTCTTGGTCATTTGACTATAGTGACAAAATTTCCATATTGACCCTTTTTAAACTTGTACCACCTCATTCTTACTTGACTCATTTGTGTCTTTTTGGGAGCACTTCCTACCTTGGATATCCATAGAAATCATAAGCTTGTTTAGGAGACTAACAGATGTACCTAAACACCACACCTAAATGTGATCACATGACACAATGGTAACTTGTATTTCTCGCACTGACCTTTATTGTTACCAACTTAGTAACCTAGTCTATGCACAATCTCAGCTATCACACCTTTTATCTCACTTGACATGTTTGTTTGTGCTTTAGTGCCCAACCTATCATTTACCTTCATGATGTCCACTTTCATCCTCACCTTCACCAACCTTATCAAACCTACACTAGATTTTTCTTTACCTCATCACCTCTTAGTTTGAGGGGGAACACCTCCTCCCATACTTGAGGCAACCAAAACTTATACTATAAATTAGTTTTTATTTTATAGCTAGTTGATTTCAAGCTACATAATAAAAAGAGGAAAAATATAAACATCAAAAATATATACACCAAAATTATGAATGTCAAAACACCCCTTGAGCACTTTAAGACCCTCTTAAGACCAATCTAACCTTCTAACCCCTAACCATGCTTACTTGTAGTTAGTTTGACTAAACTAGCTTAACCCCACCTTTTACCTATTTTGACCCTTCATCCTCAATCATTGATGGTTAAATTGACTGTTGATGGTCATCTTGATCATTTATGGTTAGGGTACACCTCCTTAACCAAGAACATGCAAACTCACCCACTTTACTTTTTAAAAAATAACTCATCTAAATCCTATTATGAGCCATTACATGTGTGAGTTAAAATTATGAAACCTAGTTCAAATCTTATTGTAACTTTTTTGCCTTGATTATAAGATGAGATGAGTAAGGATGTATAAATCATATGTAAAATTTTTAATTTTTATCAAGATCTTATGCATCTAGAATTATCTTTTTTCAAGTTAATCAGCATTAGCAATCTAGTGAACCAGCTACTACATCAAAGAGTTGATTTGCCATTGTATCTCTACCAAAGTGTCAAGTACCATTACTCTATTAGAATCATGCAAGACTCCACCAAAATATCAACCACCTTAAGCATTCACCCAATCCACCTTCTATAAGATAAGTATTTTAATTTTAGTAGTCAATTACTTTATTTGCTTTTTACACTCAACCTAACACCTAAATAACTCCTAGAATCTCACTTTGAGATCCCATCAATCATCCCTTTTACCAACCTAGATACATACATAGTAATTTTCATTTGTTAACTCAATTGATGATGATCTATCCAATTTTCAATGGTCACCTTGACCATCGATAATCACCCTAACTGTTGATGGTCAACCCAACCACCAATGGTCACTGTGGCAACACAAAGTAGAAAGCTATTTCCACCTACCTACCTCCAACCAAACCTAATTTTTTGTGTCCCTACCTATTCATAGACCCCTTTATAATTTTATAAAGCATACCCTAACCATTTAACACTATTATTAATTAGCTAATCATTATTTTAATCATTTCTACTCTATTTTTTAAACAAGCATTCTTGTGTTCAACTTTAGTACCTTTTGATTATTGATGTAAGTACCTTTTATTCTATTTTATAAGATTAATTATTTAAAATGCATGGATTGATAGCCCTCAGGGAAGCTCTTACTTCTGGGATCTAGCTATCACTAGGCAATCCACTAACTATCTATCTAACAAATAAATTTGCTTTAGTGTTTTTTAATCTATAGGTCATCCTCCCAAGTCAAAAAGGAGATCTTAAAAATCTTTTGATTCAATGTGTGCATAATAAAATAGGTTTTTCAACCATACCTATACTTAGTTTCTTATTTTTCTTTTCCCAATAATAAGTAGAAATTCATTGAAATAATGAATTTATTTATATAGGCTTAAAAGGTTCACCTTTATGAAGGTATAACTAGATTACAAGAAAGTTGATGATGGGTAAAAGAGGTGGAAGTGAAAATGACAAAAGGAATCCATCCTATAAAGGGATGGAAAGTACCATGAAAACCATATGATGGGTAGAGTTGTGATACCCATGTTTAATATTAGGTGAAGGTTGTAATAGATAATCACATGATTTAGCTTTAATTGATTGTCCTTAAAATAAGGGGATGCATGTGAGTAAAAATAAAATATGGGATTAAGATAGATAAAAGGTGAGTTCAATCCTATTTAAAAAAATAAGGGACAAAAATAAAAAGCATTTAGGGGCTCAAATTTTGGTTTCCTTTCAAGGGAGGACAACCAGTAAGCTCTTGATCCATACTTGTGCATTATGATATAAGGTTTGAGCTAATTGAAAACAAATTTAACTCAATTGATTTTCTCCATATTAGTTACATGTTGATTTTCCTTTAGGATGAGTTCTCTACTATTGAATTCTCACACTTTGAGGTGTTTGTTATAAACACACTTGATTCTCTCTTGATAGACATGAAGATCAATAAGCATGACTAAATGATGTTCATTAAGTAGTTTAAGTTAGGTTAAAAATTCTTGATGATAATCACACTCATAAATGATATCTTTTATGGATATGTAATGAGAGAGAATTTGGAATTTGAGAGGAAAGACAACCTCTAATACAAACACAAGAGAGAAAGGGGTAGCACCTGTAGGGGTTTGAATGCTAGTATGATATGCCCATAAGGTAAAGTGGATGTGTAGGTGCCAATCTTGACTAGATACATTAACCATTTTAGTTAGCATGTTATTTATAGTTTTATTAGAAACTTGCCCATTTGATTATGGATGATAAGTCAAAGATAAACTTAACTTGATATCAAATGTGTCACAAAGACCTTAGACTTGTTTGATCTTAAAATATTTACCATTATCAGTGGTAATTTTGTATGAAACACTAAAATGATAGATAATGTGATGGTTGATAAAATCAATAATCTTTTCAACTTTGGTTGAGATGAGAGGAATAACCTCTATCTATTTGGTGAAATATTATGTTATAGTGATGATATAATGATGTCACTATGAATAATGGGGGTTAATTTCACTAATAATATCCATACCCCATTACGAGAAGGGCTAGAGATCCTTGGATACTTGGAGACTATGGCTAGGTTTTTGATATAAATTAACATGTTATTGACATTTAACATAATTTTTCACATAATCATAGCAATCCTAGTTAATTTTGGGCCAATATTAGCCAAGGCAAAGGATGTGTTTAGTGACATCTAGACCACTAAAGTGTCATCCACAAATCTTAGCATGCATTTCCCTAATAATATGAGAGGATTTGTGATTGTGTAGGCAATGAAAGAGAAGGCCATCAAAGCCACACTTATAGATGATTCCCACTATTATGGTGTAATGAAAGGTAATTTGAATAAATTCTCTTTGAGCATTCCTAGAAAGGTTAGAAGGGATGATGACAAGGTTGATATAGTCAAATATATATTGATACCAAAGGTTACGTTGGGTATCCTCCACATTGAATATGGTAAGAGAGTCTGATTTGATATAAGAAGGCTCAGTAACATGATGGATAATGATAAAAATCTTAGAGCTAGAGGGTGTAGATGAGATTTGGGAAGCAAAAGAAGCCATCATATCGACAAACTTATTCATAAATCATAGAGTGGTTTAGATAAGGTAATGTTCAAATGATGCTAAGATTACATTAACTAGTTATTTGTATTGTTGAAAAACATCATTCTTACATTGATAAGATCCATTTATTTACTTGACCATAGGTTAAGAGTCACCAAAGATGCTGATTATTTTGAATCCTGAGGCTAAAGTAGTTTGGAGACCTATCACTAGGATTTCATAATCAACCATATTGTTGGTACATTCAAAAGCTAGATTGAAAGATAAAGGAAAAGGTTCACCATAAAGAGGTTTAAGGATAATGCTGGCTCCCCCACTATATTGACACTTTGATCCATCAAATAACATGGTCACTTGATAGGTAAAGTTTGCTCAAGAAAGGGTCGTAATGGACTCATTAAGAAACTTGAGAGGAGAAGGTGCATTATTTATTAAAGGTTCTTAAATTGATTGGTTGATGATGACTTAACTTTTAATTAAATTTTTCTAGAGGAATTTAAGGTTTAATTTAGCTAAGATCATAAACCACTTAGCCATACACTAGTTTTGGTATGGCTTAGAGTGTATATACTTGAGTGGGTCGATGTTAGTAATGATAAAGGTCTTATGGTTGAGGAGGTATTGATGAAGCTATGTAGCCATGAAGACCAAAGTGAGGAAAAGTTTTTTAGTATGGGTATATCAAGTCTCATAATCTATAATTATGCAGTGTATGTAGTAGATGGATCACTCTTTATGTTCCTCATCTTGATGATACAAAATTGCCCCTAAAGAGTGGTCATTGGGATAAATATAAAGGTAAAAAGGTTGGTATTCTTTGGGAAGAATGAGGATAGGTGGGGATAGAAGGTAAAATTTAATTGAATCAAAATCCTTTTGATAGTTTGTGTTCCACTTAAAAGATACATCCTTATTTAGAAGGTGTTCGAAAGTTTGGCATTGATCAAAGAGCTGAGAGATAAAGTGATGAATGGATTGGAGTTTCCAATACAATATATGGAGTTGTTTGAGATGGGTGGGAGGATTCATGTCAAGGATTGATTTGATTTTTGTAGGGTCAACTTTGATTCTTAGAAGGGAGATGATAAATCTAAGGAGCTTTCCTAATAAGACCCTGAAGATACACTTCTTGGGATTAAGGTAGACAAGATAATGGATGAGGTGTTCAAAGATAATATTAAGAACAACCAAATGATATTTACATCATTTGAATTTCCCAATAAGTTTATTTACATAGTCTTATATGATTTTGTGAATAAGGTCATGTAAGATGTAGGTCATAATGTGTTGGTAGGTTATACTAGTGTTTTTTAGACCAAAATGCATGACCCTATATCATAAAGTTACCCATGGGGTGATAAATGTGGTTTTGTGTTGATCTTGAGGGATAATTAAGATCTGATTATAACCTAATAACCCATCCATAAGAGATAATATTTCATGTATGGTTATAAGATCAACAAGCTAGTCAATCCTTGGCAAAAAAAAGTCATCCTTTGAGAAAGCAAGGTTAAGGTCACAAAATTATACATAACTGTGAAGTCCCCTTGTGGATTTGGTGATAGGGATGAATTTTGAGACCCATTGGGGATAATCAATGGGTTCAATGAAATTTATGGATAAGAGGCATTGAAGTTCTTCTTTGATGAGAAGGGATATGCAAGGGTACATTTAACAAAGTTTTCGCCTAATTGGCTTGGAATCATGGTTTCTGACTATATTTTGGGTAGAAGAGGGGTCAATTCCTAGCATGTCATTGTAATACCAAGCAAATTCTATGCTATGGTCTTGTAAAAAGGAGGGGAAATCTTGAATCTCATTATAATTTAGCAATTGGCTGATTTTGACAATGTGTGAATTATCTGGAGTACCCAAGTTGATATCTATGGTGGATTCATTTAATATGGTTACAGTCTTAAGAGGAAATGATTTGTGGATAGAATAATATTTTACACCTCGATAGGCAAGAATGGAATCATCATCCTAACATCAAATGGTATTAATGGGAGGGGATTTGTCTCCTACCATCTCAAGATGAGTCAAAGGAATAGTCAAAGTTACCCCTTCCTTTTGATAATTCATGGGTTTGAGGATAATCATGTTGATGCAAAAAAAGTTAGGGGGGATGATGTCAAAATATTTATATGTCAATGGTGGGTGGACAGTGAGGATGGGATTTCCTCAATAATGATGGTAATAAGAGGTGGGTTGGTTTATTTTGAGGTGCATAAAATTATGGCCATGCTTTTCATGAGGTTTCTAGGTCTTGATTAGAATCAACTCATGTGGCTTATGTTCATATTGACCTAGACCAAATCCATTCCAAGCACATATATATATATATTTCTTGGAAAAATCTAGTTTATCTAGATAGGAGAAATTGGAGGTGAATGGTCAAGGTGAGAAAGAGGTGGTAGAAGCATTAATGGGTTTATCAAATCTTCGATAGATGACATTAGTTTGACAAGTTGAAGGTCTAAAAGGGATAATGACTCTAGTATTGGGGTCATAACTAGGTCATTAGTCAATATTCTCATACTATTGGGGAATAGGAAAAGCATCTAGTGTCAGAAGGTGATATTCCCCCATTGAAAGGTATTGGAAGGTTGATTCCAAAAGTTCCATTATGGGTATTTGGGTGGAAGGGATGGATGAACTGGTGGATGATTCATTAGTAGAAGAATATGGGGCTTCATCTTTTTTTGAGGAAGGCCTGTTGTATGGAGGAAAGAGAACATCATTGGGTTGGTATGTCATGTTGTATGATATAAAAGGGCTCAAGTTAGCTTATATGGTAGCAAATTTAACTTCATGTTCAAATTTGATGCATCAGTTTAAGGTGGATGACACATAACCCATGGAACAAATCCAAAGGCATTCCATCAAAACATTGTACTAGAACTCACCTTCTACTATGTATAAGAGCTTAGGAAGCATGTGGGGTCTTAGATGAATGTGAAGGACAATAGTTCCTAAAGTTGTGTCCATGGTGTCATTGAATGAGTGGAGAATGATTAAGGTTTCATACATAATGTTCTTTGGTAATTTGATTTGGTCATATGTATATGAGGATATAATGTTGATGCTAGCTCCCCCATAAATCATAACCCTCTTGATGTGGGTTTGGTTGATGTACATGGTAATCAAGAGGGGAAGATTTGAATCATTTGAATAGATGGAGGGTATTTTTGAATCCTTAAAGGTAACAAGGTTGGAAAGATTAAGAGCTCTAATGAAGGTTGATATAGGTTATAGATCTTCTAGTTGAAGCTCTATGGATTACAAAGTCTATATCATTGCTTGGTGGTAATGGGGTGAGGTATTGATTAATTCATACAAACTCATGTTTACCGACGTTTAGTGAAGTTATTTTAGGACTACTCATTGGATTTATTCAAAAGGTTTCGATTGAGAGGGACCCAAGATGGAAATCTTGGGTTTGAGAAAAGGTGTGGATTTTTGGGTTTGGTTAAGTGGTTGGGTCGTAGAAGAAGGGCATGTCCATGGGATAGACACCTTTACCTTTTCCTTATCCTTTTGTTGGGCTTGTGATTGTATGACCACATGGATGGTATGGATTTGAGGAGGAATTGATTTAAATAATTTATTTAATTCCTCCTCACTCTTGGATGAGAGTACAAGATCAGGTAAGTTTGGGGTAGTGGTCTGTGATTCCTCTGATAATAGATAATCATTGCCATATAGCTGATGGACTAGGACATGGAGAGCCTTACAATTCTCTATATCATGCCTAGGTGTTCTATGGTATAATCATATTAATTTGTCATTATACCAGGATGGTTTAAGACTATGTGGGTTAAATGACTCGATAAGTGGCAAGGTTAAGAAATATGTTTAGAATAACCTTTATAAGATGGTTGAGTAAGATTCAAGTAAAGGTGATAAGGATTTTGGAGTTCTAGTTTTGATTTTTAGAGTGGAAGCCTTCTTAGGATTAGGATTAGTAATAGGAGATCTAGATGGTGGAGTATTCTTGGTAGTTGGTGCTTTAGAGGCTAAATTTTTAGAAGTAGTAAGCTTGGTAGTATATGATTTTTAGGTTGAGGTCATGAAGAAGATGGGTAGGGACATAACTAGAAGAGGAGGTTGGGTTTGGTTTATCTTTGGGAGACATGATTTCTTAATCTAAGAATGTGGTCCCAAAATGAAAGGCAAGGTAGAAATAGGTGGCAAGGATCTAGCTTTTAGGATCCTAGGTGGTTTATCCTTCTTGGTTAGCTTGAATTTTGGTGGGTTAGGTGGTGTTAAATTCACCTATAGTAGAGGTTGAGTAAGATTCTGAGTAAGAGCATGTGAAGGCTTTTTATGGGTTTAGTTATCATAGGGGAAGATACTTAGGCTATTTTGGGTGAAGTTAGCTTGGTTGGTTCAACTGTGGCTTAAGGGGTAGAGGTTTCTAAAGGTTTGGTTAGAGTGATGGTGGATTTAATATTGGAATCAAAAGGTTTGGTTGATAATGGCATAGTTGGGAGATCTTGCTTAGTTGGGAAAGGAAGCCCAAGATGATGCTAAAAAATGGCATAATCTATGTTGGGTTAAGATAAGTACTCCAAGTTTTGAACCAATCTAGAAAACGTATTATAGATAGGTTTGATCCCTTTGATATTGGTATCAAAGAACAAACCCATGGATGAAGAGAGAGGAGATGTTACTTTGTCATTTTCCTCAATCAAAGGTTCCAAGGTTTGGGAAGATGAGTCTCTTATAGGAGAGGTAGGTAGAGTGATCTCATCCTTAAGAAAGTTTTCCAAAAGAAGAGTGGATTATTATATTATGAAAGAGAAATATATGGTGGTAATGGTTGATTATTTTGGCATGTCTTCCAAAATAGAGGTGGGTAACCCCATTACCTCAATAAGTGGAGAAAGGGGAGTGGTTTTTTCCTTAATATCATTTTCCAAAGGAATGGAAAATGACTCCACTACCTCAATAAGTGGAGGGGAAGGAAAGGTGGTTTGGGTAATGTTTTCCTCAATAATAAGTTCATTAAGAACTGATTTAATGGTATGGACCTCATGGTTGTAAGAGGATTCCAATTTATTATTTTCATTATTCATAAAAGGGGCATGGTTAGGGAATGGATATCTAAAGATGTCAAGTGATGGATTTGGAGGTGCATTGGGGTTATCCAATACAAGTTCCCCCTTGTTAATTAGACTTTGGATAATGTTTTTGAAAGTGTTTCACCTACTAACATCATGCCCACTGATATGGTGTAAGATACATAGTTTGTTCTCCTTACACCAACTATGTATAGGATGAGAGGAATCAAATTACTTTGGAGGTTTTATAGATGGGAGTTGTATGATATTTTATTTCAACAAATTCTCCAAGACCAAAGAATATGAATCCCTTAGTAGAGTAAATTTATTTTGGTTGTTGTGGTTTAGGTTCTTAGCATTCTAATTAGAGGAATTAGAAGAGTTGAGATGGTCAACAACCAGTGGAAGAGTGGTTTTAAGGACAATTACATTAATGGTACCCTTGTTTTTGGTTTTAGTCTTGGTTTGATTATTAGGTTTGGAAGAGTAAGTCTCATTTGATTTGAAGGTGGAGTTATTTTTTCTCAATTTTAACTTTTCCTCATCAATGGCTCTGATCTCTAACTTCTATACCATGGTGAAAGCTTCATCAAAGCGCCCAAAAGTCTAAACTCATAAAGTGGAGAAAATATATTTGGCATAATACCAAGCAAAGAGTTTAATCAACTTGGGTTAGGGAAAAGAGAAAGAGAGTTAATTTATCAAGATTATCCAATAGGATATGAAGTCAACAATGGATTCATCATCAAATTGATGGATGGAGTAAATTTTGATGATGGAAACTTTCTTAGAGATGTTTATGGAAAAGTGATCTAAGAAAGTCTAAGATAGTTAGGTAAAGGAAAAGAGGGAGTGATTTGTAATAACACTGTACTAATCTAGTGTTGGACCTGATAGAGACATGGAAAAGGTGTGAATGAGGAGAGCATCATCATATGCATTCAAATAACAAGAATGCCTAAATTTTCATAGATATTATTGAGGGTCTTCCTTGAAATATATTTTTTAATATGTTGGGAGATCCCATTAAGGAGGATAAGGTTAGATGGGGATTAATGGATGAATTAGTTTATTTCAGATTTGGTCATATGATAAGAGGTTATGGGCACCAAAAATAGATGACTCTAAAGTAGTCATTTTTTCCATCAACATCTTTACTAGATCGATCTATGATTGTACACTTCCAAAGTTTTAAGGTGAATTTTGATATGGTTGGGTATGTGCAACATACAGATAGTTGGGTAGAGGTTCAGAAGCTACCACATATTGGTTTGTGGACATGGGTGGTTGAGATAATACCACATATGATTATGTGGAGATATGTTGTTGGGTGGAAGGTAAAGGTACATACCCTTGTGTGTTAGGGGTGTAGATCAGGTTTGGTGAAATGGGAACCTATTAGGGGACTAACTTAGGTTGGGTTAGAGGTATGGTTAGGTTGGTAAGTAGAGGATAGGTGGTAACTTTGGTACTGATGGGTGGAAGGGTAGAAGGTATGGGAACCACCAAGATGTAGAATAAAGTGGAGGTAGGTGGGTTGAAAACAATGGGAAGGGTGGTAACACTAGTAGAGGGTACTCCCATGGTAAGTAGAGTATAGGTGGCCAAAGGTTGGGTTGTTCCTATGTTAGAAGAGTTATGGATTGGGGTGGAAGGTGTTTGGGTGTTGGTTGGTTGGTTGGGTTGGTTTTGGTTGATGGTATTGGATGGATTATTGGTAGAAGAGGATGCTTAGGTGATCAAGGGTTGGGTGGATGTAGTATAGGTGCTACACATAAGATGGGATGATATACCATAGGGTGGGTTAGTAGGTGAAACCAAGGTAGGGGTATGGTAGGATATGGTGTTAAGGTAATGATGGATGGATATAGGGTTGTTAGCTAGAAAGGTGGTGAAATTTGTATCACCTTAGGAAACTATTTGATGGATATTAATAATTTCATAAGGATGGGTAGAATTTTGTGCATCTGAGATGTGCTCCATAGATGAGGGAAAAGAAGAAGATGGATGATTAGGAGGTGGATCATGTCTTGTTAGTTTCTTAGTTATTGCCTAGTTAAAACCATGTGGATAAGGGAAAGAGGAAGATACAAGTAATCTCAAAATTCAAAATAGAAGAAATTAAAATATTATCTCAAGGAAAGCAATGCATACACTAATACATGTTAAAATCATAAGATACTTTAATATCTCTCTTTTAGGCTTACGCCTCAATTTTAAATAAGTTATGAAGACCAAATTGGGCTTGTAGAGTGGGTACCAAAAGAATATATCTAAGGATGGTTGTAGGTAGTTAAAGGCTCTGAATATTTGTATTATAACTTGGTACATGGCTTGATATTAAGGCATAACCCCTCACTTCAAATACCACAGTGATAAGGATGTTAGGTGCTTAGCCAAGATATACCGAGTTGATGGAGATTATACCTAGCCAATGTAATGAGTTGGTTCTCCCCTTGGTGGTGAAATACAAGTAAGATAGTTGAGGAAAGGTGACTTCTAGGTGATGAAATCCTAGTTAAGCCCTATGTCAACATTTTTATGCTTGATTAGGTGTAAGTGGTTTGGTCTTGTGTGTGTGATAAGAGTGAAGATATGATTAATTTAATTAAGCTATATGATATAAAATAAGCAAGTAAATTATGTATGTAGTCAATTTTATGCCTAAAATCAAATCTTAATTTCATTGTATGAGCATAAAACAAGAAGAAAAAACATCTAGATGCAATTATGAACCCAATAAAAGACTCAAGGGTCCCACCAACCATGCCATAATATATCACATAGACTTTTGTTTATTACTAAGAATAAGGATGTAAAACTTGAAAATAAGGGTAGGGTTAGTAGAACTTGGATGTGGTTTTGCTCTTAATGATTTAGATGGTTGTAGATACTTCTCTTTAGCTTGGGAAGAATGACCTATAGATAAAAAAACTATAGGAATGGTTGATTAGTTAGGTAGGTGGATTACCTAGCATGAGATAGATCTAAGAAGCATAAGCTTCCTTGGAGACTATTAATCCACACATTTAAACAATCAAGTTCTGAAAGTGAAAGATAAATTACTTCCTTAAATAATAGAAGATACTGAAATGAAATACAAGAAGTGCTTGAAAAGAGATGGATTTGATTAGTTATAGCTATCAATGATTAGATATTAATTATAAATAAATCCAACATGGTTTATAAATTATGGTGATGTTCTATGATCAATCAAAAAGCTATAAAGTAGGATTTAGTTAGGGTCTAATAGGTTAAATTAGGTTGTTATTGAAATTGGCACATAGTGATTGTCGATATTTGGGTATGACTGTCGGTGGTTAAGTGACCATTGGTAGTTAGGTGATTATCGATAGTTAGGGTAAAACCACCAATAGTTAGGTGATCATTGATGATTACTATCAGATTTAGCTTGGGTAAAATAAGGTTTGGTTGGGAAGGCTAGAGAGAAATAATAGAACTAATTACTAAAAATAGATACTTAACTTTGTTATGAGTTTGAAGAACATTAATGTGAGTGGATAAAAACTTGTTGTAAACCCTAAAATAATTCTAGTAGAGTGATGATATATTGGATATTGATTGATAAGCAATGGTAATTTTGATGTCTATCATGGTTGCTTGGCTTGATGAAAGATTTTATTAGATTCCTCAGGAGTGAGAAGAACTTCTACACAAGAAGCTCTGATGTACAAAACTCTAACGAATACCACCTCTCTTTCCTCTTTCACCTCTTTATATAGGAAAAGGGGAGTGGTGAAATCAGAGGTTCAATAAGCTATCTAATTTTATCTTTAACATTCATTGATTATGCACATGGATCAAACAATTAAAAAAAAAAGTTATAGTTGAGTGACTGTTAACTCCTAAGGTGGTTAAAGGTTAACTGTTGGTGATTGAGTCTAACCATAGGTAGTTAGGTAATCATCAATAGTTGGGTGACCATCAATGGTTGGGGTCAAACCATCGATGGTCGAGAGGGAAAAGGTAAAATGATCAGGGTTATTCATTGTGACTTAGGTTTGGTGGTTAAAAAGTTTTGAAATGTGCCAAGGGGGTCCAAGGGTGATTCAAAGGTCAACACGACATATTGAACCATAATGTATAGTTTTCTAATGTCTATAAGGGCCTACTCCCTCACTAAAAAATCATGTATCAATAAAGGTGTCACATGATTTTCCAATATATTCCATTAATCACATGTTTGTATTTGGCCAAAAAAGTAAGTTAGCTTTCCCTTTGGTGATGAAATCCAAGTAGGTAGGCCTTGGGAAGACAAATGTTTAATGTTTTTTGAATGTAAAATTATTTGGTAGTGTATACTAAAATAAAAATAGTGTAACTCAAATGGTAATTTTAAAAACCACATATTTAAGCTATGCAAGTTAATCTAGGCATGTAAACAATTGAAAATGAAATGTGAAATAGTTACTTGTAAATAGATGTTAATTCCTTGATTGAGATTAGTACAGAGTAAGTTTAGGTGACACTGGATGCAAAAAATATAAAATAGATTCAAATTCATCATTACTATTCTATATAAATAGGGTCTATAATAACAAAATTAAATAGGTCAACTATGTCTTCTAGATAAAAGGCATACTACATAATTGTGTCAAACAAGTCGACCTAGTTGGCTTTAGGGTTACTATTTTACAAACTAAAAACTTGTGAAAAACAATACTGAAGGAAGAACTAAAATGATAGAGAGAGAGAAATGAATGAACCTTGGTGGAATTTAATACATTTTAAATTATAATTTTTTATGCTATGATGTTCAAATGTTGTTTAAAATATTTTCTAACTAGGTTGAATAGTTTGACCAAGTTTGCAAAACCATGTATGCTGAATAAGAGATAATAATTAGAGTCAAGCTATTCAACCATGTTTTCAGACCTATGTTTTGACATAAAAAAATATAAGATAGATTCAACTAGTTTGAATATGTATTCCAACATGTAAATGAAGAAGAATACTAAGCCAATATGTTTGATCTAGTAACCTATAATTGGGGAAGACTTGCATAGATAGAATAGAGTCATTTTGAAATGATTATGTGTTAAACCTACACATACAAAGTTAAGAATATACAAAATGTTTTGATATAATAATAAATATATATAAAAATATGATGCATGAAAAAAAACTTACAAGGGTTATATTTTATGTCAGGTTCACTATAATGTATGTATCAGGTTCACTATAATGTATGTGAGGGGAAATTTAATTAATCTATTAAACAATCTTATCTCAAAGAAGATAAATCCTACTAACACTTCTGATTGTTGATACATTAGATATTTGGGGTCATGAACAAGATGAATCCACTATACCTATCCCAGGGATCTCTTACCATAATAATATCACTAGGGAGGGTTCCAAAGCCTCCATAAGCAAAACGATGTAATAACCCTAGCTAGGTCCTATGTTTTCATATTCATAAATGTAGATAGAAAGTAGAGTAAAATCCTAATCTAGTGCTCACCAAATCTTGTGGCACAAAATAGGTATTATAAAACATAAATATAAAAATACATAAGATAGTCCTAATTAATCTATGTATAGATAAAACCAAAATGCATGGAGAGATTAGTATATTTAAAATCCATTACTTATGCTAATTCTATTTACTAAAATAGAAGAGAAAAACTAGATATACTTACCTTAAAAATGAACCGATCGACACTCAATCTCTCCCTTAGCCAAATGTGTTTATCAAGAGGTTTTTGTGGTTTTTAAGGATCACTAATAAAGGCCAAATCATCCCAAAATTTTCCACAATAATCATGTGGTTCTCCCCTATGTGTTGGTTTGTGTGTGAATCATGAAATGTGTGTAAATCAAGTACAATAGTGACCTAGCTTACACCTTGGAAAATAATAAATTATGACTAATTATTTATTATTTCAAACATGTAGCTAGGATGTTCCTTTGACTTATATAAAAAAGGGCATAATAAGAAAGCTTTTGATAGATTAAGTTCTTCTTGAGTGCTCTTTGGTATTAAATCTAGGTGAAGAATGAATGAGGGTTGATATTGTATTTATACCAATCTTATTAAGAGATAACATGCATTAAATCACTTAAACAAACCTTTATAATCGGTTTAATTTGAAAATTAGATGATTTTATGAAATTATACACTTGTGTCAAGGTAGGATAGTAATGTCAATGCTACTATCTATCTTGGATGTTAGTGTCCATGGAGTAAAAAATTAGGTATAGGATCAAAACTTGAATAAGTTTAAGATAATTAAGTTTTAAGCATTTTGGGTAAGATAGGATGTATGTGTCATAAATATAAGACTAGTCAAACTAAGAGGTAGGCCAAGGGGACAAATATAGAGTAGATGCAAGGCTAGAGGAATCAAGTCATGTGTAGCACTAAGAGGAATAGCCAAGGTTTAATTTTTACAAGTGTACAAGACTGATTTTATACATAATCATAAAATATCATATACATTCCCTCAATTTAATCTAGTAATGAAATTTCTAGTTTAAAAGAAAGAAACAAGTACCTAAGTGTGTATGCACACCTTGTCTTTGATTGAGTTGAATTTGAGTGATTTGTTGGTAACTAGCCTACAACCAAGAACATGTTATAGTGTAAAATCAATACATATAATCTAGATTAAAATTACTTAAAATATATTGAAAAATAAAAAGTAAGGTTTAAGAGTACACTTATCTGTCAATGTAACTACCTTTCCTATTGGCAAGTTATCATTGTAAAGATATGAAACTAAGGTTAG
This sequence comes from Torreya grandis, assembly GCA_037957365.1. Taxonomy (NCBI): domain Eukaryota; kingdom Viridiplantae; phylum Streptophyta; class Pinopsida; order Cupressales; family Taxaceae; genus Torreya; species Torreya grandis. The sequence continues at coordinate 2,183,153 of JARHVA010002630.1, read as the reverse complement.
GAAAAATATAGAAAAAACATTTAAAGTGCATATAACCAAGGAAATAAAGAGTTAAAGAGAGAGAGAGAGAGAGAGAAATATATATTTGAAGGCACAAGCCCCAACCTTGGAGTAAAAGTGAGTTGCCACCTAGAAGTTGATATTAGCTCAACTATGCAACCCAATTATACTTATATATAAAGGAAAATGTAGTTGATCTATTAATCAATCCTAGATCAAATAAGATAGATCCTACTTACACTTCCATTTATTGATACATTATATATTTGAGGTCATGACTAATATGGATCTACTAGACCTAACCAAGGGATCTCTTACCATAATAATATCACTAGGGAGGGTTCCAAATCCTTTAGTCAAGAAACACTATGTAATAACCCCAACTAGTTCCTATGTTTTCATATTCACTAGGTAAATGACAAGTAAAGTAAAATCTAATCTAGTTCTCACCAAAGCTTATGGCACAAAGTTGGGGTAAGAAAAATAAAAGGTAAACATGCATAGAATAATTCTAATTAAGCTATGTATAAATATGACTCTAATGCATGGAGAGAATAATATATTCAAAATACATTATTTATGCTACTTCTATCTAATAAAATAAAATAATAAAGTTAGAGATACTTACCTTGAAGATGAAACAATAGATATTAAATCTCTCCCTTTGACAAAGGGCTTCACTAGAGGTTGTGGTTTATAAGGATCACTAAGAAATGCCTAAGCATTCAATAATTTTCCACAAGATAAGATTATTATCCAAGTATAAACCTTAAGTAATAGCTCCTCAAGTAGAATGGTCAAAGAATAGATTATAAAGAAGCAAAAATGAATAATTAAATATATTGTCTCTCTAAGAAATGGAAAAATAAATGTGTATATATAGCTGAATCTAATCCTATAACCTTTTTGAAAGTTTAGCCATCAGGGTTAGCCCAATTTGATTCTATATCATTATTTGAGAAAAATAAGTTGGGTCTGATCTAAGTCGGCAAAGGCTGACCTAAATTTGTAACATGCAAATATCAATTTTAACATAGAGTCAACTGATGTTGATAGTGTATGGTAAATTTAAAAATAGCTTTTAGGCTTAGATAGGGGATAAGTAAGGTAATGAATTACTTGGAGGAGTGTGTAATAGAGGAGGCGAAGCTTAGGGAAGTATATATGATAAGTTTATGTAGATATAAAATGGAGGTATAGGGGACAATAATCCTACAAAGAACCAATGGCATACACACCACTTTCTCAATACACCCTTTGAGGCATGTACTTAGAGAGATTGAGACTTGATGGGTTCTTACAAGAGATAAAGCATAAATAATTGTTAAAGTTTAAAAATATTATGTGTACACATATTCCCCATTCAAATATTATCATGTGTCACTCAATTGCAACATGAGAGGTGATTTGAGAAAATAACATAAAAACATACATCATTAGAGATAAATAAATTATATTATTTTAATGCATAAAGTAATTGAAAGTAAATGAATGAAATAAAAAAGGAATGTAAGTATACATTAATTTACCTTCATCATTGGATGGTTTTCTATTGTGTTTTTAGTTTGAATTATGGAGGTTGTAGAGAATTCTTTGGACAAACCTAAGGATACAAAACTAAAGATTAAAAACAAACAAATACAGGAAATCCAAGATAAATGAAATGGTATAGGCATGATGTCCTTGTAAACCTGGTAAGCTAGGGTGACAAATACTAAGTTAAGACTAAATGACCAAGTCAAATGTTAGTTTAAATTGGGTAACCAAAAATCTAAGGCTATTAAATGACCAAAATCCTCAAAAAAGTAAACATTAAGTAAGAAAGTTAAACTAACCAAGTCAAACTAAGTATATAAGTGAAAATGGTAATCAAACATCAATGTAAAAGTAGTAACAATCCTTATTTAAATAAATATGGACAAGCACTGGTAACACAACATTGATGAGTAAACAATAACAATCCTTACTCAATCATCAATAGAAAAAGGATGTAAAAGGGAAACAACATTGTGAGTGAGAAGTAACAATCCAACCTAACTCAAAAAAAGTACTAAAAAATAGAAATGAATGTAGTTGTCTAAAAAAAGGAAGTACAATAAAAACATATAAATGGGCATAGTTTTCCAAAAAATGAGGTACAATAATGGAAAATTTTCAAATAAACCAACACAATTCTATAAATGGTGTAAAGAATGTAATCCATAGTCATTTAAGCATACTATTTTATTCTAAGGATAGATAAAACTAGAAGTGGTAAAATAGTTTTAGAATCAAAATTGCCTTTCAAGGGGGGAAATTAAATGGGTGGTGGGGGAAGTGAAAGAATACTTGAGGTAGAGAAAATATTTATGGAAGTCAAGAAAGTAAAATTAGGTTTATCAAAACAAGAGGACTTTTAACATTAAGGACTTTAAATAATGTTTCCTAACCATACAAATCTTAGGTCATCAAATGAAGTATGAGTATCATCCCATGAAGGCTATATGCATGAAAATTAAAATGGGCCTACCTTCCCATAATGTGTTTATCATTATTCAAGAGCCATTATAGAGTCATTTATCTATTGTGAATATTAGGAACTTGCATGATAAAATAGGTATCAACATAGTTTTTTTTTTTTTAATTCCCCTATTCCAATCTACTAGCCTACTAGACCCTAATGGACCTCATCTCTATCATGAGGCCAACTATGGAGTTTGAGCTTTGAATGGGGATAGGAGATGTGCTATTAATCATTTAATCATGTCTTTTGGTGTGATTTTGACTTTGTATGTTTCATTTTGATCATTACTTTTTTTTAAATGATTTGGATTTTAACTTTTGATGGCTTTTTTAATTCCTCATCCATATGGATTTAGAAAACCAAATGTGGGTGCTAAATATGACTATCATTTGAAAAATTGAGACTTGATTGATAAGAAAGAAGACTTAGAGAGAATGGTGTCTTAGAGTCTTAGTAATTAATGTGAAATAAAAGTTTTATTTTGACTTTGACTTTGTTTTATCCAAAGTGGAATGAATTGAAACGAAATGAAGTGGAAAGAAACATGAAACAATTTGAATTATTTCAAATTGCAAAAAATGTGACAAAGGTGAAAAGGGGATACAATGATAGGTACATATGATTCCCTATCATAAGAATGTTTTAAGTGTAGGGAAACATGCTAACATAGTTTGTTGTGAAATTTTTATGTATAAAAAAAATCAAAGCTAAGAATATGGGATCACAAACTTGTAACCATTTTTTTAACATTATAGAAAAGGACACTTGGTTGAAGCAAAGATGTTTTACAATAATATGGTGATTTCATGAGGAGATCTTGGTCCTATCCATGTTATTACACTACAACTCATAAAATAAAAATCCAATAGGGTTAAATAAATGTAAAACATGGTATTTTTGAGGAGGGCTTAGTCTTATCCATGGTTTTACACTTCAACTCGTAAAATAAAAACCCAAGAGGATGAACAAAGATGGTAAAAATGATATTTGTGAGGAGGTCCTAGTATTATCCATGGTATTACACTACAACTCATAATAGAGAGACCCAAGAGAGTGAAAAAATCATGTGAGAACAAAGATGGTAAAAGTGGTATTTATGAGGAGGCCTTGTCATATCCATAGTCTTACACTACAACTCACAAAAGAGAGACCTAAGAGGGTAAAAAAATCATAAGTCAATAATAATCTTGATAAGAAAAATCAATGGAACTAAAAGGAATTCATGAGGAAAACCAGGTCCTATCCATGGTATTACAATGTAATTCATAATAAAAAGAAACCAAAGGACCAAGGGAAAGAACTAAGTTTTATGGAAAGATAAACTATGACAGAAGTTGAGACCTATGAAGAAATATTAAAAAAAGTGTTAGTATGATAACATAGATAAGTATGATGAGAAGGGAAATATATAAGCAAAGTATTTATTTAAGGATTATGCATTGGTGGGCTCTTTCAAAACATGGCCTAAATTAATTTTGAGGTAATAGGTGCTAGGACCAAGAATATATTTCACTAAATAAGGTCCCCACCATTTTTAGGTGTATTTTACTTATTCATCATGGGTATAGTCTAATTTAAGGACTAGATCACCAACATTGAAAGGGCATACTTTAACCTTTTTATTATGTTGCTTGGTGATATGGGCCTTGTATTAGTGATTATGTTGTAGAGAAGCTACGATAATTATTAATAAGATAAAGAGAATGAAGGTGAATTTCACATAATTCCTCATTAGTAATGATATTATGAAGAAATATAGATAAGGAGGGAAGCTCAACTTCTAATGGTAAGACCTACTCAAAATTGTAGACTAGCAAGAATAGTGTTACCCCAGTATTAATATGAATGCTAGTATGATAGACCCAGAGTGTGGGATATAAATGAAGATGTAAATCCATGTAGGTTTCATGGATGGTCTTTTCAAGTATTTTATTGATAATTTTATTAGTGGCCTCTGCTTGGACATTGCACTATGGATGATAAGGTGTGGAAAATTTATGGGATATTTTGAATTTAGCACATAACTACTTCACATAATTATTCTTGAAATTGATGCAATTATAATAAATGATAGTATGGGGAGCTCTAAAATGATAAATTATCTGGTTAAGGATAAACATGGAAATAGTAATTCCTATGATGTTGATGAGAGGTATGTCTCTACCCATTTTGTAAAATATTTAGTATCCATTATGATAAAAACATTCCCATCTTATGACTTAGGTAGTTTGCTAATGAGAACTGATCTCCATGTGGAAAATGGCCAAGGAGATTCCATAGTTTGGATCTCATCTAGTTGTGAATGGATTAAATCATCATGGGGTTTTCAAGGACTACACTTTATAGAAAAATTGATACCATATTTTTCAAGATTAGGCCAAAAGTATCACATACATAGGCATTTGCATGTTGTATCATGTATACTATAGTGACCACAAAAAAATTCCCTCATGTATTTGTTCAAGGAGAGGAGGGACCTCTTCTTTCATTACATAGTAGAGAAGGGTACCTTAGGCATTATGACAGTAGAGGGTATTATATCAAAAGACATTTACGATATTTTTTTTGAATTCTAGTCTTTTTATGAGAATCCATATCCAAAGGATAAGTTTGATGTTTGATAAATGGGATAATATCTTTATACCATGGGTTTTATCAAATAGTTACAAATTTAATATGATAGATAAGTGAATCTTGTAGTTAGATAAAATATGGGGACATTTTAATTTGAATAATAAATTGTGAATCACTTAGAATTTGATGCGGATGAAATATGGATGTCAAAGAATAAAGAGAGTAAAAAATAGAGTTATGATCTCTTAGAATTGTTTAAATGGTAAAACAGGCAAACTCTTTGGAGGGTTAGTGTCTATTTCATGATAAATGATAAGGTTTTCACTTTTACATTGGTAATCACCATTAAATTCATAGAATATGAGTTAGGAGTCACCCAAAGCATGCAAATATCTAATATCTAAGTCAAGTGCCACTCCCAAGCCTAAGATCAATGCTTTATATTATTCCATGTAATTAATGACATCAAAAGTGAGTCAAAATGTCAAAGGGATTATTTTACCTTAAGGACTAGTTAGAATACAACCTTCCTTATCTCCTTGGAGTTATTTATCACAATCAAAATGGAGGATCCAAGTGTATTCATGTAAATCAACATTAATTTCAAGAAGTTCTTTGATAACTAATTTATATTTAGTAGTATCAGTAATGGCGTAGGTATCTTCTTGATTACTTATAAATTACAAGTGAAGTTATGAAAGTAAATTTTAAGAGAGATAGCTTGAATGAGACCTTGAATATAGAAAATGTTATCATTAGGGAGACTATATTGAAGATGTTTTGGTAGATATGGGTGCTATTGTGATTTAGTTAGAAATGAATTTCTATTTGAATTTTTTTTGCATTATGATGAAAAGGTCAAATTCTATTAAGATAACCTTATACTTGCTAATTCTATCTCTAGGTAGAAAGGCTTTGTATAAAAAGTGATCAAGTGGGTCAAAATTAACTATGACATTATTTTTTTGATAGATCATGTAGTGATGAAGATTTTCAAGTGCAAAATAGATTTTGAGGCAATCACATTCTAATTTGGTATAACATTTTTCATAATTAATGAGGAAATGACTAATATAATAATTAACATACTCTCTTCCATTATCATCTTGTTGGGAAAGCATTACCCAAACTGATATAGGTGTAGAAGAAGCGTACAAAATCAAAGGACAATCATTATAAGGTAGACAAAGAATAGGTTGGTGAAGAAATTATTATTTCATGTTATCAAATTCTTTTTAACAAAGATCAATTAATTTTAAAGCATCACCTTGAATAACAAGGGAATTAAAAAAATATATGTGATAAACCATTTTAGGGAGGAATCATCAAATTGCCCCAAGATTACCAAGGTAAGTCTGAATGTCTATAATGGAGAAAAGAATATGCATGTTGACTATAGCATTTATTTTAGTAGGATCAACATCAATACCATGAAGAGAGACTAATAACCCAATTAGTTTACCAGATCTAATACCAAAACACATTTATAGGTGTTGAGTCTAACCTTGTACTTGATGAGTCAATCAGAGATGATGGATAAATTAAAGATATGGGTTTTAAGAATTTTATATTTTGAAATGATATATTCAACTTAAGTTTCCATAATATTATGGATAAGGTCATGAAAAATGTGGTTCATACCCTGTTGATAGGCAGTTCTAGCATTTTTAAGTATGAAGGGCATATTAAAATAGAAATAGGTGACCCATTTAACAATTATTGTTGTGTTATTTGGTTATGATATGAATTTTATTATAGCCCAAAAAAATCCATGAGGGACAACATTTCATATCTAGTAATGGAATATAAGATGGCATATATCAAAGGTAATGGAAAGTTATCCTTGGGACAAGCAAGGTTGAGATTGTCAAAGTCGATGCATATGATAATAACAATGGTAAAATTTTTGTGAATGGGAATAAGGTTTGACACACATTAACAATAGTCCATAGGTTAAAAAACTTGTCATCTAATAGTTTGATAATGTCTTTATGGGATAGGTTGGAAACTTCAGGGGAAATTTTCTACTATTTTTCCTTAATGGGTTTGGCATCAAGGTATATGTGATTATGTTGTGGACCATGATACTAAGATTGATTCTAGGAATTTAATCATATGAAAAAGAAAAAGTATCATGATATTTATCAAATAATAGACTGAATTTATCATGCTTGATTGACATGAGTTCTTGATAAATAGTTATGGGTCAAGGACATGAGGGTGTTTTATATTTTATTCTCATGGTTTCCTTGACAAGCATAGTATTTCCATCTTGAAAATGATATGGTAGATTAGGAAAAGAGAAAATTGGATTGGTTTTTGGATCTATGCTAGCAACAAAGTTATTAAAATTAGGGGCCTTTCATTTGAAATTCTGAAGTTTGTGGTGTTGCCAAGGAATTTGAGGTTCTCAAGTATGGAGCAATTCAAAGATGGCTTCATCACTAGGTAACTTAGGTATAGGTCCATAATATTCCACATCTACTTCAAGATCAATAATTTTATTACCATGGTGATTATATTTATAATGTATCTGGTGTACATCTATGGCCTTGGTATTGAGATTGATATCAAGAGTAGATGAAACTATAGAGGAAAGTTTATTAGATTCAATTGGTTTGAAAATAGACATATCTTTAGAATCATTAATAAATAGAGAATCTGGTAGAGTAACTAGTGTGATATGAGGTATAAAAGGTGCATAAGTTCCAAAGTTATGATAGGTAAGATTTATTCAACCAACCATGGAGTATCGAGAAGTAGAGAATTAACTAAAGGTACATGACCATTAGTTTATAACCGTATATCCATGGAAATAGTATGAATATTATGGTTTAAATCATTTATTTTACCTAAGGTTTTTTGATAGTGTTGAACATGTAAGTCTCATGATTGATCTTGGGACATAACATAGTTATCATCATAGGTGGGAGAGATATTACATGTTTGTGTCTCTAAAGGAAATTTCAAATGGGAGATGCCTAAATTGATAAATTTATGTGGTGACATGGTTAGAAGGTCTTAAAATAACTTTGCCACTCCATAATAATTAAAATTGAAATCATATTTTCTATAAGATGTTTCATGTACATTACATGGAGGAGGGAAATTAGTGATATCATTGATAAGAAGGATGGTACAATTAGAAAGTAATGAAAAAAGAGGAAGCCACTCTGAAATGTAAGGAGGTATCTTGGTAGTATTACATGTGTTTTGAAAATCTTTTGGCTCATCATCATTAGAATCAGCAAGACTGACATGTAAATCTAGATTCATATTGATAAATTAGAGTAAAGGTGCACTATTAATTTTTGGAATAGTGGGAATTTGATATTGAGATTTAGGATTGGGAAGTTGAATACTCCATGGTTAGGATTTTTTCTCATGTTTATATCATTTTCCATAAGTGGTGATATCCCTCATGAAATGAGTCCATCAACATCATAGGAGTATACTATAGAATAATGGTAAGTCAAGAACCAAAATCTTAGTATGTAAAATTTTATGTCCAATAGTAAGAGGGATCCAAATACAAAAAAATGGATTTTGATTTATCTTGTCAAATCCATGACATGTTAAATGAGTTTTCTTGAGATGATCTTTGTTATATCTGAGTTTTTGAATGAGCCAAAAATTTGTGACTTTAATTATTGACCCTTTATCTACTAATACTTTATAAATAGGGGTGGTATTAATGGCTATTTTTATAAAGAGAGGTGGATCATTGACTCAAAAAATAATTTCATCATTGATCATGTCTTCTTAAAAGAACACTATGGAAGGTTTTGAATAAGGACAAATAGTTTCAATGGTATGAACTTCTATTGGTTTAGTCTCATGAGAAGGTTGGTCCTCTTCTAAGGAATATGGTTCTTTGATTTCTTGGAGTTGTTACATTAGTAATTTGTGATGATAGGAAGAAGTGTGAACTAACTCCATGAGAGATAATTTACAAGGAATAGTCTCTAAGAAGTTCCAATGAGTTTTTGTAGAGGAAGAATTAGCATGAGGCTTGGAAGGTAAAACATATTTAAGAGGAAGAGAATTAGTTGGAGTTTTGGATTGAGGAAGTGGTCCCTCATTGATGTCTAAAGGCAAGTTAGTGGTATTAGTTCTTTGAGAAGTTACTCTTCTAATGATGGTTTCTTTGTTTTGGTAATGGGATATTTGTGATCTAATTTGCATCAATAATTGACCTTAGTTAGATTAATATATTAGGAGTCGGTATAGTATTGATTATAATAAATGTTAGTCACACAAATATCCTTGTTTTATTTTTAAAGGTTAGATGTAGAGAAGGATTTTGGATTGTTATAGGAAGAATATTTGAAATATTGCTTCATTTGAGAAAAATTAACATAATATTGATGATAGATTTTTAAAATAACATCATGATTAAATGAATCTCCTAGCATAAAATAAATGGAAAATTTTGTAAGCCCCCAACAAGTTTCATGGAATGACCTATATAAACATGAAACAAAAAAATTTGATTAGGATCATACCATTTAGGAGGATTATTAGAATATGTGAATGGTTTAGAAGGCACCAAAAGTTAGTTCACTTTTTACATGGTTAACAGTGTATAAGAAATTTGGTATCTTCCATTTTGGCTACTCCTAGTTTGGGTTGAGGAGGATTACCAATTATCACATTGTTTCAATGTTGGAAAGATACCTTGATGGTTTTAGTGTTAGGTTCAAACTATTTAATTAGGATGTCTTGATGCTTAACTTGGTCAAGAGCATCATTTAAATTTTGGGGAGTGAAATTTTTACCTTACATTGTATTGAAGGTATTAAGGCCATTATGAAAAGTTTAAATAATTTGTCATCAATCATGTTGTCATTGGCCTTATGAGCCAAAGATTTGATTTTTTTGATAAAATCATGAGTTGATTTGGTAGGAGATTTCTTAGCATTGATGAAATGATAAACATTTTTCCAGAAGATCATTACGTTGGCATTCTTTAACTAAATTATTGAATAAATCCTCAAGTTTCCATATAATTTTTCTAGTAAGTTAGTTATACCATTATAATAAATCACTAGTTAAGGTTTTAACTAGGATTTTAATTGTGGTGAAGGTATTAGATTGGATCCTTTCTTTATAAAGATTAGTGAATGCCTTAATGAAAAATGCAATGTCTTTAGTCCCATCATATTTAATAGTTTGAGATATATTATAAATATCAATAGAGAATGAAATGGGACAAAGTCTCATTTTGAATGTGTTAAAACATATTATTGTGCATGATAGGTTGGAAAATAAAATTTTCTCATGGCATCTTTAAGAAGTGCAAGGATAAAATTTTGATTATTTTGGGGAAGAAGAATGAGAGGTTGACTATCCATGTTTATCAAATGATGTCGTATTTTCATTATTTGATAAGTGTTATATGTTTTCATGATTTTCATTTATTGCGCTATCTATGAAAGAATTAAATTTTTATCAATTAGTGGGTTGGTGTTGGTAGGATGATTCCCCAAATTAGTAGTAAGGGGAGGGTTGTTATGTGTTAGATTTCTTGTGGGCTCATTTTTTAGGCTTGTATGAATTTAACCTATGGTATGGTAAGATGTTTTAAGGTGGGAATTATCTTGATAAGTATGAAAATGATATGATCCACCAATGTCACCTATTAGAGTCATTTGAACCATGTTACAATAGAAACATGAGGTAGGATAAGAGGTGCTCCAAGAGTGAGGATTCTCTTGGGTAGTGAAGTTAAGAAGAAAATAACATCCCATATAACATTTAAAAATATTTAAGTTGTCTAAAAATATTATGATAGGGGATTTCATGATGCTTGAATAAATAATATGACATCAGGAAGCAAGGAAAAAATAGGGATGGGGTTAGCCACACACATAATAGTATCATCTAACAAGTATAGAGTTCACTAGGTCAATAGAGTCTAGGAGAAAGGCCCATAGAATAGGATACAAAAGACATAGTTGTATGGGTCAAATGTGGGATAAAAATGTTACATATTCATATGGGTTGACTCTATATTATAATATATAAAACTATATAGGTTGATAAGATACACAGTTAGATAGGTCGACTGTGTATTGAAGGAAAAGAAGATGAAAATTTTATAAGAGACTGTGTCAACCATGACAATAGTTTTCTAAAAATAGAGAAAATTTTTTAAGATAAAATTTATGCAAGTAAATTGAAGCACACAAGTAATTAGATCAATGTGATTGATCCAACTAGAACACACAACAAAATCCTTGCACTAACACTAGATAATATAAGTTTTACAATACAAAATACAATGATCAAAGAGTAAGAGAAAAATTGAATGAAAATGCTAAATAATTAGTAATTTCTAAATTTTGTTAAGTTATAATAAATTTTTAAATTAATGTGATGGGGAGTTGGATGTAAGAAGGAACTATAAAGTAATTTATGGATGGTTTAAAGTAGTTTGGGCTGAAAGGGATTTGTATTGGTGATGACACTGGCTTAGTATTGGGGCATACCCCATAACTTCATAATCCCATAGTAATAAGGGTGTCTAGTTATTTTCTAATATATACCACAAACCTTGTGTTTATACTTGGCTAGAAAACCAAACTAGTTTCCCTATTGAAGATGAAATCCAAGTAAATAGGCCTTGGGAAGAAAAATGTTCAATGCTTTGTTGTGTAAAGTGATTTGGAAGTGTGTGTAAAAGATGAAAATAGTGTGACTAAATTCATAAATTGAAAAACCACCTATTTAATCTATGTTTGTTACTCTAAGCACATAATTAATTGAAATGAAAAGTGAACCAATTACTAGTAAAAATAGCTTAATTCCTTGAATGTAAAGAGTATAGAGTCAGTTTAGAGACATTATATGTAAAAATATATATAATATAGTCTAAAACATCACTACTATTATTAAAAATCAATATCCAAAATAACATTGTAGAATAGGTTGACTATGTTCTTTATATAGAAGACAGGCTATATAACTATGTTAAGTTAGTCGACCCAATTTATTGTAGGTTATAGTTTTATAGAGTATAAACTTGTGAAAAACTTGGTGTAAATGAAAATTTGAAATGATAGAAAAGGTAAGAGTTAACATTGGTGGTTTTTAGGATGCTTAGTTTTTAAAATTTTATGATGTGGTGCTTAACTGATGATTTAAATATTATGTGAATAGAGTTGATTGGATCAAAAAAATTGCAAAACCTATGTGCTGAAGATAATTGTGAATAGATTTGATTGGATCAAATATGTCTATAATATTGTATGCTAAAAAATAATAACTTCAAATAGAATCAACTGGATCGAATATGTATGCAATCATGTAACTGAAGAATAAGACTATGTTGAGTTGATTGATCCAATAACCTAAATTTGGAGAAGACCTACATAGATAAAACATAGTCATTTTGGGGTGAATATGTGTTAAACCTACATATAGACTATTATAACTATACAAACAATTTTGATATAGTTCTTAAAAAATGAAAATATATAATATGATGATAAAATGAAAGCATGACAAAAAAACCTACAAGGTTTTGATTCATGTCAAATTCACTAGAATGTATACAAAAGAAAATGAAGATGACCTATTAATCAATCCTATCTTGGAGAAGATAAATCTTATTTATACTTTCATTTGTTGATACCTTAGATATTTAGGGTTATGACCAAGATGGATTAGTTGGACCTAACCAAGGGATCTCGTACCATAATAATATCACTAGATATGGTTCTAAAGCCTCTAGTCAAACAATACTATGAAATAACCCTAGTTAGGTCCTATGTTTTCATATTCACTAAGTAAATGACAAGCAAATTAAAATATAATATAGTGCTCACCGAATCTTGTTGCACAAAGTGGGGGTAAGAAACATAAAAGGTAAACATTCATATAATAATTATAATTAAACTATGTATATATGACTCTAATGCATAAAGAGATAAATATATTCAAAATCCATTACTTATGTTACTTCTATATACTAAAATAGAGAATTAAAACTAGAGATACTTACCTTGAAGATGAACCCATTGATACTCAATCTCTCCCTTGGCCATCAATGCTTCACAAGAGGTTGTTTTGGTTTTTAAGAATCACTAATAAAATCCTAAGCACCCAATACTTTTCCACATTACAATATTGTTCACCAATTATAAAACCTAAGTAATAACTCCTCAAGTAGAATGGTGGAAGAGCATATTGTAAAGAAACACAAATGAATAAATAACTTTGTGGTCTCTCTAATAAATGGAAAAATTAATGTGTATATATAGTTAAATCTAACCCTAAACCTTTCTAAAAGATTATATGATAGGGTCAACCAAATTTGACTATGTATCATTATTTGATAAAAAAAAATTAGGTTGGTTGACATAGACCCATAAAATATAAATTTTAGTTTGAATATAGATTTGGCTTGGGTAGATAATGTATGATAAATATCAAAAAGGGTTTTAGGCTTAGGTAGGGGATAAGTAAGGTAGTGAATTATTTGGAGGGGTGTGTAAGAGAGGAGGAAAAGCTTAAGGAAGTGTATATGAGAAGGTTGTATAGCTAATAAGTGGTGGTATAGGAGATAACAATCTTATGAAGTAGAAATGGTCTACCCACCCCTTTCTTGATGCGCCCTTTAAGGTGTGCACGTAGAGAGATTGAGACTTGATGGGTTCTTACAAAAAATAAATCATCAATAATTGATAAATTTTGAAAATAATATGTGTATACACTTATAGCTTGGTGATGTTGGCTAATACAATCATATCCAAACCTAAAAAACTTGGAAAAATTGAGTTATTTGATCACCCTGACCATACCAAAAGGTGAACCAACTACTACGGTAGATTGGTTTGATAAATTACATAAAATCTCATGAGGTATCAATACATGTAATGGTCATAGAATCTAAAACTGATTTGGATTTTGTAATATTGTTCACATGTTGCATAACATATTCACCTTAGATATGTCTCATGATAAAATTATGTTTAACAATGATACCATGTATATAATTCTACCATAGATGTGGATATGAATCATATAATTATGTGTTTTGGCCAATTTGGATAATTTTTAAAGTGTGGAGGACATGTTTCTAAAGCATGCCCCCAGTATATATGGATAAATCTTAAAAATGATATAATTACCAATGTAGAGGACATGTTTCCAAAATATTCCCCCATTATAAACTAGAGATGTTGAATATTGAATAGGTGTGGATAATATGCTTCCAATGCATACCCCTAGAATGTGTGTAAACCATGTTCATGTGACATGCCCTGACTAAATCTGAAAACTCATATAAGTACCAAATATTGATTGTGTATGGAGAACATGCTTTCAAATCATGCCCCCACTAAATATAATAATTATTCCAAGTGTGGAGAGCATAGTTTCCAAGCATGCCCAACTAGTTCCCACAATTTTTAAGTGAGTTAAAAATATTACCTGGTAATTACCTCACCTCACAAGGGTAAGACAATTATAAAATCTCTGATTGTAGCCATATTGTATATAGAATGAAACATGTCTAGGTAAGTGTATCATTGAAGCACATAAAACCAATGTGGTCATATGTAGGCCTAAGATGCATGATACATATCATGGAAATGTTTAGATACTCATAGTACAAGTTTAATAAGTAAACAAGTACATACACAAGAGTGATCAAAATTAAGTCAATAAGTGATGGTCCAAGGAGACCGTAAACAAGGGGCATGTTCAAATGCCACACAATTGAAGGGACATGACTTAATAAAATGTCCATGAAATCAACAATGTCATGTTTAAATATCCATATAAAAAATAATGACATATTCAAATGTCAATGAAATCATACATAGGCATAGGGCCCATAAACAAAAGATCATATTCAAATGCTCAAACAATTAATACAAGACACTAAAGGAAGTGCATAAAGTGAAACAACAACCAACATAAACATGTCATAGTGGCCTATGGATCTCCTGTATTATAAAATTATGTTAATTATATAGAATATGAATTACCATGTGTAATATATAAGCATGGATAAGTCATGTGTAAGTACATAAGAGCCCAATCATGATAATGTGACATGACCATAAAATGATGTAATGCATAAGTATCAAGATGATAGAATATGGATGACCCTAACATCATGGTGATGTAATTAGAGGTAAATCCCAACATCTATAAGTACATAGAATCAAGTATTTATGTGTGCCTTTATATGTATATGTACAATTCATGATATGCTAGCCCTTAACATGGAACAAACACATATATGTCAAGGAGCCAATAAAACATGTGTGTGCCAAAAATGTTTTTATATTTTTTAATGTTTTGATTTTTTTGAATTTTTGAAGAGACAAGATCATCCTATGATCTCATCTAAAGGATGATTATAAGTATCTCCCCACTTGACACCCAATGAAAAAAATTGGTGGTACTACCAAGGATCATGTATAGGTGAAATATCTATCATTATAATATCTATGATGTTTGGCATATTTATAATACAAATTTGAGTTCATGAAGTACCAATAAAATTATTTGGGGTTTATGGAACCCATCTATGTGTAATCTATGGTTTCTTTAAAATAAAAATAGTAAGAACATGATGAGATGATAGATATTTGAATATGGTACATGGAAGAATAGGATTCTATGGAACCTTCTATCTATATTTGATATAAAGGTCTCTCAAGTATTAGCTACCTAGTAAAAGGTATTTCTTATTTCTTACCCTTTTATGATGGATTATCCTTAACAAGGTTTATAATTAACTACCTCTGTATGAATTTATATTGTTCAAGAGGATGCTCATATGGAAGACTAAAAACTATAATTAATTTATTGGCATGAATGTACCTAACACACCCATGCACTTTAAAATGTATTACTCAAAGAGTATGTATCCAAGGTTTTTGAAATGTGTCAAAGACACATATATAAGGTATAACTAATAAATTAGTAACCACATATGCATTACTAACTTGTAAAGCTAGATAAATCTCATGAAGAACCTTCTAGGAGGTCCCATTAAATACTCTTAGTGATCTAGTAGAGGGGTGTAAATCATGATGAGTGTAACCCAAATGTGTAAGTAATGTCATGGTGCAAACATTTTCACTTGAACCATTATCAATCATAACACTATGTATGGGGTGTTTATCAAGGTATGATTGAATGAATAAAGAATGAAGATAATATTCATCATCCTTAATTTAATTTTCATCAAAGTAAATGGTAGGTTTTTGAACCATTGGAGGTATATGTCACGTTTAAGTACCAATAACCCCACATAATGGGTGTCCTAATATAATGGAGGAGGATTAAATTATATGTCATTTAGACTTCTAGTTCCTTATTATAATGGTCTTACAAAGGATTGTTAAATATATTGTACTTCTGGTGATCACCAGGTTGTAAACTAGTTCCTTTGGAGGATCATCCAATGTAAGTTGTTGGTCATCGATGAGGTCATAGATCTTATGCGTCAAGGTAAAACACATGTTTTTATAATTTCTAAGGCCTTGGTGATAGAATAATAAGTATTTTCATCATATCCTTTGGGTAGATGTATATTGATATCAACCACTATAGGAGGAGGGAGATATATAATATGACAATCTACCAACCACATGATTAGTAAAGCAAGAGGCTTAGGTAAACATGAAAATTATCTCCTCAATTCATTAGATAAAATAAGATAAATAGGATTCTATGAAACTACATTAACTATGGTGGTTGTTTCCTTTTTAGGATCAAGAGGTTTTACCCTATAACTTGGTTTAATGATAAATACTATACTCTATATAGATATATTTGGTGTGTTTTCCACATATTTGAGTTCATTCAATGAAATAAGATCCATTTCATAGTCTTGTACAATAAGGTATAAGTCATTAGAAGATTGAAACTTCTTGAAAATAATGGAATCATGTAAAGGAGAAAGAAAACTTTACTTGAATATGTGTAACTCTTTATCCAACATAAAATTAGTCATTTTAGCTAGCATTATCTGCTATCTCTAGACATATTCATTAATATGTTCATTGTTTCCTTCTTTGATCTTTGCAATTTGATCATAAAAAATCTTTTTGATATTGTTAATAGAAAAGTGTGCCAAAAATTATTTTTCAAGAGGTTTGAATACTTTCATAGATTGGAAAGGTAAGTCATAAATCCACCTCAAAGCATATTTCTTGAGGCTCCTTGAAAATAATTTGGTCAAAATTTTATCATTAGAGGCATAATAAAGGCATGACACATAAAAGGTTTGAAGATGTTCAAGATCACCCTTTCCATTCTAAAATGTGAACTTAGGTGCAACAAAAATAGTTGGCAAAGGCTATAAAAATATCTCAAGTAAAATAGGGCTATGGAACACATCTTGCAAATCTATAAAATGAGGGTATTTTAAACGATTTTGTTCAATGCCTATAACCTTATCCTTCAAGGTCTTTATGACTTGAATCTTGAATTGCAAACCTAGTGGGATTTAGATTAACAATTTGAGTAGTCACCAAATGGGATGAAAACATGTTTTAAGTAGTAATAATATTTAAAAATGGTATTTATGTTGAAACAATGGTTAAGTTCATAATAGATTTATTAATATTAGTTTCAGGTAAAAAAGGTTTAAACACATAATCCATGCCTCCACTATATGTAGGTGGATTGATAAGTGTGGGATGAGTTATAGTTCCTTCTAAGGATTTATTGTTACTAGGTGAGACAACCTTGGTTTTATCTTGTTTACTTATTTAATATCTTGTAACTTACAAAAATGCATCTATTAATCCCTTGTTATTGTTGATATGAGTAATCAATGCTTCTTGATCTTTTATTTGGAATGATATTTATGTACTAACATTTTCCATTGCTTCACAAATAAAAAGTTTAAAATTTGCAATAAAGTACAATAATTAGAAAAATTAAAAAACCCTAAATGACTTAGGGTTTGATGTTAAATTATTGGGTTAACCAAATGTTTAACCCTTATTTCGATGTGGATCCTCTTGGGTATGTTAGGTTGTGGAGCCAAAAGCTTCACTGATGCTGACATGGAGAAGGCCATTAGAGGAGTTGCTGGAGTGTCACAGACACTAGCATCGGTCAGGCTAACTGACGTCGGTAGGATAAGGCAAGAGAGCAACCGACATCAATCAGAGATCGGCCGGTGTCGGTAATCCCTAGGCAAATAGGGACCGACGTCGATCGCCTATGTGGTTTGACTACGAGTATATTATGGGAAGTTGGTTGATGAACCATGTGTTTGCATGTTTAGAGCTAATTATAGACTGAGAGCTGTGGATCTAATTATTGTATTAGGTGTCTAATTATTGTTTGGATGAGATCTATATAATAGACTCATAGTTGTATTGTAAACTAGTGCTAGTGAGTAAGAGAGCATTATTATAAGCTCCTTCTGTGTGTGAGGTGAGCAATGGTGTGTTCCTCCTAGTGCCACAGTACCAAGGTGGGTGCTGGATTAGAGAATCAGCAGGGTTCTTTAGGAGTGTATGATCTTGGTCATCAGGTGAGCATGGCTATGATAGGAGATCTACATGGTAAGTAAGATCATTGATATGCAGGTGTGTGTGTGTGTGTGCAAGGTCAAGGTTCACAGGTGTGCAGAACTAGCTTGATCTGTAGGTGGAAGATTAGATAGGATAGCAACACAATAGGGAGCAGTATCAAGAGAGATCTACTTGGAGTATAGGTGTGTACTTAGGGCAAAGAGGAAGGCAAGAAAGATCCTTCCATAAGTAAGGTCTATTGAGGTGTAGGTTGTTACAGGTTCAGGGGAGATCTACTTGAAGTACATTTGAGTACTTGTGGAGTGCGTGGAACACTTGTGGAGTGTGTGGAGCATAGGTATAAGGTGAACACCAACTCAGTGTGTGAGTTGGGTGTTGGGACCTAAGAGAGAGAGCTTTGAGGAGAGAATTACTGTTCACTTGAGGTGTGGGAAGCCTCTGAAGAGGTGGTGGAGAAGAAGTGGCATCTTCTTTATTGTATTCTTTTCTGTATGAGTATTAATACAAGTTGTGTATTGTCTCTCATATCTTGTGTTATTTTTGGATTCTAGTTACTTGTTGATTCTAGTTATTTCCGCATATTAAGTTGCTTGTATTTGGTAATCAATTGTGTGCTTCTGGTGTTTCATATCCCCAACACATGGTATCAGAACTAAGGTTGTAGGAAGTAGGTTTTGTGTTTGGTTATAGGTCACTCTCAGGGGTTTCTGATTGAGTGGGAGTAGAGCAATGGCAGATCAAAGTAAGCTAAGAATGGAGGAGTTGAAAAGCACAGATGGTAACTTATGGTCTGATAGAAAGAAAGAGCAGGTAAAAGAAGATTGTTGGTTGGTAGCAGATCAACATGAAGGAACTGAAGAAGTAGATGTTGTAGGGGATGTGGCAAAGGATGCTCTGGGAGGTTTCTTGGATAAAGTTGAATCTTTTCTTATAGATTTGGTTACCTCTTTCCATGCAGCCCCAGGTAGAGGAGCTGGTGAGACTTGCCAAAGAATTGGCAAAGGGGAAATGAAGTTGAAATTGCAGGCGGCCAACACATGGGTGTTGAAGGAGGTCATGCAAGTCCCAGGTTTGGAGATGTGGCTAATTTCTTCAGAAGAGTTGGGTGATGGGAGATGTACAAGAACTCTCACAGCAGATGCACTTGAATTATCTGGTGGTAAGAAAACAAGTACTCTTTATCTACTTGTTTATATTACTGATTCTTCTTTTATTGCGAAGACGTGTCTTCATAGGCTTGGTCACATGAGTAGGAAGGAGATGCATGTTCTTAAGTGAAAGACAGATATATTTGATAGGCTTAAGAACTGGAAAGCCTTGGTGTTTTTGGAGGATATGGTGGACAGAGACCAGTGGATGGGGCTGGATACTTCTGAGCAGGGTAGTTTAGACATGGGGATTGATTCAAAGGAGCTCACGAGTAAAAAGTCATCACTCACAGGAAACACAGGTACCAACATCAGCAATAAAACCGATGTTCGCAGTATGTAAGACCGATGCCGGTCATGAGGATCGACATCGGCAGTAGAAGAGACACCGACGTTGGTAGGTTGGTAGTCAGGAAAGGTGCAGGAACCGATGTTGGTCAGATGCAGACTGTGGGGTGGCCGAGGTCGGTCACTATAATGAATTTTGGGTGGATAGCAAGCTGTCAAGGAGTCTCAAACACCCATATGGAGGATTGAAGACGTAAGTAGGCCTCAAATTCGTTGTTCCTCTTCTTTATACTAGTTTTTGACTGTAGAGCAAGAAGGATCCATGAAATAGTGGGGGCGTGGCATGGAGAGATTGCAGAACTAGATGAGAGATTTGGTAGGGTTGCCAGCCGGTATGTTAGCACTACGAGATGAATGGATTCCTTAGTTGAAGAATAGAGAGAATGGATACGTGAGACGGAAGACCAGGTCATATGGTCTTGAGGAGCTGCAGGATAGTGGTACAGGTTTTGACAGGTGGAGGACGAAGCATGGCTTCAGTCAATGTCAGGTAACTATTATGGTTTGTCTTACTAAGTGGATGATGAGCCATGACATCATTCTATTATTGTATTTTGATGGTATGTTTTCTAGCAAGATTATACATATAAGTTTTTGCTGAGCTAAGGGTAAGATTAGTTTAGTGTTTTGCTATAAAGACTTTGGAGCAACAAAATTCTTCAGCATGGGAGACATCGGAGATCATAGGGTGATTTTGTTTCTAGTGGGAGCTGATGTGAGTCAGGTGTTGGTGAGATGCAAGATACAGAATTAGAGTGCACCAAGGGCTGGATAGTTTAGTGTCTGAAATCACATGAGGTCTAGTATAGACCTGAGTTTGCCCAAGCAGTGGGTGTTGTCAGAGAGTTAGGAGCCAATTCAGAGAAGTGGATTCTCAGGTGTTTGAGAGAGACCAACAGTAAGGATTCATGCTATTCAGGGTCAGGACTTCACTACATGAGATTGTAGGAACGGATGCGGTAGGGTACTCGAATGATAGGAGGTACACCATAGGTTGTGTGGTGGGTGGTCTTCAAGATTTAGCTTGAAGAGGAATACAAACTAGGAAATAGATTAGATGGGGTATAGGTATAGGTACAGTGCAGCGGTTTATCTCCAAGTGAGAGATTGTTAGGTTGTGGAGCTAAAAGCTTCACTGATGCAGACATGGAGAAGGCCATTGGAGGAGTTTTTGGAGTGTCACAAACACTGGCATCGATCAGGCCAACTGACATCGGTAGGATAAGGGAGGAGAGCAATTGATGTCAGTCAGAGATCAATCAGTGTCGGCAGTCCCCAGGCAGACAGAGACCGACATCGGTCACCTGTGTGGTTTGACTGTGAGTATATTACGGGCAGTTGGTTGATGAACCATGTGTTTGCATGTTTAGAGCTAATTATAGACTGAGAGCTGTGGATCTAATTATTGTATTAGGTGTCTAATTATTGTTTAGATGAGATCTATATAATAGACTCATAGTTGTATTGTAAACTAGTGCTAGTGAGTAAGAGAGCATTATTATAAGCTCCTTCTGTGTGTGAGGTGAGCAATGGTGTGTTCCTCCTAATGCCACAGTACCAAGGTGGGTGCTGGATTGGAGAATCAACAACATTCTTCAGGGGTGTATGATCTTGGTCATCAGGGGAGCATGGCTACAATAGGAGATCTACATGGTAAGTAAGATCATTGATATGCAGGTGTGTGTGTGCAAGGTCAAGGTTCACAGGTGTGCAGAACCAGCTTGATTTGTAGGTGGAAGATCAGATAGGACAGCAACACAATAGGGAGCAGTATCAGGAGAGATCTACTTGGAGTACAGGTGTGTACTCAGGGCAAAGAGGAAGGTAGGGAAGATCCTTCCATAAGTAAGGTCTATTGAGGTGCAGGTTGTTGCAGGTTTAGGGGAGATCTACTTGAAGTACATTTGAGTACTTGTGGAGTGTGTGGAGCACTTATGGAGTGCATGGAACACAGGTATAAGGTGAACACCAACTCAGTGTGTGAGTTGGGTGTCGGGACCTAAGCGAGAGAGCTTTGAGGAGAGAATTACTATTCACTTGAGGTATGGGAAGCCTCTGAAGAGGTGGTGGAGAAGAAGTGGCATCTTCTTTATTGTATTCTTTTCTGTCTGAGTATTAATACAAGTTGTGTATTGTCTCTCATATCTTGTGTTATTTCTGGATTCTAGTTACTTGTTGATTTTGGTTATTTCTGCATATTAAGTTGCTTGTATTTGGTAATCAATTGTGTGCTTCCGGTGTTTCATATCCCCAACAAGGTAGATAGGGTTAATAATATAGAAATTATAGGGCATAAGGTTAAATATTGGATTTACAGTAGGAAAATTAAATGATAAACTTAGATGTACCATATATTGAATTTATTAAATTGAGATAAGCTATAAATGGAAAACTATGCTAGATATAAAAATGAAATAAAACAAGGTACTTAGATTGTTTTGATGCTAAAGTAGATTTGGATCTAGAATAAGTTGAAAGTAGGCAAGAAGATAATTCTAGAATAATCATCTGATTTTGGATCTAGTGCCTCTAGCACTTTGGATAGTTGCATCAATGGTATTGTCTAGGTTTGATGCTAGTTTCCTATACAAAATATTTGAATAAATATGATTCAACTACTTGGATCATTCTAGGTTTGGATTCACTTTTAATCTAGCACATTCATATCTAGGTCATGAACTATCACTCTTTGTGAAATGGAAAACCCTAGATTTTCATCTTCAATATGACCTTGGGGTAAAATGGGTTAGTAGGAACATGGTGTCAAGCTGAACCACAATGATCCCATTATCAAAGGGTGTTACCTACATAGTCAATAGTTTGGAAGATGAAATAAGACTCATCTATTTATCTCCTACATGTTGGCTTGTATGTGAATCATGCAATGTGTGTAAAGTAAGTACAATAGTGACCTAAATTCTAAATTATAAAATAATACCTTATGACTACTCCTTTAATAATTTTGACCTATAGTTGGGTTGTTCCTTTGGATTATATCAAAAAAGGGTAGAATAGGAAAGTTTTTGATAATTTGAGTACTTCTTGAATGCTCTTTGGTTTTATTTTTAGGTGAGGAATGAATGAGGGTTTATATTATATTTATACCAATCCTATCAGGAGATAATTCACATTAAATCACTTAGGACAACTATTGAAATACATTTCATTTATAAATTTGATGACTTTGTGGCACTAGACACTTGTATTTGGGAAGGATAGTAATGTTGATGCTAATGTCTATCTTAGACATTAGTGTCTAGGGAGTAGACAAAAGGTATAGGAACAAAACTTGTAGAGGTGTAATATAAGTACATTTTAATCATCCTAGGTAAGATATGATGTTTGTGTCATCAATATAAGACTAGTCAAGCTAAGAGATAGGCCAAAGGGAAAAAGATAGAGTATATGTGAGGATTGTGAGAGAAAGGAATGTGTATAACTAATCATAATATAAAAGGTATGATTTTTTCAAGTGTATAAGACTAAGGTGATACATAATCACAAAATATCATCTATAATTTGAAAGGTGAAGCATGCATAATTGAAATTTGAAAAATAAGGTAAGTAGAAAAGTTTTGAAATTGAATAAGGAGGGAGAGATTAAAACAAAACTCAATAAAGGTGATAAAGAAAAACATGATAATATTGAAGGTAATCAAGGCAACCCCGATGTAGATGTATATTTAGCATGGATGGAAAGTATGACCATGTAACCTCATGTAAAAGTAGATAGATATGAGAATGAAAGAAATAATTAGAGATAGATCATGCATATATGTCTAATGATGAGTAAATGAGTTTCTATAAAGGATGTTCACTGAAATATCAATAAGATAATTATCTTGGGTTTCTTGAATTTGGTTGAAAAAGATAAGGGAATAAGTATCCCAAAATGGAAACTGAGCTAAGGGATTTAAGAAAAAGGATTAGGTGTATAATAATAGGAAATAAATGAAAGGAAAAAATAAGCTATTTATAAATAGGTACTATGAAATAAATCTAATCAATGTCTTTAGCCTAACCATGGGTCTCATCATTGATCTAGATGCTCATATTTGTATCCAAATCTTTGATAAGAAGGATAAAACTCTTGTGGAACATATGATATGCAAAATGTAGAAACTTTTTAGTTTGAAGAAGAAATATTTGTTGTAAAATAACCCTTTGAATCACTACACATATATGTGTCTAAACATATATCCTCATGCATAATAAGAGATGATGTAATGACTTGTACCTATATAGGGGCCTTTTAAATAACTTATGATGTTGTATTAGATAAAGACCTTGTATTATGTGTCACTTTTTGCTTAGGATTAGATATATTTCTCTTTATATCCAAATTTTCATTCTCATATGTAATCAAATTATGATCAATAATAGATGGATAAACTCTAATATCTTCATGCTCATAACTAGGTGAAGAAACTAAAATATTCTCATTTTCATAAGTAGATGTAAAAACTAATTTTGATTATGATTTTTTGAATGTAAATCATGAAATTGAATAGTTTCATAAACTAATTCATTACAAATTTTCTCAATAATTGTTCCAAACAACTATTTTGGAGTATCATTAGGTACCCATGGCTCCAATATTCATATTGCATGCCTAAAATTTTAACCACTTGATTATCATGAATAAACTTAAGACATTTGTGAATTATAGATGGAATTGCTCTGATATTATGTAACCAAGGTCTTCCCAATAACATATCAAATAAACTATTTATTGGTAACACTAAGAAAGGAGTGGAAAATATGAAAGGTCATGTATGCAATAATAAATGCATCATATCTATAAATCGATCCTACCTAATAAAAGATGGATTCTACTTACCCTTCCAATTGGGGATACATTAGATAATCAGGGACATGATCAATATGTGGATCTGCTAGACAATTATGGGATTTATTATCATAAAAATAATACTAGGGAGGGTTACAAAGTCTTGAGTCAATCACAATCATGTAATAACCCTAAATAAGCCATATGTTTTCATATTCAATATAATAATAACAAGTAAAGCAAAGAAATTTAATCTAGTGCTCACTAAAGCATATGACACAAAGTGGGGGTAATAGACACTAAAATTAAACATACATAAGAGACATATACTCACATGAATGTATACATAATAATAATTCATGGAAGATAAGTACAAATGCACATATATCTACTCTTACAAAGGAGGAACCACGTTAGGAATACTTACCTTTGAAGATGAGCCAATAAAGCCTCAATTTATCCCTTGGCTAAGGTGATTTCTAAGAGGTTGTTATAGTATGTACGTATGATAAGGAAAAATTAGATCTAAGATACACAACCTATCAAAACATCTAAAAGACATCTCCACAAGACAAGATCTATATCTCCAAAGAAAGTATGAAACCCTAAGTTTACTCCTCAAGTATAATGGTGGATAAGCATATGTATAATAGCTCTTACATCTTCTCTTCTATAAATAATGGTGAAATGATATTATATATATAGGTAGATTTAAACCTAAGCCCTTATAAATTTTTTGGTTGATAGGGTTGACCTATTTAAACTAGTATTGATATTGATAAGAATTCACTAGGTCATGGGCTAGGTCAGCTAAGAGCCAACCTAGACCCTATATGAATATCACCAATAATAGTACAAGGTCATCCCATTCGACTTAGTACTATAAACTATTGAAAGGGGTTTTATGTTAGGAAAAGGGGGATGAAAGGTGGGAAATTATTGGAGGACTATACAAGAGAGAATAACAAGCTTAGAGGAATGGTTTTTAGGAGACAAGTTATAGATAACAAGTGGCAAAAAGGGAAACAATCCTATGAAGCACCAATGGTCTGCCCACCCCTTTCCTAGTCTACCCCTTAAGGCATGAACTTAGAGAGATTGAGAATTGATGAATTAATGAAAGATAAAGAGCATAAATAATTCATATAATTTTAAAAATATTATGTGTATACATATGCCCCACTCAAAGCTCATCACATGTCACATAAGTGTAACACAGGATGGTGCTTTAGGAATAAAACATGATGACACATAATGTTGATGCTAAGTAAAGTGAAATAAGGAGAAAATAAGATAAATGAAAGGATAGAATTTAAAAACACATACCTTTAATTACCTTATTTTTGTAGATAAAGAAGGATACTATGAGAGAAGTGAAGGCATCCAATGTGAAAAACATTAGGTGAACCTATAAAGATTAATGAAAAAGTGAAAATTCAAGTTTTTTACAATATAGGAATATAGTAATAGAAAATATTCTCTATGATATCATGATTCTATAACTTTTTATGATTTGAGAAAAGAGTGAGTAAAAACAAAGATATTATTAAAACAAGGAATCTAATAGTAAATATTTGAAAGGTAAAGAATTGTGAATAGTAAGTTTAAATAGGGTGAAAAGAAAGTCATTTTCTATTGTTTGACTTATTTGGAGAGAAAAGTATAAGTTTGAGAGACAAAACAAGAGATAAAAGAGACAAGATGGTGATTATATGATAGGTGAGATGAAAAGTATGCCTAGTGGCCACAATGAGTACAACACAAGTAGGCAGCTGAGATTTTCAAATTTGTTTTGAATATTTTATTAAAAATTAAGTGTTTTATTAAAAAAATTAAGTTAGACCAATTCTAGAAATTGAAATGAAACCCAATAAGTTGTTAAGGATAATAGAGGCCAAATAGGTAAATGGGTTGAAAGGAATCAGAGTAATAAATGCTAAAGGCATTTATTACAAGTAGGTCAAAGAATCAGCAATCTGAACCAACTAGGTTGACCCAGTCAACTTAGTAGGTTGAAAATCAATTTTTGACACTACCAACTTAGTATGTATGGATCAAATTCATTTATTTTGGTAAAGTGACAACCTAGTACCCCTATGCTAACTTAGTTGATTAATCCACTCTACCGACTTAGTACTAGGGCAAAAATGAAAGGGTTGACTTAGTTAATTAAGTCCACAAGGTCGCCTAGTACTATTTGGTCAACTTAGTATGTGACTAAGTGGTTGGTATAGTATTGAGGTGTGGGACTTTGACTAAAATAGTATGTGTAAGGCCCAATTTGATTAAGTACTGAAATGGTCAAGTAGGCTAATAATAGGTCAAATTGGTCAAACATGAATATATTAAGTAAAATTAAGTTTGTTTTTGTTAAAATTTTAAAAGAAAGTATTTTATTAAAATTGACATAAAAGTCTAATACATCTTTTATTTTTTTATGGTTTCAAGGATGTCATAGATTCTAGTGATTAGTGGATTTATCATGGCTACCGGATCTATTGGAATGGTTGATAGTGGAGGATCAAGCTAGGTTAGTCACACTAGACTTAGGAGGTATCATAGAGATGTGTCAAGTGTCATTGAGTATAGATATAGTAGTCATGTTCCTAGGAGCCTATGAGTGCTTAAATAATAACTTTAAGTGGGTGGTAGATGGGGATAACATCAAGTTGGGTATCATGCTATAGGATTTCTATGCTATAATTTGACTTTTGATAAGAGGGACATTGATGATCATGGGGACAATGGATGGGTAGGAAGAGAGATGAGCATTAGATCAATGGGAGATGTGCTCAAATAAGATATATCTAAGGATTAGGGTGAGCCTATTTAATTTTTATATATCCCAAATTTTGGATATCTAAAAGGTGGTGATAGGACTTGTGATAACATGGGTGTTATGTCACAAGTCAGATAGAAAGGTACCACTATATATGATAGTTTTATGCTGGTCTATTTTGGAGTAGGGGAACTTTATGACCTAGGTTATATAATATAGGTTTATCTCATGTATGATATGTATGGGATGATATCTAGAGGGTAAAATACCATGGGGATAATGATATTATTGAGTGCATAGATATATAAGAGGTTTTTGATGTACTGACCAACTAGATTGCCCTATGTGGTCGATGATCAATTACCTCAAGTGTTGAGATGGAGGTAGGATAAAGTGGTGGGGACCATACCCCATGTGATAACACTAAATATTATAATTCAAGAAAATATCATGTTGTAGTCATATGGGTACATTATAACAATATGGTTGAGTTGGAAGATGGTGACATTAGAGTTGGTATAAGAATAGATTATAGGCCACTACACCTAATGGATAGAGCCAAATTTAATGGCATACTTGCCAAGATAGTTTGGAATAAATCACCTAGTATCTTCTATAGTAGTGCACACATTTTGGTATATATATACAAGAGAGATGAGGGGGAGAGGAGAAGAGGAACCACTAATCATGAGACTCAATATTAGATTGTGATGTGAGAGACTATGGACAATTTGAGCATGATAGACAATAAATAGAAAGGAGATGGATGTGGATATAATAATACCATATGTACCATAAAAAACACCATATTAAGAGGAAGAAAAACCTCCTTGTTCTTACCACTAATGAATATGTCAGCAATGAGAATGAGCATAGAGGATGGGTGTCTAAGATGACATGTCAACTGGCCTAGGACAAAATTGGTCTATATAGGCACCACTAAGGTGAGGTTTAACATGAGAAAAGGTAATTAACTTAGGGTTTGAATTGGTTAGGAAGAATATAATAGATGAGGTACTCAAGGGATGAGCCAATGGAGAGATCATGCTTGATGGTTAAGCAAATAGGGAGATAGAGATAGGAAACATTCAAATAAGTAATATATGTTTGAAATTTGCTTATTTTTTTTAGTTAGATATATTTTGAGAAATATTTGTGATATAATATATATGGTTTGAATTTCATAGATATTTTAGAGGAAGAGGAGACTAGATGGGGGTCTCTAGTAAGGGGAACACTACATGACATCCTGGATGGGGTGTTGATGCCATACAACCCTACCACATTGGATTCTCTTATGGTACCATCTACCCCATATTATTCAAGCTATTGAAATATTAAGAGAGGCCATGAGGTGATTAAAAAAGTGTAAATATGAGTGATATCCATTGATAGGGGTGGGAGTGGGAGAGGCATAGGCATGGTAGGCCTTATCTCAAGAGAGAGTTGTGCATGTGGTTACTATGAGTCAACTAGGATAGGTATAGGCCCATTTGGCCAACCTATAAGGATAGTTTATATGATTGAGATATTGGACATCCTCTTTAGAGTGTATTATTTAGAGGGGACTATTTGAGGCATTTTTGGGTAGTGTGTCTAGGCCATGAGTTAGACATGATAAATCCCAGCCTTATAGTTGGAGTGATGTATTTTTATACTTTGATTCAAAAACACATTATATATATATATATATATAATTTTGATAGTTGGATGTTGATATTATGGTTGTGGTTGTGGATGCATGGATATATTTATAACTAGCACATGCATTTTGATTTGGTTGTACATGCTATACGCAATATATGTGTTTTATTTTCTTTTCTAACATTATGTAAGACACATGCATGGTTATATAAATAGGCAAAAAAGACTTGGTAAAATATAATCAATAAAAAAATGTACTACACACTATTTTACTTTGGGAAGTGGGTAATAAAAAAATAAGACTAATTATAATAAACCAAAGAGGTGGTAAACAAGAGGTCAAAAAAAGTTTTGCTTTTAAACCATGAAAAATATTGGACACCAAACTAAGACAAGTAAAATCACACTAAATCATGTTGGGAAGTATGAAAATAATGTAATAAAGTGAAAAGCACATAAAATAACAATGGTATAAAAATAAATCAATTAATTCAATCAATCATACTAAATCATGTTAGGAAGTATTAAAGAAAAACAACATTAAAAAAATTGGTCTTAAATTAATCACACTAATTCAAGATGGGAAGTATGAAAAATTCAAGAAAAAATGGTTGGATTCTGACATGCAATCAAAAAATAAGAAGATAAAAGTGAAATATTAATAACGTAATAAAAAAAATACTAAATGAATAAGGGAATCATGTAAATGATGTGTAACTCATAATCAATCACATCTTATCTCATATTTGATACATGTAATTTTGTTGTGACTTGGATCTTAGAAAATTTTGTGAGGAAGACCAGGTCCTAACTCTAATATTACACTAAAATTCACAAAGAAAGCACCAATGAGGTGGAAATAATGTGAAAATATGGGAAGGGGGGATGTTTTGAATTGTAATATGAAAATGTGTTAATTTGTGAAGAAGGCCAGGTCCTATCAATGGTCTTACAATGATACTCACAAATAGAATCCATATGGGAATGATCAGTGAAAAAAACAATATTTCTCAAGGGGAAAGATTAGGATTGTATGGAGTGAAAAATGAAATTTAAAAAGAATAACTTAGGTGTCTTATGAGAATACATTAATATACATGAGGCATACTAAGGTCATGAGAATACACTAAGTGACTAGTGACCAACAATATAATGAAGATACCTATTCGCTATAGATACAAAGCTATGTGAGAAAATATGTGTTCTATTAAGATCAACTCATGAAGATATTTTTGAACAAGAAAATTAAAATGGACCTCCCTTCCCATGACATGTTCCCCATTCTTTAGTACGCCTTATAGAGTCATCAATCTACTATGAAGATTGGGTACTTGTGTGAGAAAGTAGGTAGCACTATTTTTTATTCTCCTTTTCTATCTACTGGCCTACCACACCCTAATGGACCTTGGCTTTATCTTGAGGCTAACTATGGAGTTTGAGATTTTATTAAAAAAATATGTACTTAGAATCACATCTTTTAGTGTGATTTAAATTTTGAGAATTTTGAATGTT
Organism: Torreya grandis; assembly: GCA_037957365.1. Taxonomy (NCBI): domain Eukaryota; kingdom Viridiplantae; phylum Streptophyta; class Pinopsida; order Cupressales; family Taxaceae; genus Torreya; species Torreya grandis. Next base: position 2,152,342 of record JARHVA010002630.1, on the reverse strand, counting down.
TGTATTTTGGATCATTTCCTTTTATTAAATGATTTGGTTGTTGCATATTTTTATGGATTTTAATATTCCTCCTCCATAAGGACTTGAAATTTCCAATCATGAGAGATAGAGTGATACACACAAAATGATCTTTAAGCTTTGGCTAAAGGAAGCTAAGTATCCAAAGACAAGACGGACTAGAACACTTAAGATTAAATATAAACCAACATGTTATCTCAAGTCCCAAACATGTGTATGCTTAGTTTGTGAAAGGGAATAAATGGAAATAAAAGGAGATCCAAAGTGGTCCAAATAAGTTATAATGAAATGAATTATTTATTGACTGATCACATGGTAAATGAGGAATGACTAAAGGGAGCAAGGTTTGTATAACCAAGTCATAGCAATAATTATCTTGTGTTCACAGAGATAAGATAACAAACAATCATAAAAAGGAACAAGGTAATCAAAATAAAATAACTTACTAATAATATTAAGTCAATGATAAATAAGAAATCCAAAAAAGAACATAATGTCATAATAGTCAATATAAAGTGAAAAAAAAGTTAAAATGTAAAATAGATGATAATTTAACACAATTTCAAATGATATAACAAATAGATAAAGATAAAGATAAATTTGGATCACACATCCAATCCAAATGAAAATGTAATAACACCATGCATGTGATCATAAATACTAATATATTTGTCCACACACATTATCCATAACATATGATAGGTATCTATGAATTTTAATACAAACTAAAACTAATGTCTCATCTATATTTAGTAAAAGATGGGAAAATAATTCAAATTAAATCTCCTCAATATAAAATGTAAGAATGCTTGAAGGATAGTGATGATAAGGTATATTATATAGGGGATGCTCAAGGGATGTATGGGAGTGGTTTATATGGGATATTAAGGGGTCACCAATACAAAATGTGCCATGGGTGAGGGACTCATAGGTGGAGAAGGATCCATAGGTGAGGGAAGGTCCATGGGTGAAGGATTCATGGGTGGAGGAGTATGAGGTGTAAAAGGGACCATAAGAGGAGATGGAACCATATGAGGTGGAACCATGGGGGAAAAATGGGATCCTTATTATGAGAATGACCTATGGGAGGAATGGTAAATGGTGTAATAATGGTTAAGAGGTTGTCTTTAAGATGTTGATGAAGGATGAGGCAATGATTAGTGTGATGTGTGCCACATTGGTGCTAGAGACAATATACTTTTACATACGTAGGAATATACTCAAGTAGTACCTTTGGGGGAGGTATGGTTTTGTATGAAGATTGGGGAGTAATAGGATACAAAGTGTCAATATATTATTTTATCTTGTGATGATGTGTGGATGAATGGTTATATGTGTTGTGGAAGCAACATATATGCCTATGAGTAGTCTTGGTAGGTGTAACATAGGAGGAGGTGAAATAGAAGTGAAAGGATCTTGGTATAGGTAAAAATCTATAGTCCAATGATTAATAACTTTATTAATGTCACAATAAGGTTGATCGATCCATTTAGTGGATGAAGGGGTCAGTTAGGATAAAGGAATCAAAACATCAGTAGGAGAAGGTGGGGTTGGTGGAGAGATTTGGCAAGGATCAATTAAGGGAGTGATAGGATCAAAATTAAAAATAGACTCAGCTAAAGTGGATGTGGTAATGGGATCTAAAATGGGATCTACTAAGGGAGGGGTAGGGTCTATAAAAGGCTGAAACATATTCGTACACATCTCATGAATAAGTAGGTTATAAGGGTGATGGTACCTATAAAATTAATAAGGCCTAGTCATAATACAATCCATACATATTCCTATGAGGTTATTAAAAAATTGGTAGTGTCTACACCATCTCTACCCTACGATAAAGAGGAAATATACTAAAATAAGGAATGATATATGATGGAATATGGGAAGGTATACTAAAATATTGAAGTAAAGAGGAATGATAATGAATAATATCAACATCATAGACCTAAACAAGACATCCTAAGAATGGATCATCTACGGTATAACCATAATCATAATTAGGTGTATGAAGATCAATGGTATAGGTAGGGATGAACTTATCATTTGATGTACATGATGAATGGAATGTTAAGATTTAGTTAAGAAAATGAGGATGTCATCACAAGGTGGTTGCTGATAATGAGGTTACAAAGAAGTGGGAAGTTAAGAGATGAGATGAGGTAAGAGATTAAAATTTTTAATCTTGAGATTAATATCATTAGACTCATCATCATTGGAATTGTAGAGGTTAGTGGGAATATTCCCAATGAGTTTGGGATGACCATTGTAACCTCAAATGGAATTGATGGAAAAGTTAAATTATTGAGACTCACAAAATGGAATGTTGGGCAAGGGTTTAAAGCTATGAATCTTGAATACACCTTGGTATTAGAATTGTTCAAAATTATAAGGATTGGTGTCATTTTGAATTCTATAAATGGCTCCATTATGAGTAAATTTGATGCATTAGCAAGTGAAATAAGCAAATGCTCTCATACGATGAGTTCATGGCCTACCAAGCAAAATGTTTTAAGATAGAGGAACGTTAAATATCATCACCTACACATAAATGGTTATAGGTGGTATGGTAATAGGGATCCGCACACAACCTAAAGGAGACATTTTCCTTTGATCATAGCCTTGAAATGTGGTTCATGTGGATTTAAAATTTCATTCATAATATCCAAGGGTTTTGATAAAATTGAGAGAACACAAGTTCCATAACCCTCATCAATAAAGGCACACTTGATTTGGATATCACCAATTTAAACACTAATGAAAAGAGGAGGATCATCTACATGAAGTAGAATCTCATTGAAAATCATGAAAGTAATGGGAAATTTGAGGGAAAGAGAAGTGTCCATTATTACATCAACATGTATGGACATCTATTCACACTGTTGGATAATCTATCTTCAGATCTAGATAAGGTTGTTTGATATCCTACTAGGGGAGGAAAAGGGACATTTATTTCAAAAAAAGCCACATAAGATGATAAAGATGATATAGAGAGGCCTTCATAAGTTTTAAAAATGGGATTTGGGATGGGATATTAGTTAGTTCTGTTGGGTGAATATTTTGTCGTCAACTAACTGATGACAAAATGGGGATATTAGCCACAACATAAGGGAGATTTACACCACGAGGAGTGTGGCTTTACCAGATCTAGATGAGGTAAATCTCTCCTCTCATCAAGGGGAGGTTCCCTATTAAAAATTACGTGCTGGATATATAATTAAGCAAAAAATAACACATGAGGGTAGTATAATAGCATCTACCTCTCTTTTTTCAAAGGTAATGTATGAAGAACAAAAGAGGAAAATTCCTGGTCTAAAGCTAACAACACTCCTCTTCTTTCAGAAATGGTATCAAACGAAGAGCAAGAGATCACCTGAAGTAACAAAGTCCATGAGAATGCTCACGCAAGCGCAAAGTCTTCCATAAATTCTCCACAGATTTAAGACAAGTACAACCGTAGAGTAAAGTGAAGCACAAAGTCTTCACCTAAAACTACAAAAGATAACAGAATCTCAAAGGTAAAAGCAACACAAAGTCTATCTTTTATCCTCTAGAAATGCCCTTAGACAAAATAAATACATCCACTTCACTTATCAAATCAGATGAAGAAGACATTACCAGGAAAAAGGACATAAGAACTATTTCCTAAGTAACACAGACAGTTCCAACACAAAGTTTGAAATAACCTGCTTTTCATTCATTTAATAGAATAAGATTTACAAATTTGAGCACAAAGTCTCAAAAGTTGATTCAATCCCAACAGAGTGTTTGCTATTAATTTTTCCAAGATCCTTTTATAAATGAGGTCTCCACTATATATAGGGAGAAAATCCTCAAAAATAGAAAATAATAAAATATAAAATATCTTGGTCAAAGATGACTCATCTTTGACTTTTAGATATTTTCCAAAATATTTTATTCGTAATTACATATTTCAAAATTGCATGCATTCTGCACAAAATAGAAATGCATAAGGATAGAAGAAGAGAGAAGGGGAGAGAGAGAGTCAATTCATTTTGGCCGCCAGGTTTCTTCAAATAAGCATCGTTCATGGCAATAGACGCTTGAATTTCTATGACATCTGGTGCAGTGGCATTTTTGAAGATGACTCTTGCTTTAATCAGTGCGTCTTTCAATGCTGTGATGGCTTTAGCGTGGCCAATTAACCTAGATTTTAGATTTTCCAAAGCTAATTAAGCATCTAGAATGCTGTCCACCGAAGACAATGAGAAGGATTTTTCCTCAAAATTTTTGTGAATCATTTCCTTGAAACTCTGAATCATCTCTTCTGGATTCTGAAGATCAGTGACTCCTTGGTCTCAACATAGGAGTCCTTACTGGAGATGGCACCAACAGACATCAAGGTGCTCTTCTTAAGATTTTTCATTTCTTTTCCTCTGCTGAGAATTTTCTCCAAACTGTCAGTCTTTATTTTCAGTCTTCTTCATGGTTTTAGACTGCTTCAGAGAAACTTTATTGACCTGGAAGAACTTCTGCTGAAAAGACGTCAATGAAGAGGGACCCTTCACAGAAACTGCAGCAAGAACCATGATTGTGCAATCAGAGGAAGAAAGTAGTGATCTGGGAGAAGTGCACATTTGCTGTCCACGATCAAGGGAATGCATTTGAAAAGGATGAGATGCGAGCAAGTCAACAAGTGGAAGAAAAGGGGAGTAGGCATAGAAAATAGGAAGAAGAGACCTTGAGCAGATGCAGTGAGTGGCAAAATTGTCACCCACAACACAGGTGGGAGAATAGAGATGGTGAACACAGTCGACATCGACAAAATTGCCAACCACAATAGAATAAAACCACTGACGTTAACAAACCTACCGACCATGGTAGACATATCAGCCGACGTTGACAAAATTGGCTCAAACAGCCTGCGACAGTCGGCGATAAATCTACCACCCACTGCATAGGCGGTGAAAAGGGGACGTAAAACACAGGTAAGGGTAGAAAAATTTGCCACCCTTGTAGGGAAAAGTGCAGGGGTGGAAAATTTTGCTGCCCTTGCACAAAAAATGAAGAAAAATGCAGAGGCGGCAAAATTTACCGCCCTTGCACAAGGGAAATGGGAGAAAAGACCAACTCCAGAAGGAGTCTAGGGGAGGAAAAATTCACTGGGATGAGATGATAATTACTCATGTTCTGAGGCCAAAAAGAGAGTGAATTCAAAATCCATTTCAAAGAATGAATCGATGGAGACAAAAAGATGAAACGAAAAAGTTTCATAAGGGGTTGTTTAAAAATGAGCTACGCTGATTTTGGAAACAACAGCTGGCTCCTATTGGGAAACTACCTTCTATTACAAAAAGGAATTGAAGGGAGTAGAATTTAGAATCTCCAGTGCCTTAGAAGCATGCCATTGGGCCATGGAGTCAAACTACTCAAAAAGAAAGGCTCTAAAAAATTAAAAATAAATGAATCAAACAAAGCTAAAGACTATACAAATATATAGGAGAATTTATTTGGTACTTCAAGAATTGAAGCACCTCAGATGTTGCCCCTTTAGAGGTAGTGGCGATGACACTCTATCTTGATACACCAACAAGAGGCTATTTCCCCCCCAGAATTGATGATGTGTAAATGGAAACCTCCACCAAAAAACTAACTTCCTGTGCCATCCCTTTAGTTTTCTCCGCTTGCCCCACAACAAGATTTATCTTTTGACCCGAAAACCATGAATCTTTGTTTTCTTGGCGAAGAGTTCTTTTTTTTGATATTGATGCACAGTAGTATGGTCAGATACCATAATTGGTTTCTCTTCTGGCTCTATCCAGCACCTGATTTGATTGACCTCATTTGACACCTGCCACCGATTGGCACTATCAGGTCCACTTGTCATTATTTCAGTTGAACCAATTTTTTGGTTGGTATTCTCAAGGGCTTTAGTAGGTTCTTCATGAACCTCTTCTATGGTCAGAAAATAATTACCCCTGCTAGAGGACTCAAACAAAATTTGAGTCGCAGAAGATGACGTTTGGGTGACCACGTACTTTGCCTCTCTCTCAGGGAACAACCTTTGCATCACGCCTTTCATAGGGATCCTTGCCTAGGATAAGTCCATGCTCAATTCTCCTCCTACATCTTTGCATAAGTTTTGTCCAAGTAGAATGCCATATGAGGCTGGGACGTCAACTACCAGCACTGTCATCTTAATCCTCTTGTCAGGGAACGTTGCAAATGCAACTTGGGCATCTTTGATTTGCCCCAATAGTAGTACTTGTTTGTTCTCCATGGAGAAACATCTCCCAAAAGTTTTAGTCAATGTGAGACCAAGAGATTCTGCCACTCTAGCAGGCATGACATTGTCAGATGCATCAAAATTGATGATGCAGTTGCTTAGCTTGCGACTGTTTATTAACAGAGAAACATAGAAAGGTTCTATTTTCTCAGGAGCAATTGGAGGAGTCACGACAAGATGGTTCTGGGTGGATATATCTTTTGGAGGATCATGAGTTACCCTCAAAATTTCTTGTCCTGCAGGGATGGTTGTACCTTTCACACATTTTGCCAATTTGTCCAACTGTTCAGGATGGGCTTGTAGAAATTCAAATTCAAATATTTGAATTTTAGTCTTTTTGACATGCTCAATTATATCAAATGTCAGTATTAGACTAGGCACAGAGGATGGGAGTTCACTCTTTTGGTTTTTGGGATGGGAAGGGCTAGTTTGCAAAGTTGAAGTAAAGGGGGTAGAGGTGCTTGGGGTACGTACCTTTTCAATAGTCAACGGGTCCTTTGGTTGGAAGAGCAGAGTGGTTCCCCACTTGGCAATTGAAACTGTTGGCTGAGGTTGCTCCTCTATCTTCTCTTTATCAGCTTGTTGGCCAGACTATTTTTGAGACCAAGTGAATATGGCATATGATCCTTTAGTTGCATTCCCCTCACTTCTGGGTTCATCTCGATAATTTAGGTAGCCAATGATGGAATCACTAGCTAATTCTTCTTCTTGCTCTCCAAAGAGATTAACATCATATTGTTGGTCTAACTTAGGTTGGAAAGGGGGAACACATTCTGTTTCCAGATATCCAACCACTGAGTTGGTTAGAGGGGCTTCAAGGGCGAGGTTCCTCTGTGGGGGAGGAAGACGATTTGGCTACCCTTGATTCCTAGCAGCATTGCCTTGGTACGCTTGATTCTAAAATGTCCTCCTTGGCATATCCTAATTAGGAGAAGTAGACATAACTTGGGCCATCTATCTTCTGAGAGCTAGCATTTCATCTGCTAACTTTTGTATCATAGGATCTATAGTAGCTGTAAAAGAGCTTTCAGTAGATGAAGAGAATTTATTTTTACTTGGGTCTTTTCTGATCTTACCTGCTAGGATAAGATCATCCTCAATCTCAGTAGCCAAATTTTGAGCCAATGCTAGATCCATAGGGCCAGCTTGCCTTAACAAGAAACTTACTTCAGGAAGCTACGAGTTGATGAAAAAGCGCTTGAGATTTTTTGGCGTGGGCTGAGCCACGGTTGGAATTCGATTCCTCAATTTGTTGAATTTGGCTATGAAATCCCTCATGGGTTCCTAGGATTCTTTTTTCATCTATGTTAGCTGAGCTAACAAAGCATGTGCATCTTCAGCGGGTTTAAATCTAGCTTCAAATATGGACTTGAGCGTATCCCAGCTTGTTACTGACCCAACCTACAAGTGATAAAACCAATCCATGGTAGCACCTTGCAAAGTCTCCACAAAAAGTCTCACTGCTACATCTTTAAATTTGACACCAATTACGCCACATGCTATGGAGAAAGTAGCAATATGCTCATCGGGATGAACCTTTCCATCACCAAAAAACTTAGGAAATTTTTTCCTAGAACTATGAGGTAGTTCATGTAGAGGTGGGGTTAAATTAAGAGGGCCGAATGAATTACCCCACGGGCCTTGAGCCATTATGATAAGAGGATTAAAAGGTGGGATAACAAACCTTGGTGGAGTGTTTATAGGTAGGTGGCGATTAACAGTAGGAAAAAGAGTTCTACCTTGTGTTGGTGACCTGACAAGGCTAGAAGGAAAACTCCTAGACCGTTGAAGAGAAGCTGGTGGAGGAAACAGATCAAAATTACTTTGTTGTGCCAATTCAAACATAGGGTTGACAACACCCTTAGATCTCTGACTTCTTGTGTAGCATGGGGTTGCCAGATTTTAAAAATGGAAAAGGGACCGAAACTACTTCAAGTTGAAGCTTGAGGCTTCAAAATGTGCGTTCTTCCCAGTAGCTCTAGTTTTACAGACCAGATAATGTAACGGAGATGGAGGGAGATGGTAAGGCTATAATGATAATGGTAAGACATGAAACAGAGTCACCAGATTATGTAATGGATAAGGGTAGGGACTACTTTAATCTAAAACTTGAGGTTTCAGATTACACATCCGAATCCCCAGCGGAGTCGCCAAAAACTATTGGGTGAATATTTTGTCATCAACTAACTGATGACAAAATGGAGATATCAACGATAGCATAAGGGAGATTTACACCATGAGGAGTGTGGCTTTACCAGATCTAGACGAGGTAAATCTCTCCTCTCATCAAGGGGAGGTTCCCTATTAAAACTTACGTGCCAGATATATAATTAAGCAGAAAATAACACATGAGGGTAGTATAATAGCATCTACCTCTCTTTTTTTAGAGGTAATGTATGAAGAAAAAAAGAGGAAAATTCCTGGTCTAAAGCTAACAACACTCCTCTTCTTTTAGGAATGGTATCAAACGAAGAACAAGAGATCACCTGAAGTAACAAAGTCCATGAGAACGCTCATGCAAGCGCAAAGTCTTCCATAGATTCTCCACATATCCAGGATAAGTACAAATATAGAGTAAAGTGAAGCACAAAGTCTTCACCTAAAACTACAAAAGATAACAGAATCTCAAAGGTAAAAGCAGCACAAAGTCTATCTTCTATCCTCTAGAAATGCCCTTAGACAAAATAAATACATCCACTTCACTTATCAAATCAGATGAAGAAGACATTACCAGGAAAAAGGACATAAGAACTATTTCCTAAGTAACACAGATAGTTCCAACACAAAGTTTGAAATAACCTAATTTTTATTCATTTAACAGAATAAGATTTATAAATTTGAGCACAAAGTCTCAAAAGTTGCTTCAATCCCAATAGAGTGTTTGCTATTAATTTTTCCAAGATCCTTTTACAAATGAGGTCTCCACTATATATAGGGAGAAAATCCTCAAAAATAGAAAATAATAAAATATAAAATATGTTGGTCAAAGATGATTCATCTTTGAATTTTAGATATTTTCCAAAATATTTTATTCGTAATTACATATTTCAAAATTACATGCATTCTGCACAAAACAGAAATGCATAAGGATAGAAGAAGAGAGAAGGGGAGAGAGTCAATTCATTTTGGCCACCAGGTTTCTTTAGATAAGCATCATCCATGGCAATAGACGCTTGAATTTCTATGACATCTGGCACAGCCACATTCTTGAAGATGACTCTTGCTCTGATTAGCGCGTCTTTCAATGCTGTGATGGCTTTAGCATGACCAATTAACCTAGATTTTAGATTTTCCAATGTTAATTGAGCATCTAGAATGCTGTCCATTGAAGACAAAGAGAAGGATTTTTCCTCAAAATTTCTCTGAATCATTTCCTTGAAACTCTGAATCATCTCTTCTAGATTGTGAAGATCAGTGACTCCTTGATCTCAACATAGGAGTCCTTACTGGAGATGGCACCAACAGACATCAGGGTGCTCTTCTTAAGATTTTTCATTTCTTTTCCTCTGCTGAGAATTTTCTCCAAACTATCAGTCTTTATTTTTAGTCTTCTTCATGGTCTTGGACTGCTTCAGAGAAACTTTAGTGACCTGGAAGAACTTTTGCTGAAAAGACGTCAATGAAGAGGGACCCTTCACAAAAAATGTAGCAGGAACCATGATTGTGCAATCAGAGGAAGAAAGTAGTGATCTGAGAGAAGTGCACATTTGCTGGCCATGATCAGGGGAATGCATTTGCAAAGGATGAGATGCGAGCAAGTTGAAAAGTGGAAGAAAAGGGGAGCAGGTACAAAAAATAGGAAGAAGAGACCTTGAGCAAATGTAGTGAGTGGCAAAATTGCCGCCCACAACACAGGCAGGAGAACAGAGATGACGAACACAGCTGACGTCGGCAAAATTGCCAACCACGGCAGAATAAAACTGTTGATGTCAGCAAACTTGCCGACGATAGTAGACATATTGGCCGACATCGGCAAAATTGGCTCAAACAGCCCATGGCAGTCGGTGGCAAATCTACCGCCCATTGCATAGGTGGTGAAAAGGGGATGCAGAACATAGGTAAGGGTGGAAAATTTTGCTGCCCTTGCAGGGAAAAGTGTAGGGGTGGCAAATTTTGCTACCCTTACACAAAAAATGAATAAAAATGCAGAGGCGATGAAATTTACTGCCCTTGCACAGGGGAAATGGGAGAAAAGACCAACTCTGGAAGGAGTCTAGGGGAGGAAAAATTCACTGGGACAAGATGATAATTACTCACATTCCAAGGCCAAAAAGAGAGCGAATTCGAAATCCATTTCAAAGAATGAACCAAGGGAGACGAAAAGATGAAATGAAAAAGTTTTGTGAGGGGTTGTTTAAAAATGAGCTACGCTGATTTTGGAAACAACAAGTTCCATGATAGGATCCCACTCATCATAACCCATAAGAATATTGTTGGAAATAGATGCATAGTGTTGAAGGAGGTCCTCAGAAGGAGGAGCCAAAGTACATGTGAATTTATGTTAGAAGGAGGTATAAGGTTTAGTAAGAGGAAAAGGCTGTATATTGTGTTGATAAGATGGATTAGTTGATGTAGGTTAGGTTTTATAATTAATATAAGAAGTTTTAATAGAATCTTGAGTGTCATTAGTATTAGGTAGAGATGATGGAGGTATGGTATAAATATTATGAAAAGTGTTATCTAAGGGAGGATTTAGAACTAGTTGATCAAAAGATATAAGTTCATATTTCCCCAACTCATTTAAGTGAGTTAGAGAAGAATCTTGGATAACATAAAATGTGTGAGACAATGGAGAAGTGTAGATAGGTTGAGGATCAATGAAAGCAATCACCCTTCACATATTATTCTTATTAACCACATTCTCATTAGGACTTGGATCAATAAGACTGTCAACATTATTGGAAGAGGGGGTATGTTTGCCTTGGGTATCTTGGTGATTTGGAAGAGGATCTTTATAAATGGATAAATGAGAATTATCTTGATTCAAAGCTTGAGATTTAATATGTGTTTCATGGGATTTGAAAGCAATGTCATAGGCTTATTGGCATTGATGAATGATAGAATTATGGTCAAAATTGGGAACAATTAGGAAATACATAGATAAACTATAAATCTACCTATAGGTTTCATGATAATTACCCCAACTAGCATGAAACCAACAAAATTTATCTGGATCATACCAAGATTTCATAGGATGAATGGGATCAAGTTCTCATGGGAGAGGCCTTGGTAGACATTTTAGTAATTTTTTTGTGTATAAATGTTTGTGAACATTGATGTTATTAGTTAAAGATAAATGAGGATTAGTGATAGGAGGGGAAGCTTGTTCTAGATTTTGATTAGGAGCAACAACTTGAATAATGTGAATGATATCATAAAAGTTTGTGAGACCATCATTGGTAGTATGTTGATTCTTGTTCTTGAGTAACATAAAAGTTCCCATAGAACATTTGGGTGTCTCTAATTGATGCATAAGTAAATATTGACATTTAACTTGATCAATATCCTCCTCCAAAGTATGTGGAGAGAGTCCATACTCGATATTTCAACTTGGGAAAAAGAGCATTGGTAAAGAGATGAAAGAGGTTATCATCGATCATATTATGTTTGCACTTGTTAGACAAAGTATTTCATAATTTAATGAAAGCTTGGGTAGTTTTAGTTTCAATTTGATTACAATTTATAAAATGGGCCAAGGTATTATTAGGAAGATCACAAGTTTGGAGCTCTTGGACTAGAGCATTTACTAAATCTTCTAAACTAGTAATAGAATGAGATTTATGTTGGTTATACCAATCTAAATCACCACCCATTAGAGTTTTGGATAATAGGATGGTAGAAATAAAGGTATTTAATTTGACCCAATATTTATATAGATTTCTAAATTATTTTATATGAATAATAGAATTAGTTGACCCATTATAAGAAATGTTAGGGGTGATACCTCCTATATCGATATTAGCAATTTAAGATGTAAGAGGCTCATTTTGAATATGATTGATTATCTTATTTACAAGAAGAGGTTAAGGGATAATATTACCATGGGAATCCCTAAGAGGAGATGGGGGAACATTTTAATTATGCATGCCCCATGGAATCTATTCAAGGTGGGTTTGAAGATGGATAAGGTGATTTTGCATTTTCATCATTTGATTTGCATTATTCGATTTAAAATATTTCAATTAATTAAGAGTTTGTAATAGAATTTGATGGGTTTGATTTTCATTATCAGAATTTTTTGAAGCATTATAACTGGTAGTAGTGGCTTAGGTACCACTATGGTTGTTAGTAAGAGCTTGAGAAGAATTGTTAGGAAGTGAGGCACTAGTGGCATAATTTTCTTGTGTGGTAAAAGATGGACAAGTAAAGGGATGAGAAGAAGTAGAACTAAAATAATTATTACCATGGGTAGAAAATGGTGCATTAGTGGAATAATTGAAAAGAGTGGGTCTTGGATGAGGCCCACTAGATGTAGAACCTACCATGTTAGTGGAGATACTAGGCATAAAGGTAGAGTAAATCAAAGAATAAGAAGTCAAGGTATGAGAAGGGGTCAAAATAGAGGGAAGAGGTTGATAAAAAATGAAGCTAGTATCCCCAAATCCATGTGAGAACATGGGAGAAGGTAAATGAGGCTCTTTGGTTTGACCACTTATCATGAGATGGTAAATAGTATAGGGATCCTTTCCTTGATGCTGATGAAACTAAGAGATAAAGAAGAGTATTTATGGTGTATACTCTAGTCTGAGTTCATCTTCAAGTGAGAAGAGATCATTACTAAGTGAAGAGGAATGAGGAGGGTTCTTATAATTTTTTGTGTGAGTTTTTATCTGAAAATTGCTTTCATCTATGATAGGAGCCACAAATTGCTTATGGGAGAACCTATTAGGGTTGGTAAGATCATCGTATCTATTAAATTCAACTTAGTTTTTTATTCAAATAGGAATTTCATGATGAATAAGGGATATTAAGAAAGGTAAATTTGATGCAAAAGTAAGGAAATACAAAGGGGAGGATAAAAGTATAGAGTCAAGTGGGTTGACCTAGTACTGGAAATAAGGCCTAAAAACTAGGTGAATAAGGATACAAAGTTGGTAGGGTCAACCTAGTAATATAACTTAAGACATAAATATTTGGATAAGGATACAAAGTCGACAAGGTCAACTTAATACTATAAACTGAGAGGCAAAAGGAATACTGGGTCGACCAAGTCAGCATAATACTGCAGGTAGGGAAATAGATAGTTTGTAAGAGATTGTGTCAAACAAAATGATAGTGTACTGAAATAGGAAAAAATTACAATTTAATTAGAAAGCAAGAAATGAAATTAAACACATAATAAATTGGGTCAATGAGGATGATCCAATTAAGGCACACAACATAAAACCTTGCACTAATAATGGCCAATGCAAGTTTTCGCAATACCAGATACAATGATCAAAGAACAAGTAATCCACTGAAAAGTAAATGCTAACTGTGTGGTCATCTTGAATTTTGTTATATTATTAGAGAGTTATTTTAAGTGTGATAGGGAATTTCGATGAAATTAGGTAATTATAAAGCAATATATGGATGGTTTTAGGATATTTAGGCTAAAAGGGGTCTGTGTTGGAAATGGTAATGTCTTGGTATTAGGGCCTACCCACTCACTTCATAATCTCGTAGTGATAAGGATGTCAGGTGTTTTGCCAATATATGCCATTAACCACATGTTCATACTTGTCCACAAGACTAAGTTGGCTTCCCCTTTGGTGATGAAATCTAAGTAGGTAGGCCTTAGAGAGACAATTGTTTAAATGCATTTTGAAATTATGTGATTTGGTAGCATGTGCAAGAAAGAGAAAAATAGTGCAACTAAATGCTATTTTAAAAAACCACCTAATTATACTATGTGATCTATTCTAATCATACAAATAATTTAAAGTGAAAGTATGAAGTAATTAATATCATATATATGTTAAATATTACTTGAAGCATAGTATAGTATTGATTTAGATGATATTGTATGCAGACATTATAGAATAGAGTTGACAATGTCACTACTATACTGCTAAAGCAAGGGTATTTAAGAATTAAGTTGATAGGGTCAACCTAGTCTTTCATACATAAGATATAATATAGAATTAGGTCAACCAAGTTGACCTAGTTTGTTGTATGATGGCAATTTTAAAGACTACAAACTATGTAAAAATAGAACTCATAAAGAATAACTAAAATGACAGAGAAAGATAGAAAGGAACTTTGGTAGGTTGGAATATACAGAGGAATATAAGATTGTTGTTGAAGTGTCTTGAATATTACTTGAAAATTATGCTAATTATGTCAACTAGGTCAACCTAGTTCTATATTTCCCTATTTGTTGAATCCTATCAAGATGACTACACTAGATTGGTTGACCTAGTATGTTTTCTAGAATCTATTTGGAATACTATACCAACCTAATCGACATTGTATGTTTTTTGGAGCTGAATAATATTACTATGTCAAATTGTTCAACCCATTATCTTATCTAGAATTTAATGAGTACTATGTTTACCTATTTAAGCCAATAACTTGTATCTAATGAAGACATTTACAAAAGGAACAAAGTCATTTTGATGTAACTATGTGTTAAACATATGCATATAAGTTTTAAACTATACTAACCCTATCAACCTAGTATCACAAATATATATAAATAATAAATAAAATGATAGAAAATATTCACTATACTAATAAAAAGTGAAGCAAAGAAATCTTATCTGGTACTCACCAAATCTTATGGTACAAAGTGGGGGTAATAAACACTAAAAGTAAACATGAATAAGAGACATGTAATCAAATAAATGTATATGAAATCTTAATACATGCAATATAAGTACAAATGTATATCTATCTACTCTTACAAAGGAGGAAAAAAGTTAGGAATACTTACCTTTGAATATGAACCTGCCAAGCCTCAATCTCTCCCTTGGCCAAAGTGCTTCATAAGAGGTTTTTTTGGTATGTAAGGATGATAAGGACAAATAATATTTAGGCTACACAACATATCAATTCATCCAAAATAATTCTACATAAGACAAGATCCATATCTCCAAAGAAAGTATGAAAACCTAAGCTTATTCTTCATGTAGATTGGTGGATAAGTAAATGTGAAATATATCTTAGTTCTTATTATCTTATCTAAATAATGGTGAAATGATATTTTATATATATGAATATTTAACCATAATCCCTTCTAAAAAATTTGGATGGCAGGGTTGACCCAGTTGACATAGTATTGATATTGACAAAAATTCACTAGGTCATGGGCTAAGTCGGCCAAGAGCTGACCTAGACCCTAAAAAAATTTCACCAATAATAGTAGAAGGTCAACCCAATTGACCTAGTAATATAAAACATAAAAATGGGTTTTTGGTTAGGAAAATGGGGATGAAAGGTGGGAAATTATTGGAAGAGTATACAAGAGAGAAGAATAAGCTCAGGGAATTATTTTTAGGAGATAAATGTGTAGATAACAAGTGGTAAAAGGGGAAACAATATTCTAAAGCACCAATGGTCTACCAACCCTTTTCATAGTACACCCATTAAGGAATGAAATCAAATAGATTGAGAATCAATGGGTTACTAAAAGATAAAGAGCATTAGTAATTCATAGAAGTTTGAAAATATTATGTATATACAAATAACCCACTCGAAGCTCATCATGTGTCATGTAAGTGTAATACGGGATGGTGCTTCAAGAATAGAATAAGGTAGTAAGGATAAAATAAGATAAATGAAAGGATATAATTTTAAAAAAAACATACCTTTACTTAAATTAGTGTAGTAGATAAAGAAGGAGACTCTGAGATAAGTTAAGGTGTCTAATGTGAAGAACATTAGGTGAACCTGTAGAGATTAGTGAAAAAAAAGTGAAAATTCAAAAAAATAATAATATAAGAATATAGTAGAAGAAAAATATTATATATGACATCATTATTCTATAAATTTTTATGGTTTGAGAAATTATTGAGTAAAACCAAAGATATGATCAAAACAAGGAATCTAATAGTAAATATTTGAAAGGTAAAGAATTGAGACTAGTAAGTTTAAATAGGGTGAAAAGAAAGTCATTTTATATTGTTTAAATTATTTGGAAAGGAAAGTAGAGATATGTGAGGCCAAATGAGATATAAAATAGCCAATATGGTGAGGAGACAACTGATATGAGGAGGATGCGTAGTGGCCATAGTGGGTGCAACATAGTTAGGCAACTGAGAATTTCAAATTTGTTTTGAATATTTTATTGAAAATTAAACTCTTTATTGAAATTTGTAATTTAGACCAATTATAGAAATTTAAATAAACACCAATAAGTTTCTAAGGGTATTATATTACAAACGGGGAAATGGGTTGAAAGGAATTAGAGAAATAAATGATGAAGGCATTTATTACAAGCAGGTCAAAGAGTCAGCAATTTAAATTAACTAGGTTGACTAAGTCGACCTAATAGGGTGAAAATCAATTTTTGACACTACCAAATTAGTAGTATGGGTAGACTTAGCTTGTTTTAGTAAAGTGACAAATTATTACCCCTATGTTGATTTAGTTGATTAATCCACTCTACCAACTTAGTACTAAGGGGAAAATGAAAGGGTTAACTTAGTTGATTAAGTCCATAGGGTTAACCCAGTATTGTTTGGTCAACTTAGCTAAGTGGTTGGTGTAGTACTAAAGTGTGGGGAATTGGTTAATATAGTATGTGCTAGGCTCAGTTTGATCGATTAAGTACCAAAATGGCCAAGTAGGCTACGAATAGGTAAAATTGGTCAAAAATTAATAGATTAGGCAAATTAAGTTTGTTTTTATTAAAAATTAAAAAGAATGTATTTGATTAAAAGTGACATGGAGGCCTAATACATATTTTTTTGTTTGATGGTTTCAATGACATAAAATATTCTAGAGATTAGTGGATGCAACATGGATACCATACTTATTGGAGAAGTTGACAATGGAGGATCAAGCTAGGTTAGTCATATTAGGCTTAGGAGGTATCATGGAGATGTGTCAAGTGCTACTTAGTGAAAATATAGTAGTCATTTTCCTAAGAGTCTAGGAGTTCTTGAATAATACCTTTAGGTGGGTGGTGGATGGGGATACCATCAAGGTGGGTATCACACTAGAGGATGTCCATGAGATACTTGGACTTTTGATAAGAGGGACACTGGTGATCATGCAGATATCAAATGTGTAGTAGGAGAGATGAGAATTAATTTGATGGGATATGTGATCAAATAAGATATGTCTAGGGATAAGGGTGAGCCTATTTTATTTTTATATAACCTAAATTATGTATATCTAAAATTCAATGATAATACTTATGACATCATAGGTGTTGTGTCATAAGTAAAATAGAAAGGTACCACTATATCTGATAGCCTTATGTCAGTATATTTTGGAGTAGGGGTACTTTATGACTTGGGTTCTATCATTCAATTTTTGCTCATGAATGATATGAATTATATTCTATCTAAAGGGTAGAATAACATAAGGCCAATGATATTATTGAGTGCCTAGATATATGAGAGGTTCATGATATATTGACTAGTTGGGTTGTCCAATGTGGTCAATGATTGATTGCTTTAGGTACTGAGATGGAGGTAGGATTAGGTTATGGGGTTGTGCCCCATGTGTTGGCACCACAAATGATTATGTGGTATTATTATGGGCACATTGCAATAGTATATCCAAGTTGGAGGATGGTGGCATCAAAGTTGGCATGGTGCAAATTATGGATTGGATGTATTACAACATATGATTTAATCAATAATGCATGTCTATCATATTCTCATCAATATTTTTAGAATCATAAAATTTAATAAATGGGTTAAATTATAGTTTGATAATAATTATATGAATGATGCTATCAAGTGGATGTCCATATTGATGTGGTGGAAGATGAACACTATATGCATAATGCACTTCATAATATTTATTTTTATCTTGTTCTTCATGATTTGAAAAGGGATATTTATACATTTTGATATTTTTATTGCCATTTTTTTGTGTCTCATCCTTCTCATTAGATGTGCCAATGTTAATAATATTCTCATCAATGAGGCCTTTAATTTTGTGGGTGATATTCATATATCTATTATTAGAATTATCTATGACAATCACAAAAGGCATTCACATCAAATCTTATAGATTGAGGTCAAGATATATCTATCTCAAATGGTGGAGGAAGTGTAATAACATGAAATTTAAGAATATTTTGTAGTATCACATGAGGAGAAGGTAGCATTGATAATTTCCTTCTTAGCGGAGGTTTTAGTTAAAGCTTAAATTATGGTTTTGATATAACATTTAATATAACCTTAGCCTTATTTTTGTTATTATTAGTTTTTATCTTATAATTAAGTTTGCCTTGAAACTTGGTAGTTAAAGTAGAAAGATCATTGGAGATTTACTTGAAATTATTTAGTGTAATAAATTTGACCTAATGCTCTTTAATGGTATGGCATAGGTCATCAAAGGATTTGAATTTATCAAACCTGATAGAGTCTTGAAGAGGAGTAATAAATATTTGAGAAAAAATATCTTTAAGTTCATTCTAAACCATTTTATTTGTCATTTTGGCAAGCATATTATTGTATCTTATAATATATTAACTATCTCATTTGGACCTTGTGTGATGTTTTTAATGTGAGCATAGGATAATTTTTCACCAATATTGATAGAAAAATTTCCCAAAAAATGATTTTCCAAATGATTTGAAGTTTTAATTGATTGGATAGGAATATCATAGAACCATCTAAGAGAAAAATCTGAGACTTTATGGAAATAACTTTGTTAACTATATGCCATTATTTTCATAATCAAGTCCACCTTTTGGGATCACCTTCTCCTTCATAAAAATGAAGCTTAGGAGCCACATATCCATTTTTAATAGGAATAGATTCAATATGGGCATCCAAAGGGTTATGCAATAAAGTATCAAAATCTAAGGAAGGATTAGCATGAGAAATGATTTTCTTAATATTAAATATCTTGGATTGTAAGAGAAGAAGGGCTTACACAATGGAAGAATTGGTTGTAATTGTTTAAGTATTTTACATTGATTCTTTTATAAAATAATCTACTAAAAGTGTAAATTGAGATATAGGGTTTTAAGGCTTACCTATGACTGGAAATATTATACACCATTGATCTAGAGATGTGGGAGATCCTTTTTAGCTAGGAAGGACTACATACACACAAGAGAAAACAAAATATTGATTAATATTATATGTAAGTGAGCTACCTAGTATTATACTAGTCCATTATACTAATCCTTGGAAGTGGTACACTTCCTAATAAGGATGTCATCCCACTTTATAAACACTTAAGTGGACAATGATAGAAAATTAAATTATAATAATGCATGTAATGATACCAATACTAAATTGAAATGATTTAGATTAATCTACATCCATTGCATGGACATTAGCAACAAATCATTCCAATAAGATTTAATTGAGTCTTATTCTACTTGTATTACTTCTAACTAATTGATAATGGACTTTATGGTAAGAGTGAATATAATTACATAACTTCCTAATTCAAAGGAAATGTCACTCTGTATACATATAATATTTTAAAACTTTTATCAATACAAATGCTCTTTATCTTGTATGAATCCATTGAGTCTCAATATATTTGAGTGCATACCTTAAGGGGTATACCAGGAAATGGCTAGGCATAGCATTAGTTCTTTGAATGATCACTTTTTATACTTGTTATCTACATACTTGTCTCTTAAAAACCATTTACCTAAGCTAGTTATTCTCTCTTACACACTCCTCTAGTCATTTACCACCTTCTGTACCCATTTTCATAACCTAAAACCCCTTTCAATAGTTTACATGATTAGGTCAATTGGGTTGACCTTGTACTCTTATTGGTGAAAATCATTTAGGGTCTAGGTTGGCTCTTGGCCAACCTAGCCTATGACCTAGTGAGTTTTTGTCAATAATGATACTAGTTTGACTGAGTGAACCTTGTCAGCTAAAATTTTTAGAATATTTTAGGGTCAAATCCACTTATATATACACAATAATTTTTCCATTATTTAGATAAAAGAAGAAGTAAGAGCTATTGCACATATACTTATCCACCATTCTACTTGAAGAGCAAGTATAGGGTTTCATACTTTCTTTGGAGATATAGATCTTATATTGTGAAGTATTTTAGATGCATTGATAGGTTGTGTAGCCTAGAAATGATTTATATTTTTCATCATTACATACCACAACAACCTCTTATGAAGCACCTTGTCCAAGGGAAATATTTAGGCTTGATGGGTTCATCTTCAAAGGTAAATATTCCTAACTTTATTCCTCCTTTGTAAGAGTAGATAGATATGCATTTGCACTTCTCTTCCATGCATTAGGATTTAGTATACATTGACATGACTATATGTCTTCTATTAATGTTTAATTTTAGTTTTTCTTACCCATACTTTGTGCCCTAATCTTTGGTGAGCACTAGTTTAGATTTATTTGTTTTACTTATTATCAGTATAGTGAATATGAGAACATATGACCTAGTTAGGGTTATTGCCTGATTTTAATTGAATAGAGGATTTAAAACCCTCCATAATGATATTGTTGTGGTTAGAGATCCCATAATAGGGTATAAGAGATCTATAATTGGTCATGTCATCAATTATCTAATGTATCCCCAATCAAAAGTGTAAGTAGGATTTATCTTCTTCGAGCTAGGATTGATTTATGGATTTGGTGCATTTTTTATTGCATACATTTTGGTGAAACCAATGTGAATCTAAACCTTGAAATTTTGTATTTCATGTTTTTAATTTATATAATTTAATTTATTATTATTTTTATATATTTGTGATACTAGGTTGACAAGGCCGTTATAATATCTAACTTTTGTGTATAGGTTTAATACTCAGCCAGATCAAAATGACCCTATTTTTTCTATGTAGATATTCATCAAATACATGTTACTCAATTGAATAGGTCATCATAGTAATTTTATTTAATTATAGGCATTAGACTATGTTGAATAGGTTGACTCTATCTCTTATTCAACTATAGAAATAATAAACTAAGTTGAATAGGTTGACTTTGTATCATAATCTACTTTCAAATTAAAAACTACGTCAACCAAGCTAGTATAGTCATCTTAATAGTATTTAGTAAATAGGGAATTATAGAACTAGGTCAACCTAGTTGACATAGTTGGTAGAAATTATAAGCAACATTAAGGGCACTTCAACAAAAATCTCATATTCTTCATCATCTTCCAACCCACCAAGGTTCCTCTCTCTCTCTCTCTCTCTCTCTCTCTCTCTCTCTCTCTCTCTCTCTCTCTCTCTCTCTCTCTCTCTCTCTCTATTTATTTCTTCCTTCCAATTATATTTTTCAATGTTTTTAGTCTTTAACATTATAATCATATAACAAACTAGGCTAACCTGGTTGACCTAGTTGTATATTCTATCTTTTGTCTAAAATACTAGGTTGACCTAGTTAACTCAATTCTTAATGACTCTAGTTTCTATAGTATACAGTAGTGATACTATCATTTTTTTTCTATAATATTTATATACACTATCATTTGAACTGACTCTATACTATGCTTAACTTGGGAATTAAAAACTATATGTTAGGAATTAACTCACACTTTCACTTTCAATTATTTACATGCTTAGAGTAGATCACATAATCTAATTAGGTGGGTTTTCAATATACTATTTAGTTTCACTATTTTTCTCTTTATTTTACACACTATCAAATCAAATAATTTTAAAATACATTTATTTACCCAAGGCCCACCTACTTGGATTTCATCACCAAGGGGGAAGCCAACTTGGTTTTATGGCGAAGTATAAATGCATGGTTAATTGTATTTATTAGTAAAGCACCTAACACCCTTATCGCTATGAAATTATGAAGTGAGGGGGTAAACCCCAAACCAAGCTAGTACCAATGCCAACATAGATCTCTTTCAGCCTAAACATCTTAAAACCATCCATAGATTGATTTCTAGTTCCCTACCTTTAGCTAACTTCCCTATCACACTTAAATTAACACTTTATAATAATATAACATCTAAGATGACCACTTATTTATCACTTACTTTTCAATTTATTGCTTACTCTTTGCTTACTCTTTGCTCATTATATGTTATATTAAAAAATCTTACATTGGCTAGTGTTGGTGAGAGGTTTTGTGTTTTGTGCCTCAATTAGATCATTCTCATCAACCCAATTGATTATGTGTTTGTTCTAATTTCTTAATTTAAATTACATTGAAAAATTTTTCCCTATTTTCAATACACTATCATTCTATTCAACACAATCTCTTACATACTATCATTTTCCCTACCTATAGTACTGAGTCAACTTGGTCTACCTAGTATTCCATTATGCCTCTCAGGTTACAATACTAAGTTGACCCTATCAACTTTATATCCTTGTTAGACTATTTTTCATACCCTATTTCCAATATTAGGTCAACCTTGTTAACTTTGTACTCTTATATATCCTTTCTTATCACTTTGATTTTTCATCAACTTTGCCTTACATAATCTCTCTCCTTCATCATGAACTTCCTATTTGAAGACAACAATAAGTTGAATTCAATGGATATGATGAGTCTTACCAACCCTAATAGGTTCTACCACAAGCAACTTATGTCCTTTATCCCAAATGAAAGTAATGTTCATATATCCACTCACACTATAAATTATGGGACCCATCTTCATTCCTCTTCACTTCACAATCATATCTTCTCACTTGAAGATCAACTCAAATTAGAGTATACACTAGGAATGATTTTCTTCATCACTAAGTTTCCTCAACATCAAGGAAAGGATCCTTTTACTATTTACCATCTCATGATAAGTGGTCAAGTTAAGGAACCCCATTCACTTTCTCCCACATTCTCAAATAGATTTGGGGATACTAGCTTATTTTCTTCTCAGCTTCTTCCCTCTATTTTGACCCCTTCTCATACCATAACTTCTTCTTATTTGATTTCCTCTACTGTCATGCCTAGTATCTCTACCAAATGGTAGGTTATACATCTAGCATGCCTCTTCCAATACCTAATATTCTAAATTCTTCCACTAATGCATCATTTCTACCCATGGTAATCATTCCTCTAGTGTTATTTATTCTCATCCCTCTACTAGTCCATCCTTTTCCACACAAGTAAATTATGTCACTAGTTCCTTACTAATATATATTCTCAAGCTCTTAATAACACTCATAGTGGTACCTAAGCCACTACTACCAATTCTAATGATTAAAATAATTCTAATAATGTAACTCAAACACATCAATTTTTATTAAAAAATCTTAATAAAATGAATGATTTACAAGCAAATAATTAAAATCAAATGATGCAAATTCAAAATCACCTTATCCATATATAAACCCACCCTTAGCAGATGCCATGGGGAATGCATAACCAAAATGTTCCTCCACCTCCTCTTTAGGATTCCCAAGGTAATCTTATCCCTCAACCTCTTCTTATTAATAAGACAATCAAGCATATTCAAAGTGAGCCTCTTACATCTCAAATTTATAATATCAATCTAGGATGTATCAAACCTACCATTTCTTACAATGGCTCAACTGATCCTACTCTTCATTTTAAAAAAATTGGAAATACATATAAAGACTTTTTCAAATTAAACACATTTTCCATTACTTCTTAAAAAAGACTTTCATGGGTGATGGTTTAGACTGGTACAACCAACTCAAATCTCATTATACTACTAGTTTAGAAGATTTAGTACATACTCTATTCTAAAAGTTCCAAATTATTGATCTCCCTAAGAATACCTTAGCACATTTTATCAATTACAAGCAACTTAAAACCAAAATTGCATAAGATTTCATTAAATGATGGAAGACCTTATCTAATAAATGTGAACACAATATGGCTAATGATAACCTTTTCCATATCTTTACCAATGCTCTCTTTCCTAAGTTGTAATATCAGGTTTGTACTTTCTCCCCATGTACTTTAGAAGATTCCATTGACCATTCAAAACATCAAGATTTCCTTATGCATCAATTTGAGCCATCTCAACCTTCTATGGGTACTTACATGTTACTCAAGAATAATAGTAATCATACCACTAATGATGGTGTCATGGAATCTTATGATACCATTAACACTATTCAAGCTATTATTCTTAATGAATCTCTAGAACAAACTTCCCCTCCCAACCACATTACTAACCCTCATTTATCTTCAACTAATAACATTTATGTTCACAAACCTTTATCCTTGGTATAATTACAAAAATGTCTACCAAGGCCTCTCCCATGAGAACTTGATCCCACTTGACCCATGAAGTCTTGGTATGATTCCAATAAATTTTGTTAGTTTCATGTTAATTGGGGTCATTCTCACGAGACCTATAGACAACTTTGTAATTTGGCTATGGATTTCCTTCTTGGTCCCAATTTTTATCATGATTCTATCATTCATAAATGCCTACAAGACTATGACATTGCCTTTAAATCCCACGACTACATCTCATGTTTTGAATCAAGGTAATACTCACATGACCATCTATAAGGATCCTCTTCTAAATCACCAAAATACCCAATATGAGCCTAACACCTCTACCAATAATTTTTATAGTATTTTTTTACCCAAATATTAAATATAATGTGGTTAATATGACTTACATGCAAAGGGTGGTTGCTTTCATTGATCCTCAACCCATCTAAACACCTTTATTGTCTCACACATTTTATGTTATACAAGATTCTTCTCTAACTCACTTAACTGAGTTGGGGCAAGAAGAACTTATAAATTTTGATGAACCAATTCCAAAACTTCCCTTGGATAACACTTCTAATACTATTTCTACCATCCCTCCATCTTGTTTACCTAACACTAATGATACTCAAACTTCTCTCAACACTTCTTATAATATATCTCAAACCACACATGCATCAACTTATTCATATTCTCAATATCATCTATAAACGTGTACTTTAATTAAACCTTCTACCTCTTCTCAACATAAATTCACATGCACTTTAGCTCCTCCTTCCGAGGACCTCCTTCAACACTATGAACCTCTTTCCAACAATCTTCTTATTGGTTATTATGAGTGGGATCATATCATGAAACTCACTAATCTCCCATCCCAAATCCCATTTCTTGAACTAATATGGACCTCTCTACATCATCATAACCATCTCATGCAACTTTTGTTTTAAATTAAAATCCCTTATCCTCCTTTAAAAGGATGCAAAACCACCTTATCTAGATTAGAAGATAGTATTTTACAACAATGTGAAGATATGTCCATACATGTTGATTAAATAATAGACACTTCTCTTTCCATCAAATTCCATATTATTTCTATGATTTTTTATGATATTTTTATTTATGTGGATGATCTTCCTCTAATTATCAATTTTAAAATTGGTAATATCCAAGATAAGTGTGCCTTGATTGATGAGGGTTCTATAACTTGTGTTGCCTCTCTCAATTTTATCAAAACCCTTAGATATTTTGAATGAAATCTTAAGTCCACATGAAACACATGTCAAGGCTATGACTAAATTCAAATGCCTCCTTTAGGTTATGCGTGGCTTATCATTACCATCCCACATATCACCATTCATGTGAAGGTAATAATCTTCAACTTTATTCTATCTTAAAACATTTTTATTGGTAGGCCATGGACTCATCATATGAGAGTATTTTCATCTTCTAATTTTCAATTCATCAAATTTACTCATAATATAACCATCTATAGGATTCAAGGTGACACCAAACCTTGGAATTTTGAATAATTATAAGACCATGGTGTATTCAATATTTCTACCCTTAAACCTTTGCCAAGAGTTTCATTTTTTGAATCCCAATTATTTATCTTTCCCGTCAATTCCACCTAAGGTTACATGGTTATCCAGAACTCATCAATAATATATCCCATAACCTTCTAGATTTTGACAATAATGAGCCTAATGAGATGAATCTCAAGATGAAAACTTTTGATCTCTTACCTCATCTCATCTCCCAACTTTTCACTTCTTTGTAACCTTATTCTCATCAACCACCTTATGATTAAATATCTATTATCTTAACTAAGACTCAGCATTCCATTCATCACACCACATCAAATGATAAGGTCATCCCTACGTATACCATTGATCTTCATACACCTAATTATGATGATGGTTATACCTTAGAGGATCCATTCTTAAGAGGTATAGTTCAGGTCCATGATGCTAAGATTATTCATTATCATTCCTTTTTTCTTCAATATTTTAGTATATCTTCCCATATTCCATCTTATATCATTCCTAATTTTAGCATTTTTCTTCATGATCATAGTGTAGAGATGGTATGCACACCTCTAGTTTCTAAATAACCTCATAGGAGTATGCTTGTGGATCATTCTATTATTAGTCCCTATAATTTTTATAGATTTCATAAACCCTCTAGATTACTTATCCTTGAGATGCATGTGACTTTATTTTAGCCTTATATGGACCCACCCCTCCCTCAATAAAGCCCAATTTAGATCCCATTCCTACTCCCTTTATAGCTGAGTCTCTTCCTATTTATAATCCTATTTATCCTTAGTTGAGACTTATCCAATCTCTCCACCAAACCCACTATATCTTGGTGATGGTTTTCTCCCTTTACCATGGCTAGATTTTTCATCCACCAAATTGGCTGACCAGCCTTATTATGACATTCATAAAGTTATTGGTCACTAGACTAGAGATTTTTCCCTATACCAAGTGCCCTTAGTTTTTGTTTCACCTCCTCTTATGAGTACACCTACCAAGACTACTCATAGGCATATATGTTTCTTCCAAGACATAGATAACCATTCATCCATGCATTGTCATAATTTATGACAATATATTGACACCTTGTGTCCCACTACTCCTCAACCCTTAGATCAGGTTATACCTTCCCAAAAATTATTATCTACGTATATTCCTAAGTAAAAAGAGGTATATTTTCTGTGGCACTAATGTGGCACACATCAGACTGATCATTGTTACATCCTTCAGTAGTATCTTAAAGATCATGTCCTAACCATTCCTACACCTTATACCATTCCTCCCATAGTTCATTATCACAAGAAGGCTTACCCTTATTCTCCCATGGTTGTACTTGCTATGGTTCCATTTCCTCTTATGGTCCCTTCACCTACTTTTCCTCCATCCTTGAGTCCCTCACCCACAAGCCTTCCCTCACCTGTGGATCCTTCCCCATTGGTGACCCCTTAATCTCCTATGAAAACCACTCCCATGAATTTTCCTAAGCATCCCCATATATGATATCCCTCATCAGCATAATCCTTCAATCATTCCTACCTTTTCTATTGAGGAGATTTAATGGGAAGTATTTTATCAACTTTCACTAAAGATCAATTAGACATTAGCTTTAGTTCACCTTCAAATACATAGAGACTTATCATATGTTATTGATAATGTATATGGACAAATATGTTAGTACTTATGAACACATGCATGGTGTTCTTACATTTTCAATTTGGATTTGATGTGTGCTCCAAATTTATCTTTATCTATGTTTATACCATTTGCAATTGTGTCAAATTCTTATCTATCTTAAATGGTGACTTTGGTTTCACACTTTATATTGCTTATGATGTCATTATATTCTCTTATGGATTTTAATTCCATCATTTCCTTCATTTTTCTCAAGTTAATTTTATTAGGACTCCCTTGTTATTTTTTATGATTGTTTTCTATCTTATCCCTATAAACACAAATAATTATTATTGTGACTTGGTTATACAAACCTTGATCCCTTTATTCATTCCTCATTTACCATGTGATTAGTTAGAATATAATTTATCTCATTATAATCTCCTTTTACCAGTCCACTTTGGATCTCCCTTTCTTCCCCTTTATTACCTTTCCTAAAATAAGCTTACACATGGTTAGGAATAGAGATAACATGTCATTTCATCATTAAGCATAAGTGTTCTAGTCAGTCTTGTCTTTGGATACTTAGCTTCCTTTATCCTAAGCCTAAATCTCATTCATGTATATCTATCTCTCATGATTGGTAATTCCAAGTCCCTCTAGATATAAATCATAAAACCTATTAAAATATTCAAAATCCAAATCATTTAAAAAAAGGTAATGATCTAAAAGGAAATATTAAAAAAAATCAAAAGTCAAATCACACTAAAAGACATGATTCTAAGCACATATCAATTTTCTAGTCAAGCCTCAAACTCAAAAATTGGCCTCACAATAGATTCAAGGTCTATTGGGGTGTAGTAAGCTAGTAGATTAGAAAGGAATAATAAAAAGAATCTCTTAGTGCTACCTACTTTCTTACATAAGTACCCAATATTTGTAGTAGACTGACAACTCTGTAAGGGGTCCTAAGGAATGGGGAACATGTCATGGTAATATAGGTCCATTTTGCTTCTTTTGTTCAAAATAACCAACATGAGTTAATATTATTAGCACATGTATTTTATTACATAGTTATGTGTTTATAGTAAACACATATCCTCTATATATTGATGGTCACTAATCACTTAGTATCTTCTCATGTCCTTAGTGTGCCTCATGTCTCATAAGATATTCTCATAAGATGCCTATGCTATGATTTTTACATTACCTTTTTCACTCCCTACAACCTTAATATTTCCCCTTAAGAAATATTGTTTTGTTCACTGATCACTTCCCTAGGGATTTCATTTTTGACTTGCATTGTAAAACCATCAATAGGATTTGGCCTTCCTCACAAAATACCAATTTTTCACATTTCTATTCCAAACATGCCATTTTTACCACATTTTCACATTATTTCCACCTCATTGGTGTTTCCTTTATGAGTTGTAGTGTAAGACCATGAATAGGACCTGACCTTCCTCACAAATTTTTCAATAATCCAAGTCACAAAAAAATCACGTGTCAAATGTGAGATAGGATGTGATTGATTATGAGTTACACATCATGTAAATGCTTCCCATATTGATTTATTATGTTTTATTCTTAATTAATTAATCTTTTATCTTCTTATTTTTTGATTGCATGTAATAATCCAATCACTTTTCTTGAGTTTTTCATACTTCCCAACTTGAATTAGTGTTATTAATTTAAGACCATTTTATCAATTTTTTTTCTCTTTTATACTTCCCAACATGATTTAGTATGATTGATTAACTTAATTGATTTTTTTTATACCATTTCCCTTTCACTTGCTTTCCATTTTATTACATTATTTTCATACTTTCCAACTTGATTTAGTATGATTTTATTTATTTTAATTTGGTGCCAATCTCTTTCTCATGTTTTAAAAATAAATTTTGCCCTCTTGTTTACCACATTTTTAGTTTATTATACTTAGTCATCTTTTGTTATTACACATTTACCATCATGATATAGTGTGTTGTACATTTGTCTTTGATAATTATACTTTTTCAAGTCTTTTCTCTTGTTTCTTGTTAGCCATGTATGTGTACTACATAATGCTAGAAAATAAAACACCCCACATATATTTCCTATAGCATATACAACAAAAAGCAAAATAAATGTGCTATAAAAAATATATCCATGCATCCACAACCACAACCATAATATAAATAGATAAGATCAACATCCAAATATCAAAATAAGAATATAAAAAACACATGGTATATATATATATATATATATATATATATATATATATATATATCATGTGTTTTTTATACAAAGTATAAAATACATCACTCCATCTCTAAGGATGGGCTCTATCTCATGGCCTAACCATGCTTCCCATAGATGCCTCAAACATTACTCTTTGAATAATATGCTATAAGGAGGATGTTTGAGATCTCAAGCCTGCTACCTATATATACATATAAGGTAGCAGGCTTGAGATCTCAAACATCCTCCTTATAGCATATTATTCAAAGAGTAATGTTTGAGGCATCTATGGGAAGCATGGTTAGGCCATGAGATAGAGCCCATCCTTAGAGATGGATATATATATATATATATATATATATATATATATATATATATATATATATATATATATATATATATATATATATCATGTGTTTTTTATACAAAGTATAAAAATACATCACTCCATCTCTAAGGATGGGCTCTATCTCATGGCCTAACCATGCTTCCCATAGATGCCTCAAACATTACTCTTTGAATAATATGCTATAAGGAGGATGTTTGAGATCTCAAGCTACTACCTATCCCTATAGGTTATCCATCTAGGCCTATACCTATCCTAGTTGAATATTGGTAGCTAGATGTGTGGATCTCTCTTGAGACAAGGCCTACCATGCATGTTCATCTCTAGCGTTCACCCCTTTTAGTGGCTATAGCTCATATTTACATCCCTATAGTCACCTCATGACCTCCCCTATTAGTATGAACTAGCTCACCTAAGCTAGGGAAGATGGTACCATGGGATCATCTAATGTGGTGGGGTTGTATGGCATCATCACCTTGTCTAAAATATGATGGAGTGTTCCCCTCACCAAGGATCCCCATATAGTCTCCTTCTCATCCACAGGACCAAACAAATTTAAACCAGATAGATGTTAGATCATAGATATATCTCAATATCTATTTATTTACCATCTATCAATATATCTATACAACTAGTATTCTATTTTTCAATGATTAGAAATTTCAACCATTTATTACCTATCTCGGTATTACTAATCATCATTTTTTTCATTTGATCAACCATTAAGCATGGTCTCTCCATTGACTCATCCCCCAAGTACCTCATCCATAGGCCACCTCCAAATAAATGTAAACCCTAGGGTCACCACCCATGCACATCTCAATCCTTACCTTAGTGGTTCTTCAATAGACCATCTCTTCCCTAGGCCAACTGATGGATCATCCTAGATGACCACCCTCTATGCTCTCTCTTACTGCTAGTATCTCTATCAATGGTGTGATTGAGGTGGTTGACACTCCTATTATGGTGATAACTATGATACTTTTGGCACTCATACATACATGTCCATGCCCTCTTTAGATATTGGCCATCATACTTGACATATCCATGGTCTCTCACAATGTGGTCTAATCTACAATATCACAATTGGTGCTCCTTCTCCTCCTATCACCCTCAACTCTCTTACATGTTGAGCCCAAAATGGGGGTACTATTATAAGAGTCATTATATGAGAGAGCCTAAATTATTTTGGTAATCATGCCACTATATGCATCTCTACCTACCAAGTGTAGTGGCATGTGATTCATGATCATGTTAACTATGGTGCCACCATTTCGCAACTTGGCCAAAATATCATAATGTGTTCATAGGGATGCCACATGATATTTACTCATGTGACCATCTATAGAACTGGTACATGGGGCATGACTTACACCACCTGATCTTGTCTCCATCTCAACACCCAAGGCAACCACATGGTATAACTGGGTTGGTCAGTACATCAAGAACCTCTCATATATATAAGTACTAATGACCCCATGGTATTATTCCCTCTAGATATAATACCATACATATCATGCATGAGCTAAACCCAGATGATAGAACCCAAGTCATAAAGTGCCCCTTACTCTAGTATCAACTAACACAAGGCTATTGTATATAATGGTACCTTACCATCTGACTTGTGACATAACACTCATGCTATCATAAGTC
Organism: Torreya grandis; assembly: GCA_037957365.1. Classification (NCBI taxonomy): domain Eukaryota; kingdom Viridiplantae; phylum Streptophyta; class Pinopsida; order Cupressales; family Taxaceae; genus Torreya; species Torreya grandis. The sequence continues at coordinate 2,120,446 of JARHVA010002630.1, read as the reverse complement.
CTATCATAGCCTTCCAAATATCCATAATCTAAAAAATATATACATCAAATAGACACACCCTTAGTTCTAGGTATATCTTATCTGAGCATGTCACCCATTAGGCTAATGCTCTCCTCTCCTCTTGATCATCTAGTATCCCTATGATCATCGACATCTCCCCTATAGGAAGTCCAAGAAAAACATGGACATCCTCCAATGTGATACCAAACTCTATGGTATCCCCATCGACCACCCATCTAAAGGTATTTTTTAAGCATTCCCAAGCTCTTAAGAACATGACCACTAGATCAACACTTAGTGGAACTTATCAGATCTCCATGATGCCTCATAAGCCTAGCATAACTAATCTAGCTTGTTCCACCTCCATCAGGTGTTCTAATTAATCTGATAGCCATGGCATTTCCACTTATTGCCAAAATATTTGATGCCTCTACAACCATTAAATAACAAAATATGTATTAGACCTCCATATCACTTATAATCAAATACATTCTTTTAAATTTTAATAAAAATAAACCTAAATTGCCTTAATTTATTCATTTCTTATCAAGTTGACCTGTTTTTAGCCTCATTTTCCATTTCAATACTAAGTTGATCACCTTAGGCCTTAAAAGTATTATCAACCAATTTTTTGCATTCTAGTACTTATCAGCTACTTAGTAACATACTAAGTCGATCCAATAATAATAGGTCATCCATTTGGAATTAATAAACTAAGTTGACCCTTTTTATTTTCCCCCTTAGTACTAAGTCAACACTTTGACTTCACAAACTAAGTTCGCTATGAGGTACTAAGTTATCCCTCTTCTCCAAAAAACTAAGTCATCCTATACCTACTAGGTCAACCTTATCAAAACCCAATTTTCAACCTACTAGGTCGACTGGGTTGACTTAGTTCTTTCAAACTATCAACTCTTTGACCTACTTGTAATAAATTCCTTTGGAATTTATTACTCTAATCACTTTCAACCTAGTTTCCCATTTCACCTCTAGTATCTTTAACAACCTTTTGGGGTTCATTTTCGTTTCTAAAATTGGTCTAATTTACAAATATCTATAAAACACTTAATTTCAAATAAAATACTCAAAATAAATGTGAAATTCTTAGTTGCCTACCCATATTGCACTCGATGTGGCCACTAAGCATACTTCTCATCTTAATTATCATCTCCTCATCATTTTGGCTCTTTCACCTTTTGATGGGTCTCTCAGAGCTTTATTTTTCTCTCAAAATAGTCAAATAATTGTAAATGAATTCTTTTTCACCCTATTTAAAGATATTATTTATAATTATTTACCCATCAATTATTTACCATCAAAATCCTTGTTTTGATCATATCTTTATTTTTACTAACTTATATTTTAAACTATAAACAGTTTAACAATTATGATAAAATAGAGAATATTTTCCACTATTATATGCTTATATTGTTAAAAATTTAATTTTTTGCTCTTTTTTCACTAATCTCTATAGGTTCACCTAATGTTCCTCACATTGGATGCCTTCACCTATCTCATAGTTTATTCTTTATCTATAACACTAAGGTAAGTAAATGTATGTGTTTTTCAATTATGTCCTTTCATTTATCTTATTTTCTCCTTATTACACTTTACTTAGCATCAACATTATTTGTCATCATGTTTTATTCCCAAAGCACCATCACATGTTGCACTTATGTGACCTGTGATGAACTTCAAGTGGGTAATATGTATACACATAATATTTTCAAACTTTTATAAATTATTGATGCTCTTTATCTTGCAAGAACCCATTGAGTCTCAATCTCTCTGAGTGCATGCCTTAAGGGGTAGACTGGGAAATGGGTGGGTAGACCAATAGTGCTTCGTAGGATTATTATCCCTTTTTCCACTTGTTATCTAAGCACTTATCTCCTAAAAACCATTTCCCTAAGCTTTTTCTTCTCTCTTGCACACTTCTCTAATTATTTGCCACCTTTTGTACCCCTTTTTCTAACCTAAAACCCCTTTTGACAATTTACATGAGTAGGTCAATTGGGTCAACCTTGTACTCTTATTGGTGAAACTCACTTAGGTCTAGGTTAGCTCTTGGTTGACCTAGCCTATAACCTACTGAGTTTTTGTCAATAACAATACTAGGTTGACTAGGTCAACCCAATTGGTCAAAATTTTTAGAAGGGTTTAGGGTCAAATTTGTCTATATATACACACTCATTTTGTCATTATTTAGAGAAGATAAGAAGTAAGATTTATTGCATATCTATTTATCCACCATTCTAATTAAGGAGTAAGCTTAGGGTTTCAAACTTTATTTTTAGATATGAATATTATCTTGTGGATAAGTCTTTTGGATGCATTGATGGGTTATGTAGCCTAGAGTTAATTTATCCTTATCATCCTTACATACCACAATAACCTCTTATGAAGTATCTATTGATTACATTTGACTTTTAGTCAAATTTGGTCAACCAAAACTATTTTTAACTTTTGAATAAGGTATCATGTGTCTTATGGGGTCTCTTATTGTCTTGTATGTCTCACTTATCCTTCCCTTAGTCTTGGTTAAAGTCCATTCCCCTTGTACTAGACTAGTCAACCAAAGTCAATCTTGGCCAAACCTATTAAAAGGCCTAAATTATGTTGTGTTGGTCTTAATATGGTTTTGTATATGTTTTAAGATGTTTCTAAGTCATTTATTTATCCTTACCATGTTTCATATGTCAAATATGCCTTTGGGGCCACTTTTTAAGCCAAAATTAAGGACTTGTGTGGATGGGTTGAGGGGACAAACTTGTCATCAGGCTATAGTTTAATGTTGAGAGGTTAGAGAATGTCATATATAGTCATATGATAGGCTAATAAGTAGTTATGTTTAGGAAAAGGTAGTTTCCCCTTGGTTTTAGGGCCTTTTGGGCACTTGTATGGAATGGATGATCTCACTTTCAGGTGAAAATGTTAGATATGTGACTCCTCACCTACCAATAGTCATTTACATGTTTGGTTTGTAGATAATTCATAAAAAAGTTCAATTATTACTTATTTTCCTTCATTCTTGTCCTGGCAAGCAAAAAGGGGTCAATTTCTGACATTCGATATGGGCTGTACAAATGGAGTTGGGAAGAGTTTTTTTGGGGAAAAAAAGGTATCTAAGTGAAATTAAAATCCATAGTAATAACATTCAATTTTTTGCTTTCTCCTTTGTAAATAATCGCTTAGACTTGAAGCAGCCTTTTATGTATTTGCAACCATGAGGGGCCACCTTTTTACCTTATTTTTGATTCTTGTGTTTGGTTTTCAAGTTTTTTATGTTTTCACATGTTTATTGACCTATCCATAAATTCTCCATCCCCGTTCTAGTAGCAAGATCATCAAATGTCAAAAGAGCCTCTTCTAGGCTTGGATGGTTTGTAAGCTACCAGCTTCTTGAGTACCCATAGGTATTTTGAGGGAGTGTTTTCTATGTTAGAATGAAAACATGAAGGTTGGATTAGAGGTTTGAACCCATGAAGGTGTATTTGGAGACAACAGAGAAATTTTGGACCTTTGACATGTCAAAACAACACCCAAAGGTTGTGTTTCTCCTCACTGTTAACCCTTGATAGTCAACACATGCATATGCAAATGTCTTCCACCTTGAAAGTTTTGTGTTGGAGTTAGTTCCAAATGTTTTTGATGAATAACATGTTTTTAGGGTTGATCAATTCTCTTGAATATTTTGAAGGATTTTCCTTGACATTTTATTATTAAATCCATAACTTGTTTATGTTGAACATGTCAATGCACACCTATATGTGGCTAAGTAGGATACCTAAAGGGGCCTATGTGGAGGAATGATGGAAACTTGGAATTTTGGGTAGATCTTGGTAGATAATAAGGTTAAAAATGCATATGATGGTATCAATATTTCAAGGTGAAGTGTCAAATCATGTTGAGGAAGTGATAACTATGTTTAGGACTATCTGCCCTAAATATACTAAACAAAGAACCTCTTACTTTTGATAAACATCATATGATATGGATGAAGGAGCTTGTAATACCATTTTAAGATTTAGGATTTTTTTCCATAGTATATAAAAATAATGCACAAGATTTGAAGAATAAAGGATAAAGGGAAAGAGGTCCTCTAGAGATTCAGAGTTGCCCAAAAAACCATTAGAACTTGACAGTGTAATCTACATGATTTTGAATGAAAGCAACCTTTAAAATTCATATTGATAGCCCTAAACTATTCCATCAAGGGGAAACAATTATAAATCATTCAAAAGACACTCTTGAGCAAATATTTCATGAGAGAAGATGTACTTTGATGTAATGACCTCTTAGGCCCACACCTTGTCTGTACATAGGGTTAAATTTGCACTTACAATAGGGTTATCAGAAAGTGGTCAACAACTCATGATTTTAAATTTATTTTGATTTTTAAAGGTGAATGAAATTAAAATGTTGAAAACCTTATGATATTTTAGAAAGAAACTCAATTGTCAAATAAATTTCAAGGATCCTATGTGCACCTATAGACTCTGTACAGATTGAGACAAAGATCAAACAAGTGGAATCAAGAACTAGGCATGGAATATAATATTTTTTACCATCTAAGATGGATTAAAAATGGCCAATAAGGTTAGGAAATTTTAATAATGCTATAGAAGGTCTTATCTACCATATTACTCTAATCAAATCTATAAGTGACCTATAGCTAAGTTGGAGGACTTTGGATAGACAATGAACAAGATGTATCCCTTATTTAATTTGGAATACAATAGGGGTGATTCAAATGAATTTATATCTTCCTCAAGTAACCCTAGGAATTTTTGAATATGTGTTTGAACCTTGAGACCCCTGGGATGACCTATATGTAGGAGTCTTAGTCCTTGAGATTAACTCAGTCAGACAAAGTTTAAATGCTTGTAGGGTCATTGAAGGGTTAGCATGGTAACTTGGATTCATAAACAAATCCTCCATGGTGATGATAGGATAAATAATATCTAATTCAAAAATTGATAACCCTTATCAATCCTAATAAACAAAGGTCTCAATCAAGCGTTGAGACCAGTCTAGTAAAAGAATAGGGTGTGTGATATGTTCTACCAAGAGTCACATTGGAAAATTATTGAAATAGAGTTATAAAATTAATAAAATAACCCAAAGAGACTTATTAAATGAGGAAAATTAAAAAGAAACCCCATTCTAAGCCATTCACAATCCATGTATGGAGACTTTACACACAGTCTACCTATGTAGACTTAGTTTTGGGTTTTGTGTCCTTTGGAAGTATAAATAATGGAGTTAGATGCCTAAAATTGGTAAAAAGTACCATCATAAATTCAATAATATCCTCCAATGATAAATTTTTCAATACTTATAAGGTAAGTTCCCTTGTTTTATCTTAGATGGGGGGCACTTTTTCCTTGAACCAAACCTTTGTAGATGAGGGAAATTGGATGAAGTGATGGACTAGAAAGGAAGGAGGGAATTTGTGAAGATTCATGAAGCTATAAAATTACTATAAAGACATAAAAAAATTCAACCTAGAGGGTCTAGGACTAAGCAGGATGCTCTAACCAACAAGGTCTACATGCATACTTGGTAGGCAAGGAATAGGCATAATTCTAAATAGGAGGTCACTTTCAATTCCAAAATTTGATAATCATTATAATTCTTTGGATAATGTCCATAGGGGCATGAGAGAGGTGTTTAAACCACAAGGAGGAAAGGTAATCCATGGGAAGATCATGTGAGCCCAAATTGCAATCAAAGTCAAGAAGCAAGGTTTAAGACTAATGAAGGAATGAGTAGTCATTCCTACTTCAAACATAATATTAATATTATATGACATTGACCCATGTTTATTATATGATATTAGAGATGTACATGCCTTCAAATTTCAAGTATATCCATCAAGGAGCCATCTTTTGGCTTGAACAATTCCCAAACCATATAGAATGCAAGAAAATAGCTCGAGTGGTAACTTCAAATGCTTGGAAATTTCACTAAAATTTGCATGGGACTTTGAGGTTATTGGAGAAGTTAGAGAGAGTACCTTAGAATACCTTAGTGGAATTTTGAGGAGTTTTAAATGTGTAGCCTTTATGAACAAAGGCTAAGACTAAAAGTGCCTAGAAACCCTTGTAAACCCTTACTATAGACTTGATTGGGAAGATGAAGAAATTGAAGCATGAAGATGATATTAAAATGCCATGAAACTTTTGGAAATTATATTATACTCTCTCAATCACCCTCAAATGCTAATTTGTTATATGGAGTTGTACATATGGGGTTAGAACAGGGTTGTTTTTGACATTTTTATGTTTTTTATAGGATTGGGAAGGTTTAAAAAGGCCAAATCACTTTTGGGGAGAGTTTAGGACTTTTTATAAATCTTAATTTACATTTGATCAACTATATTAGCTCTTAAGCCTATTTGATATTTCCTTCATTCTATCCAGTCTAGTGGGTATATAGTGAACACTTAGGAGAAATTAGTGAAACTTCAATTGGAAATAATTTTAAGGATTTTTTGATGAAATTGATGATATGTACACCTTGGAAATATGTAATTTCCCCTTTTTCATAAATCAGATGAAAAAATTAGAAGGTTTTGGGTGCCAAATGGGAGAGGTGCATGGAGAGAGTTTATTTTGGGGACTATAATGGATGATGGTGCATGGCCAGAAGAATAGGAGTGATAAGAGGTTAGTCTAATTCATGTGAGGAATTTTTAGTAACCCCTCCTACTTAGACTCATCATCAGATCTGAATATATGTAGTGATAAGGGAGTTTTGAAAGGCAAATCATAAGGGGCAATTTTCTCTGCAAGGAAAGGAGTTTTTAGGCCACTTTACAAAGCTTAGATGATTAGATATGACACTTATAGCTCCTAAAATTTAATGGATAACCCCATATCTCTCTAACATGAAATTTTAACTAATTTTCTCAAGTTGACACATGTGAAAGTGACTCTTGAACTCCTCTTCTCTCTCACACACATAATTGCTATACATTTTGGCCTTTTTAGCATTATAAGTGACCACACTTGGTATGGTCAAGCCTTGATGGTTTGATATTGTAATTTTACTTTGAAATATAGTTTTTATCCTAAAAACTATATTTTATAAGTGTGTGAAGAGATGTATAGTGAAAAGTCAAGTGATTGATATCAATCCTTGCTTCCCCTCAATCCTTCCATGTCTGATGCAAGTTGTTTCATTCTAACAAGTCACATGAAGAGTTGTTAAGTGTATGAGTCTATTATTTAAGTGTAAAAGTAGCCTTAGTGTCTAAAATTTGATCTTTATTTAACTCAATTTAAGTATTCTATCATGTATTCTACCTTCCGATTTGAAATGCTAATGTTAGAGTGCTCTAAAAGGTAGAAGCTAGTTTTGTGAGTCTTGTCATTTAGTGTATTTGTATGATAATCTTGTGGATATATTCATGGTGTATCAACCCCTATAATAGTTTACTTTCATGTAACTCTTATCTCTTTTCACGCAAGCAAGTATTAGATTAGGTGACAAGTACATCAAGGAAAATCTAGGGAGCTAGCCCTAATAAACTAGAGATTCATCTCTCTTATAATTTTCCCACAACTTCAGAGATGATTTAATGTTGCATCAAATTTTAGGAGTTGAATAGAGTGTCCTAGGGTTCACAATTTATTTCCAATAATTCTATCATGCCTGGTGGGACCATTGCATTGAAGTGAAGGAATTGTTGGTGCTATCCTTTAACTCATTAGCCTCTAAAGGTAATCAAAGAACCAATGGAGACTCCAAATGATTTCAACTGGTGTTAGTAGACCTAGAGCTTCAAAACATAAATTATGGTATGTACTCTTCATCTTCAAATCAACATTTACCTCCTTATCAAGATAATCCTACTTTTAGTGTTCATGGATTCTCCACAAGCTACCCTCAAGAGACCACACTTCATGAAGCTTCATACCAACCATTCTACCCTCCTCCAACATAAAATCACTCCTATTACCAGCCTATTTTTCCTAATGATCAATTTGATCAAGATGATAATGATTTGGACCTTGATTTGGAGGGTTTGAAAAGTGAATTAAGGGAGTTGAAAAAACTTTTGAAATAATAGCAAGTAATGCAAGATCAATCTCATGTTCCTCAACAAGTCAAGGAGGTTATTAATTCTCCTTTCATTACCACCATGATCATTGGTAATGTATTTATTCATAATTGTGCTTTTGGTACTATTTTAAGTCATACTTTTATTCCTAAGGCAATAGATAATGAGTTGAAATTATAGTATGAGTTTGATTCTAGAGTTGAATTTTAATTAGAAGGAAGAGATGTAAATACTTTTGGCATTGTGAGAAACATATATGTGTCTTTTGGTTTTCCTACTTATACTAATCTTGCAATTCCACAAGATATAATAGTCATAGATGTTCAACCATACTTTACTCTATTATTAGCTAATGATCACAATTTATCTTTAAGTTTAAGCCTATTTGGAAAGGCCAAATTGATTCAAAGCCACGTAACAAGTTTAATTTACATCTCCTCCCTCCATCAAAACCAAACATTGATCATTCTCATTATTCAACTCTTAAGTCTCCTCTTAAGCTTACTAAGCCTACTCAATAGCTTTCCATAGATTCATAATGTAGTCTATATTGGACCAAGAACCCAAACTATGTCATGCCTAACCTTGAGAGGAAGGAAGGTCTTATGCCTAGGTAGATTATGAAGAAGGAGAATTGTGTTGGTAGAAATTCAAAAGGTCCTATAGGTTGTTCCAATTCTCCATCTACCCTTCATGATATAGCTTCTCATAAATTATAAGACATACCAAAGGTTGACAAGGTACTTAAAGGATTGCCATTTAATACTTCTTCTTTATTGCTTTCAAAACTTGAGAATAAGTTGATTGTTCCTAAGACTCTTCAAGATTTGGAGCATGATGTTGTCATAGATGACTTACTTGAAAATATTGAAGATGATACCTCAAGAAAATATGATTAATATATTTTCATTAGCACACCTCTTCACCCTAGTAGATCAGTTTTTAAGCTTGAGGAAGGAATTGCTGATATGGAGAAACAAATAGAGGTTTTGGCAGAAGAAGACATTTTAGCTATACGACAAGAAGTAGACCTTGAGTGGATTGATGAATTACCATGATTCATGGAAGTTAATGATGATTAACTTGAAACACAAGATGAAGAAGAGGTATTAATTAGCCAACATGATGTTCCACAAGAAATTGGTAAGAATGTTGATAAACTTCAAGTCCTTTCTATTGTTCATGAAGAGTTGACATTTTGGGATGAATTTGAGAAATTTTGTTTGAGATTGAATGATGCATCTTCAATTCATGAAGAGCTTGAGAAAAGTTTTGAAGATGTGTTAGCTAAACCTATTATAATTCATAAATTACCTCATCAAGAAGATAATGTCATATGGTAGTCCTATTTGTACATGTTTGAAGAGTCTGAAGAGCAAGGTAAGCATGGTTCATCTCAAGAAAATCAAATGCATAAAATAGATGAAGAATAAAAGCTACCAAGAGAGGTAGTAATTTTTGAAGAACCTCTCCCATGCATTTAGTGTCTAGGACCACCAAAGTTTGATGGAGACCTTACTTTTCAAAATAAGTATAGTCTTGATGATGGAAATCCACTTGCAACAGAATTTGAGTTTGAGTTTGAGGGTAAAAATGAGTCTAAAATCAATGAAAAATCACTTGAACCAAGGGATAGGTTTCCATTCAAACCAATCAAGAGGAGTATGTTTCTGTTGAACACTTGTTCTTAGTTGTAGAACTAGATGAAACCAATGCAAGGACTATGGGAAGAGTATAAGGCATTGAACAAATAAGAACAAGTCCTAAGTTTTAGCTTGCATATCCTTATAGTTTTATTCAAGAAAATGGTATAAAAAACTTTCCTTTTGCTCTAGGAGGATCATTTATTTCTAATTAGTTTATATATATTAGAGTGTGTTTATTTTAGTTTGTCTTGTGTTTCCTAAGTGCTTCATAGCACAAGTGTGTTTCCTTCCCTTTGTTTGGTGTGTGTCTTTGGTTTTGTGTGTGTAGGTCAAAAAGATTTTTTTCCTTGAGTGAAAGGTATATTTAAGTCAATTTGAGTGCCCATATGTGTGACTCGATACCCAATGGATGGAATAAGGCTACTAGTCCTTAACAGAGGCAAGCATGTTACCCCTAGGAGTTGCTAAAATGTTGACTAAATTTGAATTCTAGTCAAAAAAATTTAACCCCTACTATTTTGAAAATTTTAAGAATGTTTCATGTGTCCTATGGGGTCTCTTATTGTCCTATATGTCTCACTTATCCTTCCCCTAGTCCTTGTTGAAGTCCATTTCCCTTGCACTAAACTAGTCAAACAAAGTCAATCTTGGCCAAACCTAGTCAAATGCCTAAATTGTGTTATCCTAATATGGTTTTTTATATGTTTTAAGATGTTTCTAAGTCATTTATTTATCCTTACCATATTTCATATGTCAAATATGCCTTTGGGGCCACCCTTTTAACCAAAATAAAGGACTTGTATAGATGGGTTAAGGGTAAAAACTTGTCATCAAGTTATATTTAAATGTTGGGAGGTTAGAGAATGTTATAAAAAGTCATATGATAGTCTAAGAAGTAGTTATGTTCAAGGAAAGGCAATTTCCCCTTGTTTTTAGGGCCTTTTGGGCACTTGTACGAAATGAAGGATCTCACTTTTAGGTGAAAATGTTAGTTATGTGCCTATTCACATCCCAAAATTTATTTCCATGTTATTTTTGTAGATAATTCATTAAAAAATTCAATTCTTACTTATTTTCCTTTATTCTTGTCTTGGCAAGCAAAAAGGGGTCAATTTCAAACATTTGGTATGGGTCATACAAGTGGAGTTGGGAAGAGTGTTTATGGGGGATGAAATATATTTGAGTGTACCTAAAATCCATATAAATAAATTTCCATTTGGTTCTTCCTCCTTTATGAATAATCACTTATACTCTAGGCAATCTTTTATGCATTTACAACCATGAGGGTCTCCTTTTGAGCCTGTTTCTGATTTTTGTGTTTGGTTTTGATGGGTTTTATGTTTTAAAATATTTATAATGACCTATCCATATATTATCCATCCCAATTATATTATCAATATCATAAAATATCAAAAGAGCCTCTTCTAGGCTTGGATGGTTTGTAAATAGCTAGCTTCTTGAGCACCTACAAGTATTTTGAGGGATGTTTTCTACATTAGAATGAAAAAATAAAGCATTTTTTAGAGGTTTTAACCCATGAATTTTTATTTTGAGATAAATGAGCAAGTTTGGACCTTTGACATATCAAAATAACACCCAAAGGTTGTGTTTCTCCTTAATGTCAACCCTTGACAGTCAACACATGTATATGCAAATGTCTTCCACATTGATATTTTTGTGTTAGATTTGTTTCCAAGAGTTTTTGATTAATAACATGTTTTAAGGTTTAATAAATTCTATTGAATGATTTTTAAGGTTTTTCCTTGACATTTTCTTGTTAACTCCATAACTCGGCTATGTTGAACATGTCAATGCGCACCTACAAGTGGCTGAGCAAGATACCTATAGGGACCTATGTGGATGAATGAAGGAGTTGTCATTTTAGGGAGATATTGGTATAAAAATAAGGTAGATAATTCATATGAGGGTATCAAGATGGTAAGGTGAGTGTCAAATCATGTGGAGGAAGTAAGACTATGTTTAGGACTATCTGCCCTAAATATACTAAACATAGAACCTCTTGCTTTTGATAAACATCATATGATATGGATGAAGGAGATTTTAACACCATTATAAGGTTTATGATTCTTTTAAATATTATTGAAAAATAATACACAAGGTTTGAAGAGCAAAAGACAAAGGGAAAAAGGTCCTCTAAAGATTCAGAGTTGCCTAACAAACCATTGGAACTTGACAGTGTAAGCTACATGATTTTGAAGGAAAGCGACATTTAAAATTCATATTGATAGTACTAGACTATTCCATCAAGGGGAAAAAATTATAAATAATTCAAAAGACACTCTTGAGCAAATATTTAATAAGAGAAGATGTACTTTGATGTAATGACCTCTTAGGCCCATACCTTATATGTACTTTGATGTAATTTGCACTTACAATAGGGTTTTCAAAAAGTGGTCAACAACTCATGATTTGAAATTACCATTTAGTTTTAAAGGTGAATGAAAGTGAAATGTTGAAAACCTTATGATCTTGGAGTAATAAACCCAACCCTCAAATAAGTGTCAAGGATCTCAGGTGCACCTACAACCTCTATATGGATTGAGACAAAGGTCAAACAAGTGAAATTAAGAACTAGTAATGGAATATAATATTTTTTACCATATAATATGGATTTAAAATGTTAAATAAAGTATGGACCTTGAAATAAGGATATAGAAGGTCTTATCTACCATATTACCCTAATCAAATCTATATGTGACCTACATCTAAGTTGGAGGACTGTGGATAGACAATGAACAAGATGTATCCCTTCTTGAAGTTGGCATACAATAAGGGTGATTAAAATGAATTTATTAATTCATAAAGTAATCCTAGGAATTTTTTAATATGTTTTTTAACCTTGAGACCCTTGAGATGACCTACAGGTAGGAGTCTTAGTCCTTGAGATTAAATCAGTCAGACAAAGTTTAAATGTTTATAGGGTCATTAAAGGGTTAACATAATAACTTGGATTCATAAAAAAATCCTCCATTGTGATGATATGGTCCATAATCTCTAAATAAAACATTATTAACCCTCATCAAGCCTAATAAACAAATGTCTTAGTTAAGAGTAAAATAGGGTACAATCAAAGCATGAGACCAGTCTAGTAAAAGAATAGGGTATGTGATATGTTATACTAAGAGTCACATTGGAAAATGATTGAAAGACTTATAAAAGGAATAAAATTAACACATTATACTTATTAAAGCAGTAAAATTAAAATTAAACCCCCCTTTTAAGGCATTCATAGTCCATGTATGGAGACTTTACACATAGCCTGCCTATACTGACATAGTTTTGGGGTTTTGTGTCATGTGGAAGTCTAAATCATGGATTTAGATGCCAAAACTTGGTATAGAGTACCATTAATATTTAAATAAGATCATACAATGATAAATTTTTTAATAATAAAAGTGGAAGTTCCCTCTATTTTGTGTTAGATAGGGGGCACTTTTTCCTTACACCAAACCTTGCATATGAGGGAAATTTGATGAAGTGATGGACCAAAAAGGAAGGAGGGAATTTGTGAAGATTTTTGAAACTATAAAATTCCTAGAGAGACATAAAAAAATCCTAGAGGGTCTAGGAATATTTATAATGCTCTAACCAACAAGGTATACACACATACCTAGTAGGCAAGGAATAGGCATAATTCCAATAGGAGCTCACTTTCAGTTCTAGAATTTAATAAGAATTATAATGATTTGGAGCATGTACATAGGGGTATGAGAGAGTTTTTTAAACCAAAAGGAGGAAAGGTAACCCATGGGAATATTAGGTGATTCAAAATTTTAATCAAAGTCAAGAAGCAAGGTTTAAGCCTAGTGAAGGAATGAGTAGTCATTCCTACTTCCAACACATTATGACTATTCTAGGCCACTGACCCATGTTTACGAAATTATCTTAGAGATGTAAAATCATTAATATTGAAATGAAATCCATTAAGAATCCATATTTTGGCTTTAATAACTCCTAGACCATACAAAATGTTAGAAAATAGCTCAAGGGGTAACCTCAAATGCTTAGAACTTTCACAAACCTTTGCATGGAACTTTGAGGTGATTGGAGAAGTTAGAGAGAGTCCCTGAGGAGCCCTCAATGTCATTTTGAGGAGTTTCCAATGTGTAGCCATTATGAATAAAGTATAAGACTAAAAGTGACCAAAAACCCTTGTAAATCCTCACTACAAACTTGATTAGGAAGATGAATAAATTGAAGCATGAAAATGAGATGGAAATGCCATAAAACCTAAGAACTTGTAGTATACTCTCTCAAGCATCCTTAAATGCCAATTTTTGGTATGAAATTGTATGAATGGGGTCAGAATAAGGACATTTTTGACATTTTTATGTGTTTTTTGGTATTGGGAAGGTTTCAAAAAGCCAAATCACTTCCTTCATTTTAGATCCTAAGCCTATCTACTACTTCCTTCATTTTAGCTAATCTAGTGGTTAGATAGTTAACACTTGGGAAAATTTAGTGAAACTTCAATTGGAAAGCCTTTTAAGGCTTATTTTATTAAATTGATGATATGGACACCTTTGACACATGTCATTTCCCCTTGTGCATGGATTAGATGGAAAAATTGGAATGTTTTGGGTGCCAAATGGGAGAGGTGCATGAAGAGAGCTTATTTTGGGGACTATCATGGATGATGGTGAATGGCTAGAAGAATAGGAGTGATTATAGGATACTCCAATGAATTTTTGGAATTTTTAGTAACCCCTCTTACTCAAAATCATCATTATATCTGACTATATATAGTGATAAGACAATTTTGAAAGGCAAATAATAAGGGGTAGTTTTTTGTGCAAGGAAAAGAGTTTTTTATGCCACTTTGTAAGGCTTGGATGATTTGAGATGACACTTGTAGCTCCTAAAATTTCATGGATCATCCCATATATCTCTCACATGCATTTTTTACTACTTTTCTCAAGTTGACACATGTGCAAGTGACTCTTGAACTTCCCCTTCTCTCTCACACACATAATTGCTATAAATTCTAGCCCTTTCAGCATTATAAGTGATCACACCTAATATGGTGAAGCCTTTTTGGTTTTTCATTGTAATTTTCGTATAAAATAAGATATATAATCTAGTTTTGATCCTAAAAAATATCTTGTATAAGTGTGTGAAGAGATGTATAGTGAAAATTCAAGTGATTGATATCAATCCTTACTTCCTCTCAATCTTTCCATGTCTGATGTAATTCGTTTCATTCTAATAGGTCACATGAAGATTTGTTAAGTGTATGAGTCTATTATTTAAGTGTAAAAATAGTATTAGTGTCTAAAATTGATATTTGGTTAACTCACCTTGAGTATTCTTTCATGTATTCCACCTTCATGTTTGAAATGCTAATGTTAGAGTGCTCTAAGAGGTAGAAGCTAGTTTTGTGAGTCTTGTCTCTTAGTGTATTTTAATGATAATATTGTGGAGATATTCATGGTGTATCAAACCTTATAATAGTTTAATTTTAGGTAACTCTTATCTCTTTTCATACAATCAAGTATTAGATTAGGTGACACGTACATCAAGACATATCTAGGGATCTGTCCCTCATAAACTAGAGATTCATCTCTCTTACAAGTTCCCCACAACTTGAGAGATGATTCAATGCTGCATAAAATTGTAAGAGCTGAATAAAGTGTCATAAGGTTCACAATTTGATGCCAACAACACCTTGGCTAAGGGAGAGATTAAGGCTCAATGGATTCATCTTCAAAGGTAAATATTCCTAACTTTGTTCCTCCTTTGTAACATTAGATAGATATGAATTTGTACTTATCTTCCATTCTTTAGGATTACATATACATTGATGTGAGTATATGTATTCTATGCATGTTTACTTTTAGTGTTTATTACCCCTACTTTGTGCCATAGTATTTGGTGAGCACTAGATTAGATTTGTTTGCTTTAATTTTTATTAACATAATGAATATGAAAACATAGGACCTATTTAGGATTATTTCATGATTTTTCTTGCCTATAGTCTTTGGAACCCTCTCTAGTGATATTATTATGATAAAAAAATCCCCTAATTGGGTCTAGGTGATTTGTAATTGGTCATGTCCCTGATTATCTAATGTATCCATAATCAGAAGTGTAAATAGGATCTATCTTCTCTGAGCTAGGATTAATTTGTGGATCTGATGCATTTTTGATTGCATATACACTCTAGACAAAGAAGAAAGGATGTTAGACTATAGGTAAATCTTAATGGTGATTACATCATGCACAACTTTGAGAATTGTCTTCTACAAGTAAGAACTCATGGTTTAAGAAATAGGGGATTAATATTAATTTAGGATGTTAACTAAAATAGGTTCAGATTGTAGATAAAAAAAGATTTTAGTAGAGATCAATGTTGATCTATAAGATTGATGCCAAATCTAATAATCAATGTTGATTGTAATAGTATGGACAAAGTTCTAAAGATAGGGGCCTAAATATTAGTTTGATGTGATTTAGGATGGATTGGGGTATCTAGGATAGTTTAGAAATAATAAAGGAGATAAATAAGACTATAAGATAGAATGTAAAATATATAGAATTTGCTTTAAAAAAGTAATGTACTTACTTTTATAGTGCTTCTAATCTGTAGTAATTATAAGGTTGATGAGCATATTTTTGACCTTTGAATGAGTGGTGATGAGATGATCTAGGAGTATGGATTCCAATAAGTAAACAATTGGCTAACATGTATTCTAGAGAAATTCCTTCAGTTTTCTAATGCAAATTATAGGTGCAAAATTATGGTCCTTTGCTCAAATGAGGCCTAAGGTTAAATCAACATCGATTCAATAGAATTGACATCGATCATAGGGATTGGTATTAATTATTACGTAAATTTAACAAATATTTTTGAATAGTTTTCAAACATGATTTTAAACTAAGCCTTAAGTTATCGAATGTATTTTGGATGACAAGGAGTTATTAGGGGTTAAAATAATTTACTTTTATTATGTTCTAGTAGATTTGGGAAGATTTTAATTACATTTAATTATTTAAAGTAAATTAATTAAGTAAAATAGTAATTAATAAAAATAATTATGTGAGGTAAGGGTAGAATATTAATTAGGTAATTACATGGGTTGAAATAGGGATGTAATAATAAATGGGACCTAAGATCTAGACTAGCACAAATATTATTGTGTGAAATCCTAATGCTTTAATTTACCCCTTTTTGTTGAGTGGTTTGTAATAACCTAATACAAGATAGAAACTAAGAGATTTTTAATTCCTTATATTTATATTAGGAAGTATTCCACCTCAAATTTGGAGATGGTGAAGGATGACAAGGTAGTGATGGGTTTAAAAATGAGGTGGTAAGGTATAGGATAGATATAAAATGAGAGTCAAATCTACAAGTGTAATAATAAAGTACAAATATTCATAAATAAGATATAAGGGTATCTAATCATAAATTCCCCAAGGCAAACAAGTAATACATTTACACAACTAAAAATAAGTGGGATCAATAGAAGGCAATCAAGAGAATAAAGGCTGGGATGGGATGACCAAAGCATTTGGTGTGTTTGGGTCTAGTGTGTTACATAAAGATAGTTGTTCTCAAGGTGAGGTGCACTCTCAAGATCTATAGGGGATATGTTATTAAATTAATATATGACTCTTAAAGTCTATGGGACCAATAGGGGATCTACGACCACTAGCTGGTAATGCTAGGTAATAAGTAATAAAAGATAACTTAGGTGACCTTTGGATGAGACTAGAGGGATGAAAAAAATTGTAAGTAGTGTAAATAATGAGCCAAATGGATCCAATCAGGAACGATTCATAGGATCGATGTCAATTTCATATAATTGAAAGTTATTTTATTAGAGTCAACATTGATCATAGGGAATATAAATAATATGCCTAACATGTTAGGCACTTATTTATAATTGAGACCATGTGTATGAAAATAAAAACTTGACACCCATTTATATGTATTTGTTAAGTACGAATGATGGAGGCTCATGGAAGCAGATAGAGGAGGTGGCTATGATCTCAAAATGAGGTATATTTTTTATTTTTGTTAAGTTTTATGAATTTTTGAATTTTTAGAATTTTTGGAATTTAAGTTTTTTTATAATGTTATTTTTTTAGATTTTTTAAGAATTTTGTAGAATTATTTGAATAGTTTGAATTTTTAATAATCTTTTAGAATGTTATATACTAATACATATTTACATAAGGATCAATGTTAATTATTATCCAATCAATGTAGATTGAATTTCAATCATCATCAATCAACACATAATCAACATTGATCTTGAAGGATTGATATTAGTTCTTGAGGATTGATGTTGATTGAAGCTAGGATAGGAAAAGGTTAAGAGAGATTAGGAGTATAGGAAAAAAAAGTACTAAGGCTAACCTACATTTTTAGGCATAGACTCTATTGATGATGTGAGACTAGGTATCACCATTATTGGAGTTATTGTGGGATAATATGATCAATCTGGATTGTAAGCATATGGAGGTTATGGGTTTTGGATAATTTCACCACTATCATTATGTGCACATATATGTGGGGTTATTGGTGGAGTTGTTAGAGTGGTGAGATATGACTAAAGGGACCTTATGGACGCTGATAGGATAGATCAACTTGATGATAGAGGAAATATATTATATATTATGACTACCCATATAGGGTGTAATTATTGTAATAATAGATGAGAGGGGATGTACAATGGCATAGACATGACTGTATGGAGAGGATGCACTGGAAATCACATACACTGCTAGGGGTTTTATGTTTGAGGGACTATATGATGAAGATGCAAAAAGGAGACTAGTTATAATGATGATGATGCTGGCCATCTCTTGTTATGCATTACTAGACTCAGGGGGGAGGCTAATTTCCCTAGAGCTTGACTAGTGTTGTAGCAGATATGTCAGGGTATTGCAAAGTATTTACATGGGCACTAACCCTTATTTCATAGGTATACAAAGAGTTATGGGGGTGGAAGACATAATAGAGGTTCAGGTTAGATTTGAATTTTATTTAAAGTGCTTTGTGTATGAGCATATTGGAGTAGTTCACCCACTTGGAACTTTGTGGGCATGATGACACCATATAACATTTAGTGTGGCCTTATTTTGGTGGAAGGAAGACTTTGTGATACCTTTAACTAATAGGATTACACATGACATGACATATTATCAGTGGGTTTTGGAGGGTTTACAAGAAGGATATGTGATCTAAAGGCCATATGTAGGATTTTAATCATGGCTTGGGGTAGAGGGAGAGCTTGCCAAGAGATAGATGGATAGGTGGTTGCATGGGAGGAGGGTAGAACACCTATAATACTTCCATATTAAGAGGTTGAAGAAATAGTTTGGGTTAGTACATGGTATCTCAGATTCACCATAGTTATATAAAAGGGATGATACAAAGACTGGGCTACTAGAAACCCACTCTACTAATCCATAGGTAGGATCAGAGTAGGATCTAATGACTATAGAGGTAGATGATGTAGGATCTACATTATCATATTCATTATGGTGTAGGGCCAAGCTAGGAGATAGGTAGGAGAGAGTAGTGTGACATTAATAAGATGTAGGATATGTGGAGATGGAGGATGTAGGGGGGAGGAGATAGTTGAGGTGGATATATAAGTAGTTCTTATAGATAATGATGCATTGATGGTAGAGCATAATGCATTATAGAGATAGGTGACCACACTATAGGGGACCTTGATAGAGATACAAGGTAGTTATTTTTTTTATAGGTACATTTAGAGGTACTATAGGGGAGTCATGATCAATCAGTGAAAGATCATGATATGTATAGAGAAGAGAGGGATAGACTGAGAAGAGGTTATATGGTAGTTTTGGAGTAGCCAAATGCAAGGGGAAGAGGACCTAGCACATGGTAGGGAGGGAAAATGAGCCTTGATAGATACTAATATATTATTATAGACCTCTAATAATATGAGTGGATCATGAAAGAGTGGTTTCTAAAGGTACCTTGATATACTAACTATGTATGAATAGAGGTGAGACCATCATGGGCAACTCAAGGTGGGTTAACTATACTAGGAAGTGCAGTACAGGGGAGAGATGGCATGGATGGAGGTAGGGATGGAGGCAAAGATGGAGATAACATCCATTTGAGACACATTCATTTTAAATATTAGGTATATTTTGTACATTGTACTAGCTAAAGAGCCATTTTGTATATTGTACTAGATAGAGAGCCATTTTTATATATTTTTATACTTTGAGACCTTTGATGTGTATATTCATCAGTTATATATATAAATATTCCATATTTTCTTATTATGAGTTAGAATTATATGCTTTTAGATTATGTTGATGTGATGTGATTTATGGATTTAGATGATGCTATGTATTTTGATTTTTGCCATGGTTATGGATTTATTATGTGATTTATATGATGGTATAAAATGATGTATTTTAAATTTTTCTTTATATTTTCATGGATGAAAATGATGGGATAAGTTATAGTGCTTAATGGTTTTATAATTTTAACTTTTATGGGATTTTGTGGATAATAAATTTGAACAATGGATAATTTGATTAGATATGTTTAAAATTTTAATGGATGTTATAAAGAATAAAGGATGTTTTTATGACTCTTTATTGGCTTGAACCCTAACTAGAAATGAATGACTTATTGAATATGCATGTGCATCCTTTGTTTACTATTAATAATTAATTTTAACAACCCTATGTCAATTACGTTCATGACCCCTTAGAAGGAAATTAATATGGCTATGATTTTCACACAATGTAGGTCAAAGCTTACTTCATTAGGAATATAAGTATAATATCATGTTCTTAGAGATGTAAGGATAACCTAATGACCTTCCATACATAATGATTAATGTGGGAAGGTTATGAATTTTGAGAAAGTTGATCAACATGGAAATCTTTCTTGGGATACTTTAGATTTTTATTCATGGCCTTTGCTTTTAGAGGCATTATTTAAAAAATTGATCAATGTGGGAAGTTTTCTATTGTAGTTGTTACTTTAGATAGCCATCT
Organism: Torreya grandis; assembly: GCA_037957365.1. Lineage (NCBI taxonomy): Eukaryota > Viridiplantae > Streptophyta > Pinopsida > Cupressales > Taxaceae > Torreya > Torreya grandis. The sequence continues at coordinate 2,099,713 of JARHVA010002630.1, read as the reverse complement.
TTCAAGGGAGTGTCTATAATTTAAGATATATTCTTATGTAGTTGTCCTTCAAGTGATCAGTCTATGATTTAATGTCTTTTAATTAATATTTCTACTTCAAGGGAAAGTATATAATTTTACCCTTTTACTTTGATATATATATTTTATCCTAGACTATTAATTTGGATTGAGGTAACCTAGGCTGTCTTAAATCTATTTACATGAGATGATATTTCCATCCATAAAATAAACTATTTTAGGTGAGAGATTTAGGAAATAATGATTTGGGAATCCTTATTATACATGGAGCTTGTCCATTTAGAACATGCTACAAATAGAGCTAGGGTGTTCATATTTAAGGTAAGGATAGGAATGCTACTAGATATCCACATGATTCTTTATCATTATTGGGTATTTTTCAAGTGATAGGAGATGTATTTATAGTTTGTTTTTAAACCAAAAGAGGGGAACCTATGTTGACTATAGCTTGTTTTAAGTTAATTAAAAATAGAAAGTGTGTACACATAATATTTTCAAAATTAATTTCTAATGATTTATCTCTTACAATAACCCATTGAGCCTTAATCTCTCTAAGTGCATGCCTTAAAGGGTGCATATCGAAAGGGGTGGACAAACCATTAGTTATTCATAGGATTGTTGTCCTCTATACTACCACTTATTATCTAAACACCATTTTTCTATGTAATTACCTAAGTTTTACCTCCTCTCTTACACACTCATCTAAGATTTCACCACCTTCATTATCCACTTCCTAATCCTAAAACCCTTTTCGATGGTTTACATCACATTGTTGGCCCCATCAACCCTGTATTCAAATTGATAAAAACATGTTATGGGTCTAGGTCAACTCTATTCCACCTAAACCAAGACCTAACATTTTTTTATAAAATAAAAATACATATTCAATTAGACCTACTCTATTGATTAAACTTTTAGAAAGGTTTAAGGTTAGATTCAACTATATACACATTCATTTCACCATTTCTTAGAGAGAGGAGTTAATTATTCATTTTTGACTCTTTACAATCTACTCTTCCACCATTCTACATTAGGATTTATAGCTTGCGGTTTATAGTTGGAGAATAATATTATCTTATGGAAAAGTATTGGATGCTTTGGACTTTCCTAGTGATCTTTACAAACCACAACAACCTGTTATAAAGCACCTTTGGCCAAGGGAGAGATTAAGTCTTGATGGGTTCATCTTCAAGGTAAGTACCTCTAATTTTAATTTTCTATTTTAGTAGATAGAAGTATCATAAATAATGTCTTTCAAATATATTGATCTCTCCATACATTGGGGTTTTACCTATACATAACTTAATTAGTATTCTCTTATGCATGTTTACTTTGTATGTTTATTACCCACACTTTGTGCCACAAGCTTTGGTGAGCACTAGATTAAAATTTACTTTACTTGTTATTTACTTAGTGAATAGAAAACATAGAACCTAGATAGGGTTATTGAATGGTGTTTATTGACCAAAGGATTTAAAACCCTCTCTAGTAATATTATTATGGTAGGATATCCTTTGGTTAGGTCTAGAAAATCCATCTTGGTCATGACCCCAAATATCTAATGTAGCAATAATAAAAAATTTAATTAGGAATTATCTCCTTTGAGCTAGGATTGATTAATAGATTAGTTGCATTTTCCTTTGCATACATACTGGTGAACCTGATGTGAATTAAACCCTTGCAAGTTTTTTTCATGCTTTCATTTTAACATTATATATATATATAGTACTATATCAAACATATTGGTATAATTCTAATAGTCTATGCATAAGTTTAACACATAATTTCTCTAAAATGAATCTATTTTATCTATATAGTCTTCTCCAAATATAGGTGATTAGATCAATTAGTTTTACATATTCTTCTTCTTTAATTCTAGATTTGAATACATAGTCAAACTAGTTGACTCTATTCATTATTTTCTTCTTTCATCATATAGGTCTATAAACATAGTCGAGCCAGTCAACTCCATTCACAACTTATTTTTTATTACATAGGTTTTAGAAACTCTATCGAACCAATTGAATCTATTAGTAAAATTATTGAATCAACATTTATTCATCATAACATAATTTTTTTTAATCTAAACATCTTCCAACACACCAAGGTTCATTCTTACTTTCTCTATTATTTTAGTTCTTCATTTTTTTGTATTCTTTTTTGCAAGTTACAGTCTATAAAATTGTAGCCTTATAGAAAACTAGGTCGACCCACTTGACACAGTTCTATATATGTATTCTATCTTGGAGACACAGTTAAACTATTTGACTATGTTCTTTTAAATCTTATTTTTGCAAAAAATTAACAACCTAATAGACTATGTTCTATGTTGTTTTCATAGAGTATCACTAGAACTAATTTTGTATTCTTTATAATCAATAAATTAACCTCTTTTTGCTAGTAATTAACTCAATTTTACTTTTAGTTACTTGCATGATTAGAGTAATAAACATAGATTAATTAGGTGTTTTTTTAAATTATCATTTTACTCACACTATTTTTTCTCTTTTTCACACACTTCCAATTCATTTAAACACAAAAAAAATTAAATATTTGTCTTACCAAGGCCTACGTACTTATATTTCATCACCAAAGTGGAAGCCAACTTGGTTTTCCATTCAATTATAAATATAGAGTTGATGGTATATATTGGAAAAGCACATGACACCCTTATTAATGCAAGATTTTGAAGTGAGGGGGTAGGCCCCAATATAAAGCTAGTACCATCACCAATACAAATCCCTTTTAGATTAAACTTCCTAAAACTGGCCTTAAATTGATTTATAATTCCTCATTATAGCTAACTTCCTAATCACATTAAAATTATTATAAATTAATAACATTTAGGGATGACCAATTAGTTATAATTTACTTTCAAGTTATTACTTGCACTTTGATCATTGTATTTTATATTGCAAAACTTGGCCAATGTTGGTGCAAATTTTATGCTATGTTCTAATTAGATCAATTACATTGATATAATTTCTTGTGTGCTTAATTTTATTTTCTTAGATATTATATTGCAAAACCTTACTCTATTTTTGGAAAATAGATGTGCATGTTTGACTTTGTCTCCTTATCTTCATGTTCAACCCTTATCTAAGCAGTACACAATCGATTTGTTTGGTGATGTTTTCTTATTTTTTGACTTGTTTCCTATTCATTAGTATACTATCAACCGTTATGACTGTGTATCACTTTATCCTATTTCACTTTTATCCCTTATAGCACATAATATACCTACTTGATTATGTCCTTTTGTCTTCTCAATCTGTGAATCTTTTTCACATACTCTATCGACCTACTTAACTCTATACCTGTTAGTGGACATAGTTCTATATCTAGCCAAATCTATCTCTATTTTTCATCCTTGTTTCCTAATCTTATATTCTTTCTTCAAGCATCATTAAATCCCGTATTAGAATCTTTTTGGATAGCCTAATTCCATTTAGACACTATATGGGATGTTCTTTTGTTCCTACTTTTACTTTATAAGAGGATCCTCACTCTTGGATTACCTCTTTTCCTCCCTCATATTTTGATTGAAACATTCTTCAAATCACTCAAAATAATGAGATTAGTGGTTTTGATCATTTTTCATACATATCAAGATAGTTCCCATCTTAAAACATCTCACCATAATGTGGGGGTGATTGACACAAGTCTATCCAATAACCCCATAGGTAATCTACTACCTATAAACCCTCCCCCTAATACCAATTTGGGGAATCATTATAAAAACACTAACTAAACAATTGCTACAAATCAAATTATTACACATATAGTGTAACAAATCAACATAATGCAAACATATAACATGTCCTAAATGACATTACTACAACATCATTTGATCAACATGGCTAATAAACCTCTGGTTCTTCTCCCTCAAAATAATCAAAACTTTATCCTTCCACATTTTAGAGATGTCATAGGTAATGTCATCCTCTAACATATCATGAATAATAATATGCTTGAACACATCCAACATGAGCCTTTATCCCCTTTCATTGCTTTTATTGATATTGGTAATATAGATCCAACTATTAAATTTAATGGGACTAAAAATCCTGCATCTTTTTCTTAACACATTTGTAAATCTTTATAAAGAGTGGATCCAAACTAATAATCACACCACAACCAAAATTTTAGTCAAAACCTTCATTTCTTATGTACTATAATGGTATAAATAACTTTCCAAATATTATATATGCAAACTAGAGGATTCAATCAATCCTCTAGTTAAAGAATTCCAACACAATGATCTTCCTAAAAAATTCCTTAGTTATTTTGATAATAATAATTAATCCCCTATTAAATTAGCTCATGATTTTTTCAAATTATGGAAATATTTGGATCACAAGGTTGATCACAACATGACTAATGATAAATTGTTTAAAATATTTATAACAACATTAATACCTTAACTCTAATTACAAGGTTTGAAAATTTTCTCCCCAAATGTTAAATCAAAATCTTGATCAAGTTAAGCATCAAGATTTATTAAAGAAATAGTTTTAACCTAGTACTAAAATAATTAAGGGATATTTTTAACATTCAACCAATGTGATAACCAATGATCCTCCTTAACCCAAACTAGGCATAACCAAAGCTAAAAATCCCCAACCTTTTCCCATGCCATTAACTATGCAATAAATGAAATATTTTTTAGCACCCTCTAAACAATTCACATACCCCGATAATCCTCTTTAGTGGTATGACCCTAATCAATTTTGTTGGTTTTATGCCAATATAGGTCATTTCCATGAAACATGTAGAGGGCTTACAAAATTTATCATTTCTTTTATACTTGGAAATTCATAAAATCATGATGCATGATTTAAATTTGTCATCAAGATTACATTAAAACTTCTAAAAAGAAACAAGATTCCAAAGCTTCTTCTTCTAACAACCCAAAACATTTCTCTACATCTAACCCTCAATAAGAAAAAAAGGATATTTGTGTGATTTATGTTGATTGTGATTGATATTACACCAATTCCCAATATGTAAATGAGGATAAGGTTAATTATCGATGCAAACCAGCCCATAAAAATCCTATCACCAAACCAAATAAACCATATTTATAAGAACAATGTCTCAATGATAATATTATTATCACTCTAAGTTACGCCCTTTGAAGGAGATAGTTCAATTCTCTTCAAGCTTGGGGTAACATGGGATTGGTCTAAAGGTTGTGGGTGACTTATGGGAAGATAAAACCTTTAGTTTATGGGGATATATCCCATGGTATATCAACTTTATCTCTTTTCCTAAAACCTTTTGATGTTTGAATGAAAAGAGATAGCGTGAAAACATGAAAAGAGACCTATTCTAAGGGTGGTGATGCACCAATGTTCATTTATCCTCTCTTGACTGATCTTCAAACAATACTTGGTGAATCAACTGAAATACTAATGAATAAATAGGATTCTTGATGAAATCTTAGACATAAGTGTTTAATGTGGAGGATATGTGGAAGGTTTACAACTTGAAGGCAATAGAAGGAAGGCCTACTTGAGACACTATCAACTAGCTCAATATTAAGTAAAACTACCACAATCTAACACATCACATGACCTACATAAAATGACAACATAACAATTAGGTGAAGGAGAGTACCTAAAAATTAGAATGAATATCACACTTTATACAAGTCAAGAAACCATAACACACACTAATGCTAATAGAGAAATTTACAACCAATCCTTTCTTATTGATTCTCAAGGTTTAAGATATAATTTGGCATAATTTTGATACACCCAACTAAGGGATAAAAATAAAGGCCTTAAGGCCTAAATATATAGAAATGTGAGTAATAGAGATAAGGTAATCCTAGCATATAAGTTTCATGAAGAGGCCATAATGGTTATGACCCACTCACTCAATTGTTACAATAGCCCTTCACTCTCCACCATGTATTGCTTGGGTTGGCTAGTGTATTGAATGAGCACCTTTGGGGTATTGGAGACTATTTTTAGTTTTTGACCCTTGAAGAGTATCTCAACTCCATATTTTGTTAACTCCCTCTTCTCTCATCATTTACTAAGCATTGGAAAGGTCCCATTAAGCTGTCATGAAGCATTAAAGTAATTACATTTTCCTATATATTGGCCATGTTTAAAAAAGCATCTAAATCCTCCATAATTACCATGGATGTGGAACTTGCTTACCTCAAATAGAAGTTACATATGTTTTACAATGGAACATTAACTCCATATCACTTTTCTATGCCCATGAAAATTTCCATTTTGATGTCTAAGTGGGTTTATGGATAAGTAGCCTAGCATCTTTTTCATTCACTATTTACAAAGTTATGAGAGTATAAGTAGACCTTTAAACTAACTAAGTGAGATTTATTTACACATAAAAATATATATTATATAAATATTTAGGCCTTACAAATAGTTTAAACTTGTAACCTTAATCCACTTAGGTGACTAGGCCACCTTTACTATCTTTTGTAGACTAGATGTTTGGTGAAGGTTTGCAAAAGTATCTCCAAGAAAATGTGGGAGCATTTCATGATTTGAGGGGGTGAAAAAAGATTCATAGAACTTTTTTCAATGATCTTCAATCCTAGATTAATTCCTACACCTCATTTTCTACTAAAAACCTTAAAATTTTTGTAGTTTGTGGGGGTGTATGTATATTGTATATATAGACTAATGCCATAGTATAAGACTCTTCTAAGTGGGATATATAATATAAGTGATTAATAGGTGGTTTTAATGCATTTAGATGCATATTTTATAAAATATTCCTAATTAGGTCCTTATTAGGGTTTTAGGGAGGTTTAAAAGAGTTTTGGACTCTTAGAAATGATTCATAGAGGTTAGGGCCTTAACCTCTAAAAAAATTACAATAATATCTTATAGACAAAGCCCCCACCTCTCTTAAAGTTCTCAGCTTTCCATATAACTACTATATACAATTGTGAGCTTGCCAAATTGCCTCTCAGGTGGGAAATGAGCATTCTGAGTAGTTTTAAGACATTTCTAGGCCAAAATGACCAAATTTATCTTATATCCTAAAAAAAAAAGTGACTCATACATCTAAAACAAATTTATGAGAATTTTCATGAAGGTTTGAGATGTCATCTAATCTCCTTTTGTTCTTTGATCTAACCTCCAAGTGGAATTGTCTTGAAGAATGTGCTAGATTATCATGTTTGAATGTAGGGTTCCTAAATTATGAACCTAAACTATATTCATGAAGAATTTAAACACTTTCGTAGGTATGTAAAACACACTTGAAGTCCCTAAGATCATTTGTATCAATTTGATCAAGCCATTTACCTTCCTTTATATGCATATAGTCTCTCACTTGGGCACCTAGGTCTATCTACAAGTGCATATTAGGCATGGAGGCCCCTGTAGGTGAATAATTTAAATTAATTTGAGATCATTTGTCCCCTTTCACTCCTTAGAGACCTATAAATTATGCAAATACTTCCTAATTCTTTTCTTAAATCATTGAAATGGTTCTCTTAGACCTGATTTATATTGTACACATCCTACACATGCCAAAAAATAGGTGATCTAAGTTATTAGAGGACATAATAATACCATTTAATATCTCAATCACTCCATTTGTATTCATTTGGAGGTGTATTTCCTTCATTAGTTCTGAGTTAGGGTTTAGGAAGGGTTTTAGAGGTCCACCATCTTAATGATGGTTCATTTAGTAAAAACATCCAAACCAAAATGTATTGTTATGAAATTTTATCATATTTACCCCTTAATATATCCTAAATAAATTTGGGTCACATGGAAATTATGTGTGGAGATATGAGCAGAAGATGGTATGCCTTAAGCTCTCTGACAGGCACTTTGTGTAAGTTACCTTCTTAACATTCATTCATAGAGTTAGGGCCCTAAAACCCACTAACTCCATATATATTGATTTCATAGGGGTTTTTGACTTCACCTAAGATCCATAGGTTATGTTCCATTTGTGATGAAAGATATGAGTGTTGGAAGACGCAACTCAACATGACTACTCAGAGTAGTGGAGCTTGTGAGAGGACTAAAACTAGAATGAATTATCTCATTGCAATCCTACATTTCAAATACCTTTTATAGGGTCTAAAACACTTTCATATACCCCCATACTACATTCATTCTACCTAGAGGTTTGAATTTTCCCTTGAAGTGAATGTTGATGCTTGGATTTGCACCCTTGAAGAGATGCTCAATTCTCCTCATCCAAGTGGCAAAATGGAATCATCTCTCTTAATATGGGTGAAAATTTCAATAAGATGAATCTATATATTAGGGGCTATCTCCCCTTGATGCACCTTTAAAAAATCTCTCTAACCTATCAAGTGTGTATAAAAAGGGTAAGGAAAATAACTAAGAAACCAAAATGGTGATGTACCAATGAATAATGTCCTTCCAATTTGACTAAAAATACACTACTTAAAGACCAAAAAATCTTATTTCACACAAAACCCACAATTATTTGTGCATTTTTACATTAGTGTTTCACAAGTTAGATTCAAGAAGGCACTCAACATCTAGGAGAGCAACAGACAATTCCAAGAAGGAATATAGTCTTAAACCACTTCTAAAATGTATATACACTTAAGAAGGAATACTAATAAGGACCTATAACAATACTCTTTTTGTACATTTGGTAGGTAATCAAGGATAACAAGTTAGGAAACATAAACTCTCACTAAATAAGAACAAAATAATTTGAACCAATACATAATAGTACAACATATGAGTGACAAAAACTTATATTATTTCTTTAAGAGTTTTACAAGTAAAAATCTGGCTAGAGTTTCACCATAACCAGTGCAGGTTAAAAAATGAGCCAAGAGGACACATATATATAAAGCCTTGAGAGGAAGAGAAATCAAAGTAAGTCCAAGGGTCACTGAGACATATGTCATCTTGAAAGGATCAATTATATTTGCATGGGAGAGAAGTGGGTGAACTATGCCATGTCATTGAATGGATCAGTTATAATGAGTTACAACTGAACCAAAGCCTCAATTACAATTCAAACAACTAAAATTAAATAAATTAAAACTAAAACAAAATGCCTCAGTTATAATTTCCACTTGTTACCTCTCATCTTCACCTTCAGGTTCTCACTAATCCTTTCTTTTAAACTTTAACAACTAGTTTTTGTAGTGTAAAATTGACATTCTATGGCCATCACCTTTTACGTATTTCTTCAAAATTTTATTTCTTTAGACTTCTTGTCTTGGCACTTTTCCCTAAGAATTTATTTGGGTCTTTTGTTTCCTTTGTTCTTTTTTTTTCAACTCTTCATTTGCTCCTTTATGCCTTAAACAATTTTTACAGATAAAAAATCTAACGGAAATCATGTTTTCTTTGTATCAAAAGAAAATTCCAAAAGAATTGGAATTTGGCACCTTTTCAAGTTTTTTGAAATAATTCCTTAGATAATTTCTCTAAAATAATTCCTTTGAACTTTCTGTTTGGCCCTTTTTGGTTGTTTGGATTGACCCTTTGAGAAAGTGAAAAAGACCCTTTTTGAAAGGAAACATCCCCTTCATATTCTTACAAGTGACCCTTTAGAAGAGTTGAAAGTGTCCTTTAGCTTTTGGAAATGATCTTCAAAAAGGAAAAATACCCTTCAAATTTTTGAAATTGTCCACCTTCCGATGGAAACAATCTTTTAGACTTTTGAAAATGTCCCTTTGGGAAAGTTAAAATACCCTTCAGGAAAGATGAAAGTGTCCACTTAGCCTAAAAAAGTCCTTCCAAAAAGTTGTCACCTATCCTTCAAAAAAGTTGAAGTGCCTTTTATAAAAGTTGTAAGTGACCATTTGGAAGATTCTAGATGCCTTTTTCTTTTGATTTGTCCTTCAAAAAAATTGTTATGGACCTTTGGAAAAGTTGTTTCAAATAAAATGTCTAAAACAATTATTTACTTTGGATTTTTTTGAAAAGATCCCTTTAGAAAGGCAAGCATCCTTCAAAAAAGTTGCAAGTGTCCAATTTCTAAAGAAAATGCCCTTCAAGAAAGTTTCAAATTTATCCTTTAGGAAGATTGCAAAGTACTTTTCAAGAAAGTGAAGTGGACCATTTATTGTGAGAAAGATACCCTTTGGGAAAGTTGAACATACTCTTCAAAAAAATTGCCTCGAGCAATTTTTTCTGAAAAAAATCTACCAAATGAAAAACCCAAAATAAATATACCTATGGAAAAACTTTGGACAAAAAGCCTAAAATAATTCAGCAAATGCTTAGAACAAAAACCCAAAAGAATTAGGCAAAGGCTTAGAAAATACCAAAACAAACTTTTTGAAAGGAATAGACTGATACATTTGTTGGGGCTTTGACATATAACACTTCTTCTAAAGAAAAACTAAGTACTAGACCTAGAAAAAGATATAGACTTAGATAATTTTCTATAAATAGGGGTGTCTAATTTTTGGCTTAAAGGGCCAAAATTTGGTCAAAAAAATGGTGACTCACAAGTGTAGTATGCCTACTATACTAACCAAACTAGTAGCCTTATCCAACTCAGGGCCAATGGAGTCAATGGATTCTTGAAGGTGACTAACCACAATTATGCCAAAATAAAACACAAGGAAACACATCGCACAACAATAGCAAGACCAAGAAAAGACAACAAAAAACAAAGACAAACTCACACATGTGCATCAACACTTAGGGAACATAAGGAAAATAAGAAAATATGTACAAAAAAAAAGAACTTTAGTAACAATGATTTAGATATATCCCATTTATTGGGATATGTAGCTCCTCTCCATCCAAATTTGAGAGTTGGAAAGCATTATGTTATTTTCACTCTATGATCACATATGGGCCACTCCATAAAGCATCAAACTTTATGTGATTTCTAGGTTTGGCCCTATCTTCTTCCCATTTTAGGACAATGTCTCCTTCTCTAAAAATCTTTGGCATGAACTTATTGTCAAAATACTTCTTTGTTTTCTCTTGGTGAGTTGTCATGGTTTGCATAGCTTGATCTCTTGTCTCCTCAAGCTCCGTCAACTCACATAATTTGACTCCCATGCTCTCATTCTCCATCATTACAACTGATATGTGAGGTCTAAAGTTGGTAACTCAAGTGAGATAGGAAGTCTAGCTTCCCTTCCATAGACAAGTGTGTATAGTGAGTTCCTAATTGCTCTCTTTGGGGTGATCCTATCAGCCCAAAGGGCTATATTCAACTTGGTATGCCTAGTCCTTTGATTCTCCTCCATTTTCCTCTTAATGATCCTAATCAAGTTATTTTTGAAGACTCAGCTAGTCCATTTCCCTAAGGATAGTAGTTAGAGGAGGTGTTGAGATAAATGCCATGCTTTAAATCCCATTCACTTGTCCTTGTTCCTAAGAAAACTAATGCATTATCTAAAATGATTGTTAAAATAGATCCAAACTTGGTTACTAATCTTTATAGAAGTCCAGGACTAATTTTTCATTTACCTCCTTAAGAGCTACAACCTCCATCCATCTTGTAAAATAATTAATGGTTGTCAACACCCACTTATGACTAGCACTAGAAGGAGGATTGATCAGACCTATGAAATCCAAATGCCATTAAATGAAGGGTTACTCAACCTAGATTGGATGAAGAGGCAAGGCAAATAGCTTTTGTTTTCCATAAAAAAGATCACACTTTTGGCATTTCATTACCCAAGTGTGAGTTTCCTTAAACAAGCTAGGCCAAAAGTAACCAACTCTCATGATCTTAGAAGTTATGGTCCTTGGATCAAAGTGACCACTAATTGGTCCATCATGAAACTCATGCAACACTTTTTCAATCTAATCCAAATCATTACATCTCAACAACACACCTGAAAAGTTCTTTTTAAATAGCACTCCATCAATAAGTACATAAAGAATGAATTGTAGCCTAAAGTGCCTTCTCTTGGCCCTATCAAGACCTTGTGGAAACTCATAGGTTTGATGGAAATGAATAATATCTTATGTCTAAATCCTCATGGATAAAGGTACAAATAGTGGATGATTATCATGGAGTGCCAAAAAAACTTCCCTTTGATTTTTCAAGTCTGAAGCAAGATGCTCACATAGTCCTTTCCCTTCACTATCTTGGTTGTTTTGATCTCCACATCATACTCCATCACTTTGGTGATCCAACCTGCCCTTTTCTCATTCAAATCTCTACTCAAAATAAAGTCTTTCACATTAGGATGAGGCACAAAAATGCGAATCTTGTTATTAAACAACATATGCCTAAATTTATTTAAACTCCTTATGACTGAAATCACTTATTTCTCAACAAATGTGTACCTTATCTCATAGCCTTCCAAACCTTGACTAATGAAGGCAACAAGCTATTCAAAATTTTCATCATTATCTTGAGTAAGCATTAAAAATATTACCTCTTCATTCCTAAAAGTGTACAAATTGAATTCCTTGGAGAAGTTTGGAATTTCAAGAGTAGGAGCTTGGGTAATGGCTTGTTTAATCTCCTCAAAAACTTCTTTCCTCCTTACTGTGTAGGTGAATATCTCATCCTTCCTTAGCATGGAGGTCAAGTGCTTGACCAAGTTCAAAAAATTAGGAACAAACCTTCTAATAAAATTTATCTTACCAAAGAAGCTTTGTAAAACATTTTTATTCTTAGGCAAAGATAATGTCAGGATGACACTTACCCTTTCAGGATTGATAGACAAACCTTTCTTAGAAAGAATGTGGCCTAAGAGTTTTCCTTAATGAATAGAAAACACACACTTATTTGGGTTTAGAGAGATCCCAAACTCTCTACACCTCTCAAAAATATATCTTAAGTGATTTAAATGGTCTTTTTCTTCCTTAGAGAAAACTTTCACATCATCAAGATATACCAATTCAATGTCATTGATTAATCCTTGAAAAGCCATATCCATTGCATGTTAAAAAGTAGCTCAAAAATTTGACAATATGAATGACATCTTCCTATAGGAATATGTTCCCCATTTAGTGTTGAGGGTTGTTTTTTACTGGTCACTTTCTTTCACCAAAATTTGATTGTACCCAGAATAACCATCTAAGAGAGAAAACCTCTCACTACCTGCCACCACTTGCATAATTTTCTCTATAAAAGGGAGTGGGTAATGATCCTTCAAAGACACTCTATTCAACTCCATAAAGTCTACACATAACTTTATCTCTCCATTTTTCTTCCTAATAAGGACTAAATTGGCCAACCAGGAAGCATGCTTGATAGGAAAAATGATTTTGGATTCAATCAACTTAGTGAGCTCTTTCTTCATGAGTGGTTCAATCTTGGGATTGATTGGCCTTTGTATTTTCTTGATTGTTTTGGAATTTTCATCTAAATCTATGGTATTTTGAGCCAAGATTGGATCAAAACCCTTCAAATCACTATACTCCCAATCAAAATAATCACTAAACTCCTTGCATAGTTTAATGAAATCATGCCTCTCTTAAATAGTGCATACCTTCTCAAGTGCAAGTAGCTTATCCTTAAAGATTTATACCCTTTCATAGTTCTATTTATTTTTTTTCATGCTCAACTTCTCATCTTTTATCTGGTCATCTTCATTGAATATGATTTCAAGAGTCACTAGGCCTTTAAGAATCTTGTTGGACTTCAATTGGATAATCTACCCTCCATATTATTGATACAGATTAAATTAATTCTTGGAAGAAAAATCATCATCTTATTATACAAAAATTTCTATTTTTTGGTCACTATCAAAGACCTACCAATTAGTGACATTATCTAGTATGGATGGTCTCACAATCACCTTTAGATGGGGCTGATTTTTGTCTTCTCTTATGCCTTTTGGAACATCAAATTGAGCACCAATAAATGCTAACATATTAGCATGATTATTATATTCCCTTGAAATAGAAGTAATATTGAATGCCAAGAAGTCTTCTATAAGGTCCCATACTCTATGCTTGTAGGACTTGAGCAGGGATTTCTTGGTCAAATTATACCCTCTAGCTTGATTGACAACAAGTTTGCTATCACCAAATACTTACAATTCTTTGACACCTCTTTTCCTAGCCCAATCTAGGACATGAATGAGGGATTCATATTTATCTACATTAAAATTACAAGAGAACTAAAATTTTCAAGTTAAAAAATAGCTTTCCTTTGAAGGTGAAACCAACATAGCTCCACCACCTACCCCAATCTTGCTTCCAGACCCATCAAAAAAGAGCTGCCATAAGCCATTCACATCCTCACTTGATTTCATTATATTAGGCATGAAATAATCCTTATCATGCATATAATAGACCCCAAGACCAGATTCTTCAATAAATTTGTAAGGATCATGTTCATAGTTGTTATCTTCCCACTCATCTAGGAACAAATAAAAAACTCCTTCAAGGGAAGATGATGGGGATTAGTCAATGTGAAACTCCTCTTCATCAATGATAGCATATTTAAAATTTGTTACCTCAGGTAAGTATGGTTCCAAGTGATCTCTATTGATAGGTTATGACTCATCTTTACTTTAGTTACATATTTTGTTCTAAACACCATGTAGGACAAATTAGCTACCAAATATCCACCTATCTTGGATGTAAAGTCCCTTTACAAGCAAAGATAAAAATAGGGAGGTAAATATACTACTACCACATAATGGGGAATTGAGAAAGGATGACAAGAATGAAATATAAAATTCACATTTTTTACTATCCCCAAAATATTGGTTGGTGATCCATCTAAATGTAAGACTCCCTTAGTCATTGGCTCATACTTTAAGCCTTATTTATCAGCTATACATTTGGGGATAACTAATGTGATTGCTCTACTGTCTATGATGAAATTATGAACCAAGAAATCACAAATAATTAGATATAGGTAGAAAGGAGGAGTATTCTCATCTTTCTTTGCCTGACCATCTATAGATTGAGTTCCATTGACCAAAACCACATTGTCACTTCTAGATGGGCCAACTTGTTTACCTAATCCATGCAATTCCTTTTAGAGAATATATTTTTGCCTTGGTAATGCTAGATAATCTCATAATGAGATGTTCATATGAATCTTCTTCATCTATTCCACAACATTAATGGAAGGATTACTTACCTTGGGGTTCTCTTTATGAGCCTTTACACCTTGTCATGTAGCTTGTGGAGGTAGGGTTGTAGAAGCTATCCTAAGATTTGAAATACTCTAATTCTCTTGTGCTTTAGGAGTTGAATTAGGACCTCCTCCCATATATGATGATGTAGGATTTAAAATAGGTCCTTGATTGGTTCCTTGAACTTCTTCAATGGCCTTTTTCTTTGATGTAGTGTTAACAACCACACGAGCATTCTAATTGCTTGTATTCCCCATGTAGTTAATGGCATAAAACTCACCCTCAAAATGATTCATGAGAGTGTAATTATAATAAAAATATCTACTCTCCATCTCAAATTTCATTGACATCTCAAAAATTAAAAATTGATATGTTTGATCACCTTGTGTAGTCTTGCCTTGATTTTGTATCTCATTAGCATAAGCAACCTGTTCTTGACCTTGCTCAAAAGAAGGGTAGTTGGGTTGTTCCTAGACTAGATTATTTTGAGTGGGAATGAGGGATTTAGAGGATGAGGGAAAATTAGGATTATAACTTTGATAAGGCTTGATATGGGTGATTTTTCCTTGTCCTTGATTATTGCCCTAAAAAGGAGGTTTGTTTGTTTGTCCAAACTAGTTATAAGACTGATAAGGCCTATACCTTTGGGCTTGTTTCCTTTTAAGAGAAAATAATTCATTAGTAAAATTTTAAGTAGGATTTTGACTTCATGCATTTCATTTTTATGGGTAATGATAGATATTTATTGACTATGTAGAGGAGCTAAAGTGGGCAACACACTTTGACTAGGAGAATGCAAATCAAAGAATAGTGACATTGGAGGTTTAAGAGATATCTATCTCACTTGGAAAAGATAGTTATTATCGTTTATGGATATTTCATAGGTGGAAATTAGTGTGTTTCCACCCATAGATTGAATCATCATGGCAATATCACTATTTAATGCTTTCAAGTAGTACAAAAATACATAGTTTGGGGTAGGTCTCACAAGGGCTGGGATTATATCCCATGTATTTTAGAACCTAGTATTAAAATATTGCATGATTTCATGATGTGACCCATTTATTTTGGTAAATTTATTAGCAAGAGATAGGTGATCACTTTTTTCCCCAAACTTATTAGTCAATAAATCCCCCAACTCATCCAATGAGCGAATAGAATTTATAGGTAGGGTCCCATACCAGTATAAGAATTTTCCTCTAAAAGACAAGGCCAATAGAATAATAGTTACATTTTCTTAGGTAATATTATGG
The DNA here is from genome assembly GCA_037957365.1 of Torreya grandis. NCBI lineage: Eukaryota > Viridiplantae > Streptophyta > Pinopsida > Cupressales > Taxaceae > Torreya > Torreya grandis. Next base: position 2,083,426 of record JARHVA010002630.1, on the reverse strand, counting down.
ATATTAAAAAAAATATATATATTCATAATATGTTCAATTGTAGTAATTGGACCATCTCCACTAAAATATGAGACACTTTTGAGGGCAACTCCTAGAATCTGATCATATTGGGCAAGATGCAAGGGAGATGCCCTAATGAAAGGAATAAAAGGTTGTCTTCTAGCCATTTTGGAATGATTAATATAGGTGTTATGGATGGAGTGTAACATAAACATAGAAGCTTTAAACAAAAAATCTCTTTTTTAAGGATGAGTGTTGACAAACTTAATCTTTTGGTGGAATATGGAGGTAGTTCTACAAATTCGAAGGGTACACCTTTATCAACAAACCTAGTGGTCACCTTTGGTATGGAAAATAGGAATGATCATCAACCAAATAATTGAATTATTTACTGGAGTCACCAGGTACTAGATGCAGATGTTTTTTCTCTTCAGCAATGCTAAGACCAACACCAATCTTGTAGGACTTAGAGGTCCCACTGAGCATACCAAAAATTGTTGATGCTTGGATTTGAACCCTTGAAGAGATGCTCAATTCACCTCATGCAAGAATAAAAATGGAATCATCTCTTTTTCTATGGGTGAAAATTTCATTGAGATAAATCTCTAGATTAGGGGATATCTCCCCTTGATTCATCTTTAAAAACTCTCTTTAATCTATCAAGTGTGTATGAAAAGGGTAAGGAAAATAACTAAGAAAAAAATGGTGATGCACTAATGATTAATGTCCTCCAAATTTGTTTGGAAATGCACTACTGAAAGACCAACAAATCCTATTTCACACAAAACCCACAACTTTTTGTGCATTATCACATCAATGTTTCACATGTTAGATTTAATAAATCACTCGACATCTAAGAGAGCAACAGACAATTCCATGAAGGAATACATTCTTAAACCACTTCTAAAATGTCTATACACTTAATAAGGAATACTAACAAGGACCTATAATAATACTCTTTTTGTACATTTGGTAGGTAATTGAGGATAACAAGTTAAGAAAGATAAACTCTCACTAAACAAGAACAACATGATTTGAACTAATATACAATAGTACATAATAGTATAATGAGTTACAACTAAACCAAAGCCTTAGTTATAATTGAATCAGCTATAGTTGAATAAGTTACAACTAGAAAAAAATGCCTTAGTTATAATTGCCACTCGTTACCTCTCATCTTTTCCTTTAGTTTCTCACTAATCCTTTATTTTAAACTCCAACAACTAGTTTTTGTAGTCTAAAATTGATGTTATGCAGGCCATCACCTTTTGGGTATTTCTTTAGAATTTTATTTCCTTAGAATTCTTATCTTATCACTTTTCCCTAAAGAATTTATTTAGGTATTTTGTTTCATTTGTTCTTTTTTTATCTTCATTTGGTCTTTTATGCCTTAAATAATTTTCGTGAACAAAAAAATTGAAGGAAATCATGTTTTCTTTGTATCAGAAAAAATGTCTAAAAGAATTGGACTTTGACACCTTTTCAATTTTTCTAAAATAATTCCTTGGATTGAAAAAATTCCTTCAGACTTTCTGTTTGGCCCTTTTTGTTTCTTTGGAATGACCCTTCGGGAAAGTGAAAAAGACACTTTTTGAAAGGAAACATACACTTCAAATTCTTGCAAGTGACCTTTCAAAAGAGTTGAAATTGTCTTTCAAATTTTGGAAATGATCTTCTAAAAGGAAAAATACCTTTCATATTTTTGAAATGGTCCACCTTCCCACATAACCAATCTTTCAAAATTTTGAAAATACCCCTTTGGGAAAGTTGAAATACCCTTCAAGTAAGTTAAAAGTGTCCACTTAGCCTAAAAAATTCCTTCAAAAAATTTATCACCTATCCTTTGGAAAAGTTGAAGTGCCTTTTGGAAAAGTTGTAAGTGACCATTTGGAAGATTGAAGATGCCTTTCTCTTTTGAGTTGCCCTTCAAAAAAACTGTTATGGAACTTTGGAAAATTTATTTTGGAAACAATTCTTTCCTTCATATTTTTAAAAAAGATCCCTTCGAAAAGGCAAGTTTCCTTTGGAAAAGTTGCAAGTGTCCACTTTCCAAAGAAAATGCCCTTTGGTAAAGTTGTAAATGTACCCTTCAAAAATATTGCAAAGAACCTTTTAAGAAAGTGAAGTGGACCATTTCTTGTGAGAAAGACACCCTTTGGGAAAGTTGAACATACCCTTTGGAAAAGTTGCCTCAGGTAATTTTTTTTGAAAGAATTCCACCGAATGAAAACCCTAAAAGAAACATAATTAAGGAAAAAATTTGGACAAAAATCTTGAATGAATTTAACAAAAGATTAGAAAAAAACCCAAAATAATTAGGCAAAGGCTTACAAAATACCAAAATGAACTTCCTAAAAGGAATATACTTATACATTTGTTGGGGATTTAATATAGAACACTTCTTCTAAAGAAAAACTAAGTACTGGACCTAGTAAAAGATATAGACTTAGATGATTTTCTATAAATAGGGGTGTCCAATTTTGGCCTTAAGGGCCAAAATTTGGTCAATAGTGAATATGGGGTCTTGAGACCTAAATGTGCCTTTAGGCCTTGTATGGTCGTATTCAATGTTATAACCTCAATCCATTTGTGGATGCATATGTGGCTTCCATGTTTCTATAAACCTTCTTCAAACTATTTTCTAACTTTTTCATATGCTTTTATCTACTCAGACCATCTCGTTAACCTTCCTCTCTCTTAAGCTTACCTTGGCTATCACTATCTTATATAGGTGTTTGCAATAATTAGTGTGATGACTTTAATAATATCTCTTAGTTTATTATAGGGATGGAACTAGGGAAAAACATCAAAATTCAAGTCTTGACCATAGCCTTTAGGTCATCTTCACTAACTTTGACAACACACTTGTATGCAAAATCATACCACAACTTGTATGTTATATGTCTACAACTCAGACCTAAAAGCTTCCTTATTCAAGGGCACCATCAAGTGAGACCCTGAGGAGTTTGGATATGTATTCATCTCCATAAGAATCTCCTTTCATATTTTATTGGTACTAACAATCTCTTTAGTTTGGAACCTTCATTTTTTATGCAACCCTAACTAACTGTATGTTCCCAACTTAGTTCATAGTGCATTTCTATAGGTTTGATTGCCTTTGGTGACACAACATCCTTATCTTACCTTCCTTGGTTTGGGTTCCTTCCTCATGTGCATATATTGTCTCATGTTTAGGAGTGAGGGTATAGACTATCCATATTATTTTGAGTCCTAAATATTGTATTTTGATTAACCAAGGGTCTATGGAATAGGTTTCTAAGTTAAGAGAGAACCCTTTTAGTGACACTTGAGGTCCTAATGATTATCTTATATTCCAATCCATATCTATAAGATAGGCATCTAATTATTCATATCCTTTTATTATGATCAAATATCATATTCATATGATGAATTTACAAGGTAGATCTAGGTTTTTCCTATAGGTTATGATTGGCTCTCTCAATAGGGCTCATACCTATATAAGTTAATTTACTCCTAGTAACAATGATGGTTGATAGCATGGTGGAGTATCTAGACCTTCTTAATATGCATTGGACTCAAATATAGGATTCATACCTATGAGTGATGATTGGTAAGATCACATAGATCTTAAAACTTATAAATAAGGCTTACAATGAGGTAAGTTGATAATGTTAAGGTTGTCAAATAGTAGAGACTTTTTAAGGGCTTGGATTGAACTATGAAATCATACTCAAAATGATCTAAAAGGACCTTAGGCATATACACACATATAACTAATATAGTATAACATTTTTAAGTCATAAATGAGACATATATTGTGATAAATGGAAACTTAGGACTCTTTGAAAAACTCAAGCTCTAATAAATAGCATTAATTTCTACAAAATAAGGTTGTGAAGGTACTTTCAGAACTAAATAGTGGTTTATTAAGCTATGAGGACTATGATAGGGTCTAAAAATCATGAGATAAGGACATTTTAGTATGAATAAAACATTACTTATTATATTTTACTATGTTTTGACAACCTCCAAACCACCATCATATAACATATTACCTTTCTTTGTAATGGAACCCAAATCTAAAGGCAATCTCACTTTGAAGCACCATTTTAGAGGGATAAATATCCATCTAAGCATTCAATCTAAACTAAAGAGATGAATAAATTAAAGACATAATTATTTCACCTTCAAATAATGTTCACCTTTAGACACATGCATTGGATACCCCTATCTCACCAATGAAACCTTGCTTGTAGCCTACATATAGAGTTATCTTAGATATTTATCACTCTTATAGGCCCATAAATGAGAAGCAAAGGTTGGGGATATCATGGAAGGACCTTGTAGGACTAGAGAGAATATGAATAATCACTAATTTCATAAGATAAGACAATAATTTCTTTAAACTACTCCTTTTCTTTTGTCATGTGTAAATGAAGATGGTAACTAGGTTACTCAAATTCTTATCCTTTGTTCAAAAAGTATATAAACATAATCCTAAAACCAATTCCCATGATTGGAAGGTCATTAAGTCTACTTTCCTTCGCCAATATCTTGGACCCTCACCCTCTCTCTCCTATAGAAATTGAGTATAAACTTGAAGTGCTCTTCATGTTTGACACAGAGCTCGATGGAGGAAGTGAACTAGTTTTTGGCTCTTTGGGCCATGAAACACTTGGATTTTTCATCATATGAATATGTTAAACTCCCCTTATAGATCCCTAACTTCATTTGAGTAAATCCATATTGTACATATTTATACCACTCTAAAAACTCCTACAACCTACAAATTTATATGTTTTCTCATGTTTCAAACCATAAATCACTATTGGTGAGTGAGATGAGGGAAAATAGAGGTTAAATAATGTCTTAAAGTTCATGGTACATCTTGGGGTGTTGGAAGGGCACATTTTCACATATATGGGGTCCATTTAGTGGCAATTGGAAGTGTTAACTTGTGAAAAAGATATCATTAATATATGAATTACTTGGTTATGGCCTAAAAGAAGTCATGAAGGATTTTGAAGATGTGAATGGTCGTTTTAGTTTTATTTTAAGTCAAATATCATCACATTAGGGTCAAATACTTGACTTTAAGACAATATGTTATATTTTCAAGTGAAGGATTCAAATAAATGGCATTGAAATACTTATTAAAAGGTCATAAAACATGTTAAATACTTCAATTAAGCTCCCATTTACCTATATAACATCCATAAAATAGATGATCAAGCCATACCTTCCATATTTTCAACACACTAGATAGTTCATGATGAGTTATCAACTACAACATTTAGTCATCTCCACTGTGACACATTTGTATTGTTGAGACTAATTCAAAGCCTATTATGGATCTTCACACATGTATAAACATAATCATGACACTTGACACATGTTGAAATATGGAATAAGAGAAACCACCATGATTTTCTTAACATGACAAAACACTTAGACCTAATGTCCTTCACTTGACAACCAATGATCTCCTTTAAACTCCCTTGACTCATCAATAAATATGAGAATAGTGAAGTCTTAGATGGACTACATTACTAAAGACTTAGGTTAACCCCTTTCTAGGCTTGAGGTTATAAATTAGTCAACATTTTTTGTGACTTTGAAGGTTTGACCTACTTACTAGTTAAGAGGACCCATGATCTCTTTGGTTAACACCCATGACTAGATGAATACCCTTAACTAAACTTTAAATTTTCATAATACCTTGTAGGCCTTGAGGAATAAAACAAACCCAAAAATACACATAAAATAAATCAATTAGGTAAACACACAACTAACAAACATGTGTTACACAACTTAGAGGAAGTAAACTAACTACTATGTACATATGAACTTCTTAATTATAGTAAAAATACTTGAGGAACATCCCATTTATAGGAATATGGAGTTACCCACCATTAAATTTTGATAATTGGGAGGCATTTATATATTTATATATGGTAATGATAAATGTCCCACTCTAAAGACTTAGATTTTGAATGCTTACCTGGCTTGGCATGGTCCTCATCCCACTTAAGTACAATGTCACCTTATTAGAAAGTATTTGAAGATGCTCTATTATCAAATTAACTTTTTAATTTATCTTGGTTGGACCACATGGAATGCATGTCACCATATATTATCTCTTACATCTCCATCAACTCATTCATCCTCACTTCTATTACATCACTCTCTATGAGTTCAAGTTGGTTTACAAGTTCCAAGGCTGCTAGTTCAACTGAAACGGGCAACATTTATTATTTTTTATAAATAAAGAGATACTATAAGTGAAAATTAGACTTATTTGGAGTGATTATATCTAACCATAAGGAAATATTTAACTTGGTGTGTCACTCCCTTTGGTTGTCCTCCATTATCCTTCTTGTGATCCTAATCAAGTTCTTAATGGTGGACTCTAATAGTCTATTTCCATATGGATAGTAATTGGATTAATATTTGAGGTATATAACATGATTAAGGGCCCACTCACTCACCTTTGAACCACTGAAGGATAATGCATTTTCTGACATAATGGTGTAGGGGACCCCAAATCTAGTCACTAGGCTATCATAGAATTCCAAAATTGAGTTCTTATTTTCCTCCTTGAGTGCATCCACCTCCACCCCCATACTAATGTAAATAGTAGCTTTCAAAACCCACTTATGTCTAGTAGTATATGGGGATGAATCATAACTATAAATTAAAATCCCCATTACACAAAGGGTTGCTCAACTTGAATGAGTTTTAGAGGCAAGGTAGCTAGTCTTTACTTGTCAATGAACATAACATATTTGGGACACCTCCTAACTATGCATGGGAGTCCTTGAATAAATTTGGAAAAAAATATCTTGATCTTATGATATTTTATTCTATGGTATTAGATGTAAAGTGACCTCCTATAGGCCCATCATGAAACTGTTCTAAAATCTTGTCAACTTGACTAGTCTCTACACATCTCAAAAGCATGACATCAAGGTCTTTATTAAAGAGTAACCAATCAATCAAGATGGAAGGGATGGATTTTATTATGAATTACCTCCTCCTTGTACTATCTAATCCTATAGGACATTCTCCCATTTGGATAAACTTCACCATGTCTTAGGTTTAGCTAAAAGGATGCATAGTTATAGCTACTTATTGATCATCTTAGACTATCAAAACCACTCATTTCTCCTCCTTATCATATACTTCAAGGTGATCACATAGTCCTATACCAATGATAAACTTATTAACCTTTACTTATATGTCATAATCTATGTACATGGTCACCCACCATCCTTCTTTTCACTTAAATCCCTATTGAGGATGAAATATTTAATACTAGGGTGAACCTAGATATTTTTGTTAGATGCCATGTATCTAAACTTATTGAGGCCTCTCATGACTACAATAACATGTTTTTCAAAAAATGTATACCTCTCTCAATACCACTACAATGATTTGATAAATAAGGTGTTATCACTTGGATTTTCACCCCTAAGGAGATGCCTAACTCTCCTCATCCAAGTGGTACAATGGAAACATCTCTCTTGTTATGGGTGAAAATTTATTGAGATGAATCTCTATAAGGGCTAGTTCCCTTGATGAAATATTTGAAAAAAAATTCTTACCTATAAAATTTCAATGAAAAGGGTCAATAAAATAAATAATAAATATAAAAAAGGTGATGCACCAATATTTTATTTCCTCAAATTGACTAAAATTTTACCACTTAGATTCAAAAAAGACTTCTTTTACACAAAACTCACAATTCAAGTAGTATTGTCAAATCAATGTTTCATAAGTTAGGTCCAAAAGGAATTTTTATGATTAAGAGGGTAATGAAGGATTAATTTATAGGATAAAATCATGAAACACTTTTAATAAACTTATAAACTTTAAAAATAACACTAAAAAACACCTGTAACAGTATCTCTTCTACACATTTGGTGAACAATCAAGGATAACATGCTAGAAAAGGTAATCTTCTACTAGACAAGACCAACAAGATTGAATTAAAACTCAATTGAGCAGCATGTGAATAGGAAAAATCACTTTTTTATTCCTTCAATAGTCATTTAAGTACAAATTTTTCTAGAGTTTCCCAATTAACCAATAGAGGTTGCTCAAAAGAGGCAAATGAGTCCATCTTTATAGCCTTTGAGAGAGGAACAAGGTAAAGGAAGTCCAAAATTCACTTAGACATATGTAAATATATGAAAATGGTTTAAAATTTTAATGATAAATAGGCATGAGGTGAACCATGAAATTTAAAAATGTCCAATTATCCATACAAGTCATGAAACCTATGAAAAATGTCATAAAATTCTTTATCCTAGATCAAAAAATTGCCTTCATCATTTGGATCTGTTTGAACGTCCAACCACTAACTATGGAAAGGTATAATGATGGGAATAATATGGAAGGCCTTAAATAATTTAATTTAATGCATTGGTTGCATTACTACTCTTTATAAACTCTTGGAATGAAGATATCACTGTCTGTAGTCTAAAAAAACTCCTTGTTGCAATCACCCCTCACACTTGGCCTCAAAAATGTCTTCAATTTTCCATGAAAAAACATTTAGAGTGAATGACACTTTTAAATACCATCCATGGCCTTAGACTACTTAGGTACACCTTAAAAAGGTCCATACTTAGATTTTCATGTTTCTCACCCTTGTGTTTATTATGCCAATTTTGACTAGCTAAAAGTAAGATAATTTTTTAAACACTTAAAAAAATTTATTAGGAATGAAATTAATTTTAAGGGTTATAAAAATTCCTAATAATTTCCACAACTTGATTGCATCTTCAGATCTTCTATAGAACCTACAAAACAAACAAAATGGTGAGAAAACACTATTTTGCATGTTGTCCATACAACTAATTTGCATGGGTGAGATATTGATTGAGTATTATCAATGTTAAAATAGGTTTACCTTCCAAACTATTTCTTTATATTAGCTTTCCAAGTTCATTTTCCCCATCAGGTCTTTGCCAAGGGTTATCAAGGGTTTTAGATAGTTTTCTTCTCTTAACCATTATTTATAAAAAATACATGTTCAATTTTTAAACCAATGCCATATATAACTACCCTTAACTCCTTTTTATCCCATGTATATCTTCCAAGAATATGTGAGCTTCAAAAGTTGCCTCATCGAGCTTGTTTCTCCATTTTGTATGAGTGTGAGTGGTTTTGGGCTCAAATATGGATTTCTTGATGTTTCTCTACATTAAAAAAGTTATAACACCCATATTATTTCTTCAAAAACATTCATCAATCATCTATAAATTTCATCAAGTTCTATAAATGAAGATAGACCCCTAATTAGCTCTAAGTCTCCTCTAGGCCTAATGGGCTTAGTATGCACCCTACTAGTTTAGACCACTTGGGATGATTCTTCATGCTTAGGATGATTTATTATGTATTTTAACACCTCATTAAAACTCAAAAATCCTTCACATAACCTTTCAAACACTCTTTTCCATATTTTCCTCTCATTTGCCAATTAGGCCTAGTGAAAACTCGCATAGTTAAACTATGTATGAATAATTAGGTCACCCTGAGGGATTGGCACTTGTGTGAGTGTTCATAAAAATCCATCCATATTCCATACACATCACTTAATTTTCATTTAATATCCAAATGCGTCATCTTATGTCTTTTACTCATTTTGGCATCTTTTACTTACCTTGCCAAAGTTTTGATTTTCATGACTAACTGACCTCTTAGACAAATTAGCTATGTAAAAACCTTAAAATTTGAGGAAAGTGAGTATTTTTTGAGATTATTAAATTCACAATTATAATTTTTACTAGAGTGTTTTTCCTAGTTCCATGTTTAGGGTGCCTAACCATCTCAAAATGCCTAAAAAAGGCCACAAAAAAACTATTTTCCTACATTTTTTGCAAAAAGTCCCATGGATGGCCTCTCCAAGCCAACACTATTATTATAGGATATTTAAAAATTATTATTACCTTCATTTAATGATCATGGAGCTTTGAAATCTATTAAAAACACTACTCAGTGTATTTTCCATATTCACCCATTGGATAAAGAGCTTTCCTAGTCACTAGCACAGACTATTGCTCATTTGTTCGATAGGGAAGGAATCCAAGAATTTTGATGAGGTGTGGGGGTCTATAAGACACCTAATGGACCACCATATATCATTTTTTATTCAATGGTACCCTCTTATCCTCCATAAATAGGTTAATGTGCATCTTAGCCCTACTATCGTAAACCCTACTGTAGATGAGAACATGGGTCTAAGACCCTGTGTAATCTTTGTTCCCCCCTTTGGAACACTTCATGACAACACTAACATGATCATTGAGGTGGTCATCCATTTTTCTTACCAAGATTGAGCTCCATTCACCATATTAGTGCACCTTTTACCACCAAGACTAAGTGCCTACCTATTTGATTGAGATACTCTTTGGGGTCTATTATAGGTCAAGATAAGGTTGCTTGGAACTTGATTGGAGTGTAGAAAGATCATTTGAATTTACCTTGAGATTCACATCATGTCTACTAAATACTGTTTCTTCTTATGGACCTTAAAAATTCCTCCTTGCATAAACATTCTCATACCACTATTTAAGTTGGAGTGTTTTGCCCGTAACCCTACCTATAGGTTAATACAAGGGTATTTTTTTCATTTTATCATAGAATTCATTAGTTATTTAAGACACATTTTTAGGCCACATAGTATATCTTTTACCTACACTCCATATATGCCTCATTAGGATTAAAATAGTACCTTTCCCTATTGATTAAGACACTTTTCCTTCTAAGACCTTGTTGTAGGTGTCATCTCATGCCCGAGGCTACCTATAGCTGGTCTAAGAGGTGAATAAGATTCTATCTCAACTCTCTCTTGATGACTTTAACTTCATTCTACCTCATTATACTAGTTGAGACCATTGACCACAACCATTGTTTAAATTTGTTTCTTATAGGTGACTAAGAGGTCATTGACATCTACAGGAATGTAGATGTCATTGAAGTTTCTTGTGTTTTTTGAGGCACTTTTGAAGCATTGAAGAAACACCTTCCCCTTGTCCTTTCCTTTTCAAAATTGGTAGGGTACTTGTCCTATGATAGTGATATAAGGTTCAACCCTATAAATGTCTCAAAACACCTTACAAATGTGCTTTAAAAGGTCCACCAAAACCTCTTGGAGCTTTATTTTGCTCTTTTAGGGATTCCATCTCTAAACTCAATCTTTGATCCTCAAAATAGTTCCATGATTCCATTTTGATTTATAGGATGTTTTTATGGGCTTACCAAAGATTTATTATGATGGAAATGAAAAGTTAGTGTGACATTATTTTACCCTTACAAACAACACCCCAACCCATGCTCATCCACCTGTAGAAGGTTATTTTGAGAAATAAAATATTGGATTAGGTATGGACCACTATAAGCCATGAGTGTAAAATAAAATCATATGCCTTTTATGAACCTCCAAATTCTCTTCAAGTAAAAATAAGAATTTTTGACACACATCCATCTTGCCTTACACTAGCATGACATCATCAAGGGTCTATAAATGAATGTTTTTGGTAGAATATGCAAGTAGAGCAATGGAATGTGGTAAAACATGATGAACTAGCTCAATAATATCCAAATTCAATTTCCAATCCTCAAGAATATGATCTCCATCCTTTGAAACATGGAACTAGCTTCAAAACACATGTTACAACATGAAGATCATTTGCCAACATGTGAAAAAGGATAGACAGATGCATCAAGTGTCTATTTGGAATGGCATATGAGCATGTGGTCAAAACTAGACCTCCTTTAACATAAAAAAGGAACTTAGTTCAACTTATAAAGTATTAGATAAGACAATACACCTCCATTTTCACTTCATATTCAAGATGAGAAAGCTTATACATGAGGTTTCAATTGAAATTATGCAAGGAGCTAATTATGGAGGGAATCAAGATAGTGAGCAATCCAAAATGTCACATGGTGAAGTAAAAACATGAAAGGAAATGGTAACATGAAATATATATAACACTCTTTCCTAATTGAAAGAGACACCTAGAGGAGAGAGAAACTCAACAAACCAAAGCATTTCAACTGAATCTACACATGGTGACACCTTCTTGCATTATAGACCAATTTCGCTCATCCAAAAATCATGAATCATGAAACCAAGAATGGAGACCATATAATAATTAATAAAAAATCCTTTAGAGATAACATCACCAATTATTTTGTATAGTTTGGTAGAAATGAACCAAAACCCATAAGGTGCACCAAACAACTAGTAAAAAGACATAGTCAACTTCTTAGCAATGGATAATAAAGCATATTTTATCAATATTCAAAATAAATATATTAAAATTAAGGTATCATAGTGTAATATCATTTACGAAAATCAATTATCCTAAAAATACTTATGCTTCTCGTACCGAGCAAAATCTTGAGGGTCACTTCAATCTATCTGGAAAAACCAAAAAAGTGAATAATGGTTATAGCTTCAAAATGACATTTTAAGATCACAAAAATCATGGATATTAGTTTTATAAATATTAGAATACCCCCCATGATCCACCCCATGTGTCACACTTCCCTATGTGTTATAAAAGTGCCATTTCCCCTCTTTTTCAACTAATTTATAAAGTTTTAATTAGAGAACTTGTAACCTTCTAATGTGAATAACATATCTAACATTCCTAATAACCTATTGTATGTTTTAAATGAAATTAATACACCTAGGCACCTTGGGAAACATTCCATTTTCATTAATGACTCTTAAAGGTAAAAAAAATGACCCCTAATGGACAAATTGACTAATGTAACTAAGACCAAAGCTAATATGACCTCAAGTGACATCATATGACAAGTAATACTTCCTATTACAATATATTATGACCCCTTAAAACATTTTAAATCAACCATTTTTCCTAGGGGTGCCTCAATTTGACTAAAAAGTCAAATTTAGTTAACAAAATGGTGACTCATATGGGTAATATGCCTACTATACTAAGGACTAGTAACCTTATCTTGTTAGGGACAATGGATTTAATTGATTCTCAAAGACAACTAGCAAGTAATTTTATAAAAAAAACACAAAACAAACACACCACACCAACAAATCAAGACAAAAAAAGAAACAAAACAAGGAAGACACAAGACAAAACTCATACATGTACATAAGCACTCAGGGAACTCAAGGAAATCAAGAAACTATGTATAAAGATAGAGGAGAACATTAGTAACAATTTTTGAGATATATCCCATTTATTGGGATATGAATCTCCTCTCCATCCAACCTTGAGAATTGGAAAGCATTGTGTTGCTTGCATTGTGTGATAACATATGGGCCACTCCACAAAGCATCAATTTTTTTGTGTCTTCCATGTTTGTCCCTATCTTCATCCCACTTTATAAAAATTTCTCCCTCTTGAAGACTTTTTGGTGTGGCCTTTTTGTCAAAGTATCTCTTTTATTAGTCTTGGTTAGCTCTCATAGTTTGCATAGCTTGACCTCTTATCACCTCAAGCTCTATCAACTCACATAACCTAACTTACATGCTTTTATTCTCCATAAAATCCAATTGATAAGTAAGATCCAAGGTTATTAGTTCTAGTGAAATAGGTAATCTAGCTTCTCTCCCATAGACAAGTGTGTATGGTGAATTTCCAATAGCTCTTTTTGGGGTGATCTTATCAGCCCAAAGGGTTGTCTTCAACTTGGAATGCCAAGTCTTTTGGTTCTCCTCCATTATTTTCTTTATGATCTTGATCAAATTATTATTATTGGAATTAGATAGTCTATTCCCTTATGGATATTATTTGGATGAGGTGCTAAGATATATGCCATGCTTCAAAGCCCATTCACTTGTCTTCATTCAAAGAAAATCCAACGCATTATCTAAAATTATTATTGAAGGAGACCCAAACCTTATTACTATGCATTCATATAATTTTATAACTAAGTTTTCATTTGCCTCTTTAAGATCTATAGCTTCCACCCATATTGTAAACTAATCTGTAGTAGTCAACGTCCACTTGCAACCAACACTAGAAGATGGATTGATTAGGCCTATGAAATCTAAACCCAATTGCATAAAGTGTGCATCAATAAAAATTGGATGAAGAGGAAAGGTAGTGATATTTTATTTTTAATCAAATAGATCACATTTTGTGTACTTCCTTAACTAAGCATGACTATCTTTGAATAGATTAGGCCAAAAATATCTAGCCCTCATAATCCTAGTAGCTATGGTTCTTGGAGCAAAGTGACCACCTGTTGGTCCATCATGAAACTCAAATAATACTTTATCAATATGATCTGACTAAATACACCTCAATAACACACCTAAATAGTCATTCCTAAACAATACTCCATCAATAAGTACATAAAGAATGTATTGTAATCTAAAGTACTTTCTTCTAGCTCTATCTAGGCCTTGTGGACACTCACCAATGAATAAAATGGATTATATATTGTGCCCAAATTCTCATTGATGAAGGTGAAAATATCATAGGGTCATCATGGAGCTCCAAAATAGCCTCTTTTTACTCTTTCAAATATGAAGCAAGATGCTCACATAACCCATTCCCTTTCACCAGCTTGGTTGTCTTGATTTCCACATCATACTCCATCACTTTTGTGATCCAACCAGCCTTCTTTTCATTCAAATATTTTCTCAAAATTAAATATTTGACAATAGGATGATGTAAAAATATGTGAATATTTTTTTTAGACAACATATTCCTAAACTTGTTTAGACTCCTAATAACTAAAAGTACTTGCTTCTCAGCATAGGTGTATCTTACCTCATAGCCTTCCAAACCTTGACTAAAGAAGGCAATAGACTACTCCAAATTTTCCTCATTTTATTGAGTCATCATGGAAGAGATTACCTATTCATTTCCAAATTCATACAAATTTAAATACTTTGAGAAGTTAGGACTTGCAAGAGTAGGAGCTTGGGTAATGGCTTGTTTAATCTCCTCAAAACTTTCCTTCCTTCTTCTAGTCCAAGTAAACACTTCATCTTTCCTTAACATAGAGGCTAGAGGCTTGAAAATATGAGAAAAATTAAGAATAAATCTCCTTATGAAATTAGTTTTCCCAAAGAAACTTTTCAATCCCTTTTTATGTTTGGGAAAAGATAATGCCAAGATGGCACTTACCCTTTCAGGATCAATGAATAAGCCCTTCTTAGAGACAATGTGTCCTAAGAGTTTGACTTCATGGAAAAAAACACACATTTATTTGGGTTGATAGATATTATAAACTCTCTAAACCTCTCAAAAATATGCCTTAGGTGATTCAAGTGATCCTTTGCATCCTTAGAGAAAATTATTACATCATCAAGATACACCAACATAATATCATTTATTAGTCCATGAAATCCATATCCATTGCATGTTGAAGTGTAGATCCAACATTATACAATCCAAAAGGAATTTTTATATAATCATATGTACCTCATTTAGTAGTAAAGGCTATCTTATATTGATCACTTTCCTTCACCAAAATTTGATTGTACCCATAATACCCATTAAGGAGAGAAAACCTTTCACTACCTGCCACAACTTGAAAAATTTGTTCCATGGAGGGAAGAGGATAATGGTACTTAAAATAAACTCTATTAAATTACATAAAATCAACATATAACCTAATTTACACATTATTATTCCTAACAAGAACCAAGTTTGCCAACCAAGATGAATGTTTAATGGGGAAGATGATTTTGGACTCAATTAGCTTGGTGAGTTCTTTCTTCATGAGGGGCTCAATCTTAGGATTTATTGGCCTTTGTATTTTCTTTATAGGATTGGAATTTTCATCTAGATATATGTTATGTTTAGCTAATTTTGGGTCAAATCATTTCAATTTACTATATTCCCATGCAAAGACATAAAAAACTCCTTACATAGCTCAATAAAGCATGCTTCTCTTCACTAGTACATACCTTTTTGATTGAAAGCATCTTGTCCTTAAAGATTTGTAATTTATCATATTTCTCTTGATTGGTATACATGATTACCTTCTCTTTCTTTATCTGGTCATCATAAATGAATATGTTCTCAAGAGTGACTAGGCCTTTAGGAATTTTGTTGGATTTCAATTGGAAAATCTACCCTCCATATTGTTACTATAGTTTGGATTGATTCTTGGTAGAAAACTCATCCACTTCTTATATAAAAAGTGATATTTGTTTATCACTATCAAACACTTGTCAATTAGTGACATTATATAGTATGGAGGGTCTTATAATTACCTTGAGATGTGGTTGGTTCTTATCCTCTTTTATACCCTTTGGAACATCAAACTAAGCTCCAATTTTTGCCAGCCTATCAACATGTTTGTTTTCCTCTCTTGGGGTGGATGTGATGTTGAAAGCTTGAAAATCCTCTACAATATCCCACACTCTATACTTATAGGACTTAAGAAAAGAGTTTTTAGTAAAATTTTGTCTTCTAACTTGGTTCACAACAAGTTAACTATGACCATAAACTTGAAACTCTTTAATACCTCTTTTCCTTGCCCATTCAAGGCCATGAATGAGGGCCTCATATTCTACAACTTTACAAGTGTAAGAGAAATGAAATCTAAAAGTGGAATATTACATTTCCTTCAAAGGAGAAACCAACATTGTTCCACCACCTACCCCAATCTTTCTTTTTGATCCATCAAAGAAAAGCTACCATAAACCATATATATCTTCACTTGGATTCATCAAATTTGGCATGAAATACTCCTCTTCATGCATAAAATACACCCCAGAACCAATTTCCTTTATGAACTTGTAAGGATCATTCTTATAATTCTCATCTCCCCATTTATCTAAGTATAAATTAGAAACTCCTTCAAGGGAAGATGTTGGAGATTGGTCTATGTGGAGTTCCTCCTCATCAATAATGTCATAGTTGACATTTGCTACTTTAGGTGTATAAGGATACAAGTGATTATGGTGAATAGGTTCTTATTAAATCTTCACCTTAGTACCATACTTTGTCTTAAACACCAAGTCAGACTAATTGATAGCTAAGTATCCACCTATCTTAGCTGTAAACTCTTTTGACAAACAAAGAGCAAGGTATGAAGGTAAATCTACCAAAACCACATCATGAGGAATGGAAAAACTAGGTATTTTTATGGTGAATAGGATCTTATTAAATCTTCACCATAGTACCATACTTTGTCTTAAACACCATGTAGGACTAATTGATAGTTAAGTATCCACCTATCTTAGCTGTAAACTCTCTTGACAAACAAAGAGCAAGGTATGAAGGTAAATCTACCAAAACCACATTAGGAGGAATGGAAAATCATGTAAAATCAAGTTCAAATCCTTGAATACTCCCAAGGTCTTTTTTGGTGATCCATCCAATTGTTAGACTCCTTTAGCCATTAGATCATATTTGAGGCCTAATTTATCCATTATACACTTGGGCATAACTAAAGTACTATCCCCACTATATATGATGAAATTATGAATTAATAAATCGCCAATTATTAGAGATAGGTAGAAAGGAGGAGTTTTATCAATCTTATTTACTTGTCCATTAATGGGCTGAGTCCCATTCACCAAGACAACATTCTCATTCCCAGCTGATCTAACTTGCTTACCAAGTCCTTGCAATTATTTTTGGAGAATATATTTCTACCCTAGTATTGTTAAATAATCCCATAATTATACGTTCATTTGTAGCTTATTCATCTAGTCCACAACATTAATGGAATAATTTCTCACCTTTAGGGGGTCTTTATAAATACTAACTCCTTGTGATGTAGCTTGCGAAGGTGGGTGAATAGGAGCTATCTTTACATTCTAGTTTTTTTTTTTTAAAAAATTCTTGCACTCTAGGAGATGAATTTGACATAATCACCATTAGATATTATTTGGGGACCAAAATAGGTCCTTGATTTTTTCTTCATTTCTCTTCAACAACCCTGTTTTATACCTAGTATTAGAGGCAACACTAGTATTCATATTGCTTAGATTTCCAAAATGATTAATAGCACAAAACTATCCTTCTAAATGATTTATGAGGGTATAATTAGGTTTTTATTGACCATTATCAATTATAATTTTCATTGGTCCCTCAAAGATTGGAACTTGGAAAGCTAGATTGCCTTGCATTGTGATGGTCTAATTGTGCATTTCATTTGCATAAGCAACTTGTTATTGATTTTGATTAAAATATGGATATCATGGTTATTATTGAACCAAGTTATTTTGGGTGGGGAAAATATATTTATATTGTTAGGGAACATTAGGATTTTATCTTTGATAAGGCCTAACATGGGTGATTTGACCTTGTCCTTGCATATTACTTTCAAAAGGAGGTCTAATGGTTTACCCAAACTGATTGTAGGGTTGATATGGACTATAACCTTGAGATTTTTTCCTTTTAAGAGAAACCACCTGATTAGTGACACTTTGGAGAAAGATTTTAACTTCATGGTTATCATTTTTAAGGGTAAATGGTAGGCCTTTCTTGACTAGTCAAAGGAACTAAAGTGGGTAATGTAACTTGGCTAAGAGGCTACAAATCAAGGAATAATAGCATTGGTGGCCTAGGAGAAGTATTCCCTAATTGAAAAAGATAATTTTTGGAATTGATGGCTATCTCATAGGTAGAAGGGAGTATATTCCCACCCATATATTGAATCATCATAGCTACATCACTATTCAATACTTTTAGAAAGTACAAGAATGAATAGTTTGGAGTAGGTCTCATAAGGGCTAGGATCCTATCCCATGTTTTCTAAAATATAGTGTTAAAATATTGTGGTAACCTATTTATAATAGTCAATTTCTTAGTTAGAGATAGATGATCAATCTTCTCTCCAAACCTCTTAGTCAATAGATCTCCTAGTTCATCCCATAAACTAATAGAATTTTTAGGTAGAGTCCCATACCAATCCAAAGCTTTTCCTTTTAAATAAAATTCCAAAAACCTAATATACACATTTATTAAATGATACTATGGATATTTAAAAAGTTTTCTATGTTTATAATGTGTTCAATGGTAGTAATAGGACCCTTTCCACTACAAGATGGAATACTCTTAAAATTGCTCTTGGAATTTGGTCATATTTGTAAGATTCAAAGGAGATGATCTAGTGAAGGATAAAAAAGGTTGGTTACTATCAATATTGGAATGTTAAATTTGAGTATTATGTATTTAAATAAAAAATAACTTAGACTTACTAAACACCAACTCTCTTGAATAAGCATGGGTGTTCAGAAACCTAAACCTTCTAGTAGAATATAAGGGCAATTACACAAACTCAAAGGGTGTACCTTTAGAAGTAGACCTATTGGTCACCTTTAGCATGGAAAATAGGAATTGATTAGAAACCAAAAAGTTGAAAACTTTATTGGAGTCTCCAGGTAATGAATGTAGAAGTTCTTGTAGCTACAAATATGCCAAGACTAACACCAATCTTAGATAATCTTCTAAGACTTAGAGTCCCACCGACCATGCCAAAAACTATTATCACTTAGATTTAAACCCCTAAGGAGATGCCTAAATATCCTCATCCAAGTGTTACAATGGAAACATCTCTCTTGCAATGGGTGACAATTTTGTTGAGATGAATCTCTAAAAGGGATAGTTCCCTTGATGAAATCTTTGAAAATGCTTTTTTGCCTATAAAATTTGGATGAAAAGGGTCAAGAAAACAACTAAGAAAGATAAAAAAGGTGATGCACCAATATTTTATTTTTTCTCATTGACTAAAATTTTACCACTTACAGTCAAAAGAGTCCTCTTTTACACAAAACTCATAAGTCAGTAACATTGTCACATCAATGTTTCATAAGTTAGGTTCAATAGGCATTTTGATGCTTAAGAGGGTAATGAAGTACTAATTTATATAATATAATCATTAACCACTTATGATACACATATAAACTTTGAAAATAAAACTAACAAATACTTGTAATAGTTGTTCTTCTACACATTTGGTGAACAATCAAGGATAACATGCTAGAAAAGATAATCTTCTACTAGACAAGACCAATAAGATTTCATTAAAACTCAATTGAAAAAAATGTGAGTAGGAAAAATAATTTTTTAATTTATTAAAGAGTCATTCAAGTAAAACTTTTTCCATAGTTTACACATTAATCAATGGAGGCTGCTCAAAAGAGGCAAAAGAGTCCATATTTATAGCCTTTGAGAGAGAAACAAGGCAAAGGAAGTCCGAAGGTCACTTGGACATGTGTCAGTTTGAAAAAATGGGTTAAAATTTACATGATAAAGAGGAATTAGTTTAACCATTAAATTTTATGAGGTCCAATTTTCCATAAAAGTCATGAAACCTATGAAAAGTTCACAAAATTCCTTATCTTGGCTCAGAAAATTGCCTTCATCATTTGGAGCTATTTGAACATCCCACCAATAAATAGGGATAAATAAAATGATGGTAATAAGAGGGAATTAATTTAGGCATATAATTTCATGCATTTTTCTAATTCATAATCCTTTATAAACTCTTGAAATGAAGCAATCATTGTCTACAGTCTAAAAAGACTCT
Source organism: Torreya grandis (assembly GCA_037957365.1). Taxonomy (NCBI): domain Eukaryota; kingdom Viridiplantae; phylum Streptophyta; class Pinopsida; order Cupressales; family Taxaceae; genus Torreya; species Torreya grandis. The sequence continues at coordinate 2,062,945 of JARHVA010002630.1, read as the reverse complement.
ATGTTTCAATTGCCCCTCACACTTGGCCTAAAAAATGTCCTCAGTTTTCCATGAAAATACATGTGAGGGAGTGAATGACAATTTTAAATACCATTAATTTCCTTACACTACTTATTTAAACCTTAAAAGGGCCCATACTTAGAGTTTTCACCCTTCTCACCCTTGTGTTCACTATGCCAGTTTTGACTAGATAAAAGTAAGAGAATTGTTTGAACACTTAGAAAAATTTATTAGGAATGAAATGAATTTTAGAGGGTATAAAAAGTCATAATACTTTACCCAAAGTTTATTTCATCCTCAAATATTCTCTATAACCTATAAAACACACAAAATGGTGAGAAAAACACTATTTTACATGTTGTTCATACAATTCTATACAAATCATTAGTATGGGTGAGATATTGAGTCAATATCCTCCATGTTCCAATATGTTTCCTTTCCAAAATATATCTTTATATTAGCTTTCCAAGTTCATTTTCCCATTAGGTCTTTGCCAAGGGTTAGTAAGGGTTTTAGATAGTTTTCTTCTCTTAATCATTATTCATAAAGAATACACATTCAAGTTTCAAACCAATGCCAAAAATTGGATTGAGGGACATTAGATAACTCCCATTAAATCCTTTTTATCCCATTAATATCCTCTAAGAATATGTGACCTTCAAAAGTTGCCTCATCAAGCTTGTTTCTCCATTTTACATGAGTGTGAGTAGTTTTGACCTCAAATATGGCTCTCCTGATGTTTCTCTACATTATAAAATTTCTCACACCTGTATATTTACTTTAAAAACATTCATAAATAATTTTTATAATTCATTAAGGTCTATAAATGAAGATAGGCCCCCAATTGGCTCTAAGTATCCTTTAGGCCTAATGGGCTTAACACACACCTTGCTAGTTTGGACCACTAAGGCTGATCCTTCAGAATTCAAATGATTTATTATGTATATTCACACCTCATTAAACCTAAAAATACATCAAATAACCTCTCAAACACTCATTTTCATCTTTTCCTCTCATTTGCCAATTAGGCCTAGTGAAAACTTGCATAGTTGGATTGTGTATATGAATAATTAGGTCACCTTGAGGGGTTATATATTGTGTGAGTGTTCATAGACATCCATAAATATTCCATAAAAATCAATTAATGTTTTTTTAAGATCCCAAGGACTCATCTTAGGTATTTTACTCATTTTGGCATCTTTTACTTACCTTGCCAAAGTTCTAATTCTCATGACGAGCTGACCTCTGAGACAAAATAGTGAGGTATAACCCTTATCCATTAAGAAAAGTGCATGTTTTTGGAGATTTTACAAGTCATAATGATAATTTTTACTAGATGGTTTTTCCTAGTTCTATGTTGAGTATGCCCAACCATCTCAAAATGTCTTTAAAAAGGCCTCAAAATCATAGTTTTCCTACATTTTTTACAAAACCTCCCATCGGTGGCCTCTCCAATCCAAAACCATGAATTTAAGATATTTAAACATTATTATTACATTAATTTAATGCTCATGTATATTTTAAACCTATTCAAAACACTGATCCTTTATGGATTTCCCATATTCACCCATTAGACAAAGAGCTTTCCTAGTCACTAACATCGATTGTTGCTCATTTTTTAGGTAAATAAGGAATATGAGAATTTTGATGAGGTTTTGGGTTTTATAATACACTTAATTTACCACAAAATATCATTTTTTATTCATTTATACCATCTTATCCTCCATAGATAGGTTAATGTCCATCTTAGCCCTACTATCCCGAACCTTGTTGTAAATGAGAATAGGTCTAAGACCCTATGTAAGTTTTGTCACCCCCTTTGGAACACTTAATGAAAAAAATAAAATTATCATTTATGTATTCAACCATTATTAATATCAATATTTAGTTCCATTCACCATACTAGTGCACCTTTTATCACCAAGACTGAGCCCCTGCCTGTCTGACTGAGACACTTTTTGGGGTCTACTATAGGTCAAGATAGGGTTTATTAGAACTTGTTTGGAGTGTCAAAAGAACATTTTAATTTACCTTGAGAGTAAAATCATGTCTACTAAATATTTTTCCTTCTTATGTACCTTTAAAATTCCACCTTGCGTCAACCTTCTCATGCCACCATTTAAGCTGGAATGTTCTGCTCATAGCCCTGTCTATAGGTGAATATAGGGGTCTTTTTAATTTTATAATGGTATTCATTAGATATTTAAGATAAATTTTTAGGTCACACAATATATATTTTACCTACACTCCCTATATGATTCATTATGATTCAAACAATACATTTCCCTATGGATTGAGACACTTTTCCTTCTAAGACCCTACTATAGGTGTCATCTCATGCCTGAGGGTATCTATAGATGTTCTAGGAAATGAATAAGATTATATCTCAACTCTATCTTGATGAATTTAAATTCATTATGCCTCATTATACCAGCTAAGACCATTGACCACAACCATTGTTTGATGTTATTTCTTAGAGGTGACTAAGAGGTTATTTACATCTATAGGACTATAGATGTCATTGAAGTTTTTAGTTTGTTCTGAGTCTCTTTTGAATGTTTTTAAAACCACCTTATCCTTATCCTTTCCTTCTCAAAATTGTTAGGTTCCTTTTCCTATGATAGGGATATATGGTTCACCCCTCTATATGTGTCAAAACACCTTGAAAACATGCTTTAAAAGGTCCATCAAAACCTCCTAGAGATCTATTTTGCTCTTTTAGGGATTCCATCTGTAAACTCAGTCTTTGATCCTAAAAATGGTTCCATGCTTCCATTTTTTTTCTATGATGTTTTTATGGGATTTTAAAGTATTTATTGTGATGGAAATTAAAATGGAGTGTGACATTATTTTAGCCTTCCATAAAACACTCTAACCCATGCTTAGCCACCTATAGAAGGTTGTTTTGAGAAGCAAAATAGTGGATTGGGTCTGGACCACTATAAACCATGAGTGTAAAGTAACTCATATGCCTTTTATGAACCTCCAAATTTACATCAATTAAAAACAATAAGTTGTGACACACATCCATCTCCCCTTACACCAACATGACATCATCAAGGGCCTATAAATGAATGTTTTGGGTAGAATATGCAAGCAAAGCAATGGAATGTGGAAAAACATGATAAAATAACTCAATAATATCCAAATGGAATTTCCAATCCTCAATCATATGATTTCCATCCTTTGAAACATGAAACCAACTTCAAAAAACTTGTTACAACTTGAAGATCATTTGCCAACATATGAAAAAGGATAGACACATGCATCAAGTGTCTATTTGGCATGTCATATGAGTATGTGGTCAAAACTACACCTATTTTAGCATTAAAAAAGAAATTAATTAAACTTATAAAGTCTTGGATAAGCCACTAAACATCTATTATCACTTCATAGTCAGGATGAGAAAGCTTATACATGAGGTTTCAACTGAAATTATGCAAGGAGTTGACCATGGACATAATCAATCTAGTGAACAATCCAAGAGGTCACATGGTGAAATATAAACATGAAATATGATGGTCACATGACCTATATGGAAAAATATTTCTTATTTTAAAGAGACGCCTATAGGAGAGAGACACTTAGAAAAGCAAAGCATTTCAACTAAAACTATGCATGGTGACACCTCCTTGCATCAAAGACCAATTTTTCTCATCCAAACATCATGAATCATGTAAAAAATAATGGAATACATATGATAATTAATACAAAATACTTTATATCCAACATCAGCAATTGGTTCATACAGATTTGGTAAAAATGGAGCAAAACCTATAAAGTGTACCAAATAGCTAGTAAAAAGACATAGTCAACTTATTAGCATTGGTTCATAAATAATAGTTTACCAATATTAAAAATAAATATATTAAAATTAAGGTATCCTAGTTTAATATCATTTCAAAAAATCATTTATCCTAAAACTACATGTGCTTCTCATACTGAGTAAAAGCTTGAGGGTCACTTCAGTTTGTCTAAAAAACAAGAAAGATGCATAATAATTTTGTCTAAAAAATGAAACTTAAAGATAAAAAAATTATTAATATGAGTTTTATAAATATGAGGTGACACCCTATGATCCTCCACATGTGCCATACTTCCCTATGTGTCGTACAAGTGCCATTTTCCTCTTTTTCAATTGATTTTTGAAATTTTAGTTAGAGAACTAGCAACCTTCTGATGTGACTGACATATCTAACACCCATAATAACCTATTTAATGTTTGACATGAAATTAATACACCTAATTACCTTGGTAAATGTGCCATTTACATTATTACTCTTAAAGTCACAAAAATGACCCCTAATGGACAAATTGACTAATGTAACTAAGACCAAAGATAATATGACCTAAAATAACATCAGATGACAAGTAATACTTCCTATGAAAATATATTAGGACCACTTAAAACATTTTAAATCAACCATTTTTCCTAGGGGTGCCCTAGTTTGACCAAAAAGTCAAATTTAGTCAACAAAAGGCTATGGGTTTCTCTAGGCGTTCACTATTTTGTTACATGAGTATAACATAAATAGTATCACTTGTAGAGAATACATACATGATTAAATATATTTTAAAATAAATGTTGATGGGGATGGGATATTTTGAAATGGCCTTATTGATGGCCTCAAAACTTCTCTTACCCTTTTATTCCTTGATAACTCCTTTTGTTTCTTGATCATTTGAGTTAGTTGTCTCACGAATTGTACAAATCTGGGTATGAATCTTCTGATGAAGTTTATCTTTCCAAATAAACTTTGAAATCCCTTATTGTGTTTAGGTAGTGATAAGGAAAGGATTAGTCTTTAGAGAGGCCATATTTTTACATAACATGTCTTAGAAGTGTACCCTCATGGACTAAAAATATACATTCTTTGGGGTTCAAGGAGACCCAAAAATACTTGCACCTATCAAATACCAGCGTCAAATGTGTTAGGTGAACCTTGGGATCCTTTTATAACATAATAATTTCATCAAGGTAGATGGGCACTATGTCATTTATGATCCTTTGGAAGGACACATTAATTACCCTTTATAAGGTCTCCCCTACATTAGACAACCCAAAGGGCATCTTCTTGTATGCATAAGTGACCCACTTGGTTTTTAAGGTATTTTTGTGTTGATACTCTTCCCTCATTAATAATTTATTGTACACAAAGTAATCATCAATAAAAGATAACCTTTGTAAAACTTCAACTCTTTAAAGAATTTGATCCATAGATGGTAGAGGGTAGTGATCTCTTAGTGACACCTTATTGATATCTATAAATTACACAAACAAACTTATCTCCCCATTCTTCTTCCTTATAGGCTCAAGATTTTCCACCCATGAATAATATTTTATGGGGAAGATAATGTTAGATTCAATAAGATTTTTCAACTCCTTCCTCATAAGTTCTCAATTTTGGGGTTGATTGGCCTTTGATTTTGTCTCATAGGTTTAACACTCTCCTCCAACTCTATGGTATGATAATAAAAACTAGGTTAAAAACCATTAAAATCATTATATTCCAAAGGAAAAACATCTAAAAATTATTGGCATAATACTATGAAGGTTGCCTTCTCCTCTTTGGTATTCACCTTTCCTAGCTTGAGTAGTTTGTCTTTGAATATGACCACTTTTCATAGTGTTCCTCCTTAGTTTAAATGCTTACCTTATCCTTCATTATCTGGTAATATTCATTTAATATTATCTCTAATGTTACCAAACACTTAGGTAGTTTATTTATCCTTAATTGGATAATCTAGTACCCATATTGATGTTGCAATCTGCCTTGATTCTTTGAGCAGAATTATGCCTCATGTTGCAAGAAATAAGAAATTTATTTAACACTTTAAAACACTTGCCAACTCAACTCATTGTCAAGGACTAAAGGCATTCATACCACCTTTATTTTAACAACTCTTTTATGTCCTTGACCCCACTTGGTATATGATACTATGTTCTATAGGTAGCTAACTAGTCTGCATGTTGATTAACCTTTTCAGAAATGGAGTGAATGTCAAAGGATTGAAATTACTCCAAGAAGTCATAAACCCTATGTTTATATTCATTAAATAGTGTATTATTGACCTCAATTTGATGTCTTACCTGCTGTACCACTAGTTCACTATCTCCCATAGCTTTTAAAAGCTTGATGCCTTTCTTTCTTGCCCATTGTAGCCCATGGATGAGGGCTTAATTTTTTTTGTATTGGAGATGAAACTAAATTTAAATATTAGGGTATAATAGTAATTTTATTATAAGGGGAGATAATCATAACACCTTACCCACTTTCATTCTTAGATCTAGAACCATCAAAGAATAAGTTCAATAACCCTTCATCTCTTGACTTATGATAGTGAGACTTGGTATGGTAGTGCCTTCTTCATGCATGAAATACACACCAAAAACTTCCTCTTAAATAATTTTTATGGATCATATCCATTATTATCTACTACCCATTCATCAAGGATCAAATTAAATATGCCTTCTAGTGGTTTAATGGGCTATTGGTCATTGGGGTGTTCATCTTCATCTAAGATAGTACAATTAACATTTGTTAATTTAGGAATGTGAGTTCTAAGTGGAACTGATAGATAGGTTAAAACCTTAAGGTAACCTTTATCCCATACTAGATGCTAAAAACCATTTATGACCAATCAAAATAGAGATAGACCCTATTTTGGTAGTGAAATCCCTAGATAAGCATAAGGCAAAGTAGGGAAGGATGTCAATCACTATTACATCTTGAGATATAATTAAATTATGACAAGTATAGAATATGATTTTAAGGTATTTAAGGACACCCAATTTTTTTTTAGTAGACCCATAAAAATTTAAAACCCTTTTTGTATTTGGTTCATACTTTAGCTCCAATTTATCTTCTATGGACTTAGGCACGATAAAAGTGCTAGCCCCACTATCTATCATACATTTAGGCACCAGGGAATCACCTATGATGACTAAAATATATAAGGGAGGTGGTTTTAATATCTTAGGTGCTTGGGATTGATCAAGTTTATTGAAATTAGTGAGGATTGCACTTGGCTTTTCTGCTTGTTCTTGAAGAGATCCTTTTGCCCTCAAATAAGGAAAGTATCCCACATAGGTATAGTAACATGGGCCTTATTAAATTGATCTACAATGATAAGATGAGGGTTGGTTGCTATATGAATTAAAAAGTTTTAAATTATATCAAAGTTAGAGTAACAAATGCAAGAAATAATCAATCAAAACCTTCATAGATTAGATACAAGAATCTTCTATTGTGATTCAAATCTGTTTTTCTCTATTAAAATGTGGTACTCAATTCTCCAATGCAAAGGTGAAATGGGTAGCATTTGGATGCAAAAGTGGATGAATTTCATTCACTTGATTATGTTTTTGATCTCTCAAGATTGTGATTGATTTCAATATTTTTGATTATTTTCAAGATTTGTGATATCTTTGAATGAGAATTTTTAATCTTATTTATAGAATCCTAAATTATGATCTGACGGTGGAGGATCAATTGGACTTTTTCAAGGTTCTAAATGATCAATGGTTGAGGATGAGTCCTCATCCATGAGGATAGAAACTATTTAAACTAAATGGAGCAAAAAGAGGGTTTGGTTACTAGACTTAGTCAAAATGGAGTGACAACTCAATGGAGGAGTCATAGGAAGTGGAGATTTTCATGGATTTGGCTAGGATGAGGGAGAGAAAAGTGGGAATGTTTTAATTGGTAAATTAAGGAATTAAATATTAAAATAAAAAATAAAAGTTGCACAATTAAATTTTTCAAAAGTATTTGAATAAATTAATTAATTGAATTTAGGAAGAAATGTTAATTTTTAAATTAAGAAGAATGATTAATAAACTTAAGAAGAATGATTAAATAAATTTAGGTGCATTTCAACACTAAATGAAATTTGGGTGTCTACATTTTCCCCTCTTTGAAATGGTGTTGTGAAGCAATACTAATTTAAAGAATAAGAGAATTAGAGAATTGATGATATAAAAGAAAAACTTTTCCCCAAATGAATGAGAATGAGTATGATGATGCCACCTCAAGGGTTTGTGTGAGAAATAGACAAATGCTCAAAATTTGATGAAAAAAAGAAATAGTCAAGTGGCTAAACAAAAAATTAATGTATTTCAAGAATGATGTCAAAGTTGAAATGTGTGGGTAACATAAAAAAATTGCCCCTAGTTAGTAAAACTAGTGATTTGATTTAAAAATCAACAATTTAAACCACTTAGAGATAGCACACTTATTGTTGTGTGTTAATGGCTCAGGGGCCAGAAAAGGTGTGGGAATGATATATTCCAATAGTAATAAAATGTGGATCCATAAATAGAAAAAAGTAATTGAATTTGTAAATGATTTGTTGTTTTTTCATGTTGATAAATGATTATAAGGGTTTGACAGCTTTGTGAAAATAAATTGATGGAATGCTTGGTGATTAACTATTATTAAGTTGGAATAAAGGAAATGTTTCTTAGGGTTTTAATATAAATAGGGGCTTAGGGGTGGGTTTATAAAATCATTTGTGTAAATAATATTCAAAATTATTACTAAATAAGTGATTATAAATAATTTTACTCTAAGGCCAATGAGAAGAAATGGATTGCATTCCTCACCATGAACACCACATGGAATGAGTGAGACATTTCCAGAGACCTGAGAGGAGTGGCCTTCCCATAAGTCACTGAATTTTTGAAAATTTTGAGAATTTATTATGGTTTGAAATGGACAAAAATGAAATCTCTATTATGAGAATTGTGATTTCATTGATGATTTACATGATATCATTGGGGTAAACAATGATTTTGTTAAACATCATAGTGATTTCATAAATCTTAGTAATGGTTTCATTTTTAGGGTCAAGACAATATCACTGTAACTAAATCATTGAATAGGGAAGTAATATCATTAAACATGAAAGTGATATCATTGAAGTGTGAAGCGATTTCATTGGTAGCGATTTTACTCAGAATGAAAGTGGTTTTGTTAAAATTAGAAGTGAGTTTGTTAAGTTTTTTTTAGGGTTTTTTAATAATAATGGATGATGAAATTAAATTGATGAAAGAAATATAGATATGTACGGTCTAATAATGTTACATAATATTAAATGTCATTAATATGCAGGAGGTATTACTAGTGGTAGCAACTTTGGAGCATAGGGTGCATGCTATGTCATTGTTATCAAATTTCATATAGTATGAATGGGGTTTGTTAGAGGTGATCAAGATAGCCTATATTACATGGATGCCTGAGATACAAGTAGACAAAGCACTATTGACTATACTTGTTGAGAGATGGCATAGTGAGATGAATATGTTTCACTTGCCAATAGGTGAGATGGCCATTATATTAGAGGATACATATTGGATACTCAACATTCATATTCGAGGTAGGTTAGTCTATTGGGGATAAGGTCCATAAGATGAGACTCTATTTAATATTTTTGGTGAGAGTGTATTATTAGTTATGAGGAATAAAATTGATATTGATTATTACATGGAATTAGTGATAGATTCTTCGACTATCATTCTTATGGTGCTTATTAGTGGCACATTGCTACCTAGTAAGAGTGGTAGACTATGTTCTATTAGATTATTAGATGTTATTGGTGACATGATGGATATGAGTATTAGGTTTGCATGGGTCCCTTGTGTTTTAGCTAGCTTATATCATGATCTTCATCACTTTGTGTACTCAAGCTGAGTTGATATAGGGTTGTCTAAATTGTTATAGATTTGGTGTTGGGAGCATATTGTTATTGAGAAACTAGTTAGATAGTTAGACACTCGACAGGAAAGGGAGCTGATTGCCTATGTATGGCACATGATTTTTGGTGTACATAAACCACATATAGGTGACTTATATAAGAGAGTTTCATATGAGCTATTGGATGCACAAATTATGAGGAGACCCTATATGAACACTATTTTTTATTGGATAGATGAGGAGTTAGATATGGATTATTTGATGACTCCATACTACATCATTGAAAAATATGTATATATTATTGAGAGATATAGAATAGATAAATTAATTAGGTATTTTGGTGTGAGATAGCATATTCTAATAATTCCACACATTTTTTCTTAGATAGTGCATGAGTGGTGATAGTGGGGGATGACTATTGATCCTTTAATTACCAATCATAGCTAGATGCAACTATAGATAGTGAGGTGGAGAGATAGGAAGGATGTGAAGATGTAGGGGTATTGGATGGTTACACAAAGTGGTGAGCACAATAGAGGACATTGATATTTAAACTACCATATAGACCACCAAGGACATGGAGGTAGAGGTTAGCAATGAACTTGAGTAGGTAGCCTTGAGGCATAGGTTTGGAAGCATATATTAGGAGGGTTGTTACAAGTGATAGAGGAGGAGATGGTGATAGAGGATGAACCATTAAGACTAAATAGATGTATGATTTTTCCATTACATTAGCAGAGGATATGGAGATTCTTTAAGAGGAAGGTGTAGCTATGGACTTCGGTATTGAGTAGCCAGGAGGAGGAGACTCTCCTATTATATAAGTGGAAGGTGAGGATGACATAGGGCATGAGGACATAGGTCATGAGGACACATGGTATGATAATATAATAAAACCTCCTCATATTATACATATAAGAAGAGGAGAGACTTTTGGTTCCTCATAGACATCAGAGGAGCATGCCTTGATTGAGAGATTATGCAAGGAGATTTAAGCGAGGGATAGAGAGATTAATGGCCTACACCATGAGGTGGCTAGGTTATAGGGTATATATAATACTATAGATTATTAGGTAGTAGATATTAAGTGATTATAAGTAGATATTCATAGATTATATGATATTTTGGATAGGATAGATGATGCTACTATGAGGATATGGTGATTATTTGTGATTTAAAGACATAAAATCTAGATTATACATCCCTTATACATATATGTAAACAAGAGAGAGATATAGCTCAGACAAAGCTAGCTGAGGTGAAGACATAGCTAGTTGAGATAGGTTAGTTAGCCATTTTAGATAGAGTGATGAGGGCTATAGAGTAGGCCACTTACTATAGGAGTCTATACGAGGATCATATACTAGTAGATTAGCATGATCCATATTTTATAGATTATTCTATTAGATGATCAACATAAACTATATTTGTGTGGAAAATAGAGTCTAAGAGATCGATTAGATAGGTATTATGAGGGATGTGGCCACCATGGGGTACCCTATGATAGTTAGAGCCATTTTAGAGATTGGACACCACTTTTGAGGGATAGGATGAGATGTTTTGACCTATATGGATGTATATGAAAGATGTATATATTGAACAGACTAATTTATATATATATATATATACACACATGAGAAATTTAGAATTTATGGACTTTTCAGTTTGAATTATTGCTTTGACTGAGTTACATGGATATCACTATTCATACTATCCTATATATTAGGTGTATTTAACATGTATGCAATTGTATTTCTAGCATTGTTTCTTCATCATTTATTTTGCTTGTGTATGGATGCATGATTGTTATGAAATGAAATGAAATGTATTATTTATTTATAAAATTAAATGGATACATGATTGTAAAATATATGATTATGGATGAAATTTTGCTGCATAACATGAAATTCCATTCTTTGCATTGGTAAAAAGTTTGAAGTATATTGAGAAACCTAATTTATAATGTAGCTTTAAAACATAGTATCATTGATGATATGGAATAATCATGATGAATTTTGATGTTTTAAGCATGTAAAAACAAAGGAATAATAATTTGTGTGTTTGTGCAAAGTACATCATGATATAGTCATAACCATACTATGTATGTTTGTTACAAAAAATAATCTTTTCAATAATAAACAAAAAAGTAAAACAATAAAAGTTAATCTATATAAACCAATAAGATATACATAATAATCTTTTCAATAATAAATAAAAAAGTAAAACAATAAAAGTTAATCTATATAAACCAATAAGATATACATGAAAAATGAAAGGCATAAAAATAAACTAATAAAATTAAATGAATGAATGAATGAATATTTCTAATGGATCCAAATGTAAATGAATGCATTCTAAGGAAACAAAGGTTTATAAAACCAAGAATGATAAGATTTACAAAGCTAGAACAACCAAACAAATTGTAAAAGAAAAAAAAAGTAACCAAAGAAATGGCCAAGGAAAAGAATGAAAGGATAAAAATAACCAAATAAATGGCTAAGGCAAAGAAAGAAACAAGGGACGGAAGAAGAATCATGTTCAAGAGTAAGCATGAACACTAGATAGATAAGAGAGAATCCAAATAAAAAGGCATAAGGATAAAGGATAGGGGAATGGATGATGGTAAAGGTGATGGCTGAGCTAACCCTAGAGACCTTGTGTCTCTAAGCACTACCTACATAATCCACTTAGACAATGTCCATGTATGGATAACAGACCATATGTAGTTCTCCAGAATACGAGAAGTGATGAAAAAGTGGATGGTTGATGAGGCGAACAAAGTGTATGATGAAAATGATGTATGAGTGACCCACCCAATGAAAAAACAAATGGAAGGAAAGGGAAATGGTTACTATGGTTATATTTTAGAATGCATGAATTTATGTTCTTTGTTTGGACTTAGTTTTTTTTGTTTTTTATGTTTTATGAATGTTTTTGTAAGTATTTTCTTTGAATTTTTTTATGTTTTGTGCTTTTTGAATTTTTGGAAATTATTTTTTTAATAAATATTTTAAATGTTTTTATAATTTTATAATTTTTTTAATGGAAATACTAAGGAAGCCACTCTCCCAAACTATGATCAAAAATGTTGGTTTTGTAAATGCAATTACAACTGGGAATTTGAAAAATGATTATAAGGGAAATAAAATGTCACAAATGGATTTATGTAAAAGAACTATTGAAAATATCATGCCCCTAGACAAAAGGAGTAGTTATAGATAATGGATTTTACACATGATTCTAGAAGAACTAGTTTTCAATGACAACACTTTATACAAGGTTTAGTCAAATACATTGATCATTTGTTCTACTAGTAAAGCTTAATCATTTATATACATAACATATAGCTCTCAACTTGTAGTGAGATTAAGATGTGTTGAAAAAAAATACTTTTAAAAGGAATAATGACAAGGTGTTTATAAATAGTAGTAAAGTGTGCATTGTCTCTTTTTATTTATGAAAATACTAGCTTTATCAGGTTTGTCTTGAAAGAACAAGCTTTTGATAGAGTTGGTAAATGGAATAAAGTTCTCCTCTCTTTATTAGCATAGTCATATAAAAAAAACTACTTATTAGAAGAATTAATTTTCCTTTTTTAATTTTGATCATCCATTCATTATTTATTTACTTTGTGACTCCCAATATATAATCTCATGTGACCAGGCAAACACATGGGCTTATCACCGAAAACTATAAAAAGGTGAGTAAGGATATCTCTCCCCAATGCTAATATTGCAAAACTAATAAGATACAAAGACTCATCACTAACGATCAATGAAGGGAGAGAAATATTGATTTGTTATTATGATAAAAAAATTGAGATATGGATGTTTGCTTGCATGGGTAAATCGTACTTCTTGATCATGGTCCCATGCAACTAGTAAGATGCAAGGATTCATCATTGAAGACAATGATAGGCATGTATATTTTCTTATTTTTATTATTGTACCATGTTTAAAATGTTTTTTTGCATTTTTAAAAGTAAAATATTAAAAACTGAGACTCTATCATAAGCTATATTTTAGATAAAGCTAATTAGCCAACATGGTCATAAACAATGGTTACAGTGAATAGATTTGCTTTACTCATAAACACCTAGATCAAAACCTAATGTATTGTAAATTTTGAGGTGATATGGATAAGCTTTATCTGAAATCTTCAACATTATGTAAACAAATGACTAACTTATCACTAAACACCACATATGATATATAAAAAACTAAACTTACATGATAATGGAATGCAATATTTATAAGATGCTACCAAACACTAAGACAATACTAATGAACAAAAAACATGTTTAATATGAAAAATTACACACACACACACACACAAACACACACACACACACACACACACACACACACACACACACACACACACACACACACACACACACACACACACACACACACACACACACACACACACAGATATACATAGTAATCCACCAAGTTCTACTAGAAAACCACCCTTAAAGTCTTTCATTTTTGGGGAACCCTTGTTGGATAAAGATGTCCAAGTATAGATTTCTTTGAAAACGTTTGGTAGTAACTTTAATTTGTCTTGAAAAGATGAAATTGTCAAATAAACCTACTTTGATGTGTTTAATGGTAAAAATAAACTCTATAAATCTTCTAATAGTTGATCTAACCATGATTGAATGTGGACATCTTTCTCTATAGTGATTGCAAGCGATATTATTGAAAAGGACCAAGCACCATGGGTTAATCAGTTCTCCATATGTAAAAAAAACCAATATCTCTTACCCAACCACCATGGATTAACCACCAAATACTATATAAGTCAAAGTAGGATAGATTTATGTTAACTATTCTTAACTCCCTCATGAATGTAAAATACTCAAATTGACTATTTTGTGATTCAAAATTGATCTCAAAGTGAGAGTATAACTCACTAGAATGCCATTCCACTAATGAAGTATAATAAGTATGTAATATTGGAGTTAAGATTATTTCTTGTAAAATTATAGGGAGATCATTCCATGTTGTGTCTCACCTTGCTGACAAGATGTGTGCAATATCCTGGGTATGACTATTTTCAAGTAATAGAGAACCAATTCTTTGATCTATGACCATTCCATGGTTATCCATTAGATCTTCAAGTAGTGGTTGATGTAGTAATGTTTCTCTTAAAGGGATGCTCTCATGAAGATTAATAAATGTGATAATTGACAAATTCCCATGAGACCAGTCTAATGGTATCCTCTATTACAAGTTATAATTGACACATTTAGGTAATGTAATGTTGATAGGAAAATGAAGAATCGTGCTAATGGTGATAGAAAAAAATTATATGATATTGTTAATTGTGTTGATAGTAATGATGGATGAAGATTTTTCCCTTTATATAAAATTATTATTTTTATCTATATTTGTGTCTACTATTAAAATTATGGTTGGCACTTAAGAGGATATTGAATTTTCTTTTAAATTGAAGAGAAAGTAAATATCAAATTTTGATAGTATCTTTTTATGAGGCTGAACTATGGCTAATAGGAGAGCTTACAGAATTGTCTTCACACCACAATTCTTTGTAATTGCTCTTTTAGAAATCTTTGATTTTGAATTAAGATATTTTCAATATAAGGGAATTTTGAGTGGTGATCTAAAATAGTATGTTAAGTCTGTTGGTGGATTGGGTAGTGTCTTCATGTATATGGGAAGTTGGTCAAAGGTAGTGCTTGGTTTTAAATAGTGGTTTGATGGATAATGGACAAAGGTTACCCATTTTGAATAAGATGAGGGACAATATTATTTGGTGAAGAAGGGTGATATTGACATGCTTGTAAGACCAACTTATCAAAAATGAAAAGATGTGGATTATGCCAAATATATTCTGCATCTGCCATCTCCTATCTTTCTAGATAGGAGAGGTGAGCATTGTGATCTATGGATGGATAGATATTCCTAATATACTCAAAATATAAAATTTATTGGTAGATATGAGCCTCGTATTTAGTATATGGATTATTATTTGGTTGAAATGTGGGTGTACTAATAGCATAAGGGTATTGTGATGAAGTGTTTTGATTTCCATTTGTGGCAAATGGAATATAAAAAGTGACTTGGCTTTGGGAAAAGTGATTGGTTAGATTTTCATAAAATTGAGGATTTTAACCTTAATACAAATTGGATGTGAAACCAAATGGTTGATTTTGACTGTTGTGGAAATATTAATTTTGATGGATGTTAGAAGGTGAATTTAAATAAAATGTGTTTAAACTTGTTTGATTTAGAATTTGGCTAGTGGAATCATTTTGATATATGTGGGTATTGGAAAATGGTGATGAATTTGGACTATAATATTGGTTCATGGCAATACCAAGGTTTGAGCCATATGGATTTATATGCATGGTTTCATTCTAGTTAGGTCATGTGATGCAGGAGTATCTTTAATGGACATGGAGGACAAGTTGAAATCATCAAGCATGCAAGATCAAGTCTATTTTAGTGTGGATAATATTAGAGTTCAAATTCAATTTTTTTTCCCTCCAAAATGTTGTCTTAAAAAGATTTTAAACTCTTACCTTGGAAGAGTAAAATGTAATTATCAAAAGTAAAAGTGAAAAAGGGTGAAATTAGTTAGAAAGAATCCCCATGTTGGAAGCTAATATTGGAATGTAATACAAATAAGGGAGAAGGTTGGAATCCTCAAACCATAGGATATTAGTTTGTTAGAAAATATTCTTAATTTAGCATATTGGTTTAGAAAAGCCTCTTCATTTTTTTTAGAGCCCAAGTTGGGCATAGAAGAGAAAGGAGTTATTCCAAAAGAATGATATATGTATAATGTATTCATTATTCAAGAGTAAGAGAAGAGGAGTAGAGATAGATATGGAGGATCTCCAATTCAAGGAGAGACAAAGAGGTGAACTAGGAGATTAAAGTAGGTAAGAATGTAAGGGAGAAAGTGGAGATTACATGTGAAGAAAAGGAGAAGACATAAAGTGTCTAATAAGGATTTGTGAATCCATTGACCATTGAGCATGGGATATTATAATATTTGTATTTAAAGTATTTTTATTTACTAAGAATAATTGTGTTTTTGTTCACATTATTTATGTTATGCAAAATAATTATTTCATTGGTAGAATTTTGGTTCACATAGTATGCAGACCTATGTGTATGTATTTTCAAGAGCTTAAGAAAGTAATGAGAACTTATTGGCATAATATATGAATGAGTAATCTATATAAATTTTTTATTAACCATTTATAACTTGTGTCTTGTTATAATATAAGTTTAGAGTGGTTGGATTTAAGAAAGGGGTTAAGACAAGGCACTCAAAACCTAAGCACACAGTCCATACTATACAAGAGTCAATCAACATAAAAGTATATTCATGAGAATTATAAAAGCTTATAAATTGGTCTATGAGGTAATAAATAACCCTAATAAAGATAAAGTAAGTTTTTAACAGCCTCAAGTGTTTACAAATCCCCAAAACCCTGCTCTTAGGCCTGTAGGTGACAGGGTACATGTAGTGATAAGAGTTTAGCATGTTTTTATTGACCAAATGAATTTAAAAATAAATTTTAGACATGATATTAAGTTATGGAAGGAATTTAAATGTAATTATAACTTATATACACCTATTTAAATCAAGACAAAATGAAAACCTGGAAGTATATTGTTGACTATTAGAAACCTATACTGAAAGCAACTTGGATAGACCATGTTTGGGGTGAGTAGATGGTATTTAAAACCTGGATAATGAATTTAAAGGATTTATTACATATATTAAGACCTAAAAAACCCATTTGAAACCCTTTAAATTCTCTAAAACTCTCCTATATGAATTAAGTATGCTCTCAACCTTGTAGACTATGTATAGTAACCCTGTCTAGGGTTTTTGATGAAAAAGCCTTATATTTCACATTTTAACCATGGAAAATTCTTGAAAACATGAAAATATATTTTAATTATTCTTATTAATTGAATGGAAAAGGTTTCATGATGAACCATTATGTATGGAATAAGATATTCATGTTGCAAAGATTGTACTTTGTGTAAGAAACTTGTAAATGAACCCTATTTACTCATTCTTATGAAAAAAGAAGGATTTAATGCATTATAATATTTAATGAACCTATAATGATTATTTTAACACCATTAAAGAATCAAATGTAAGGGTTATTAGGCCTAGTCAAGAATAGGAAAAGTGGAAGTTTGGAGATTATGTTCTAAAAGAACCTTTTCTAGATTTAATATATGTTGTGTAAATTGATAATGGGTGCTATAATATAGTATTTTTTTATGAAATACTTTATAATTTTAAATATAAAGGATAAAAACTCCTTTGATAGGGCTACAAGGCCAAAAAGGGCTTAACAAAGAGAATTGTTTTTTGACATAGAATAAGGGGTTGAAAGTTCTTGTATATATTGGGGTAAATATAAAAACATTTATAAATGTGTTTTTATGGCTTGAAGTGTGAAAAAGAAGGTGATTCCAAGATAAGTGAAAATTGTCCTTTCTAGGGTCCATAAGAGAAGTTAGTTGTGTATGAAGCTACCAATTAAATGAATAAAGTGTCTTGACAAATTTGGGAATGAATGTATTATATTAATGAATGTTATTTATTTGTTTAAGTATTCTTAAGAAGAAAAAAAAAATTATGACTGTTGGTTTAGAGTTCATGAGTAGTCACATGTGGGATTGATGTACATGGATGGTGCATTAAATTTGGTATAAGAGAATGAATCTCTTGGAAATCTAGGAATTGATGGTGATTAATAATGAGTTTTTATAGGATTTGGAAAAAGGAAAATAGGATAAAGGACCAAAAGACTAGGGTGAAAAATACCTACATGAAGATCTGAAGAGATTAAGAGACCAAAGTGGAAAAGACTTGGGTGAAGATCTCAGAGATGGGAGTGTTGCTAAGAAGAATGCAGAGCAAAAAGATACATGAGAGTAAGAAGGATAAATCAAGCATCCAAAAGAATAAAGGTATGACTAGTGTTGAAATTGATAAAGATATTGCTAGTTTGAAGAAAGATTTAGCTAAGCTTGTAGATAAATATGAGTCTTGGATGCAGATGAATAGACAAGCATGGGTATGGCCAATGAGGAAGAGGTTGACTTATCCAATATATCTCCTAATGAAGAGGAGAAGAAGACAAAATAATATTTCCAAGAAAATTGAAGTCCATAGAGGCTTTAAGAGTGTAAATAAGTTACCAAGTGAGCAACAAGAGGAATAAGAGGTTGTTAAGAAGGCTCTCCACTATGAGAAAAAGAAAGGAGAAGAAAGAGAAGATGAAGTTACAGGGAGAGAAATTGAGAAGATGGGAGTGTTGATAAAGAGAAAACTCATAGGGACCTTGTGGTCTCTTGTTTTTATATCTAATGTTGTCTTTGAATGGGTAATTATAGGTATGAGCAGCCTTATGAAGGTCAAAATAAAGGCCTTGAATAATGAGAAGAATCATGCAAGAGAAGACACCAATCACACAATTGAATGTGCAAGAAAGAAATAAGAGTTTGTTGTTATTGATAGAGTAGAAGAAGGAATGCATTGGTTAATACATGAGAAGAGTATTTAGAACTTTATATAAGAAAGAGAAGAGATAGAAGATAAATATGACTTTTATGATGCCATGGAATACCAAGAAGAGGAAAGAGAATAGTCAAGCACAAAGGAAGAGAGATATTTCTCCATAGATCAAGATATCAATGAAGTAAATGAGTGTTTAAGATTTGATTATGATTTCTTATATGAAGAGAATGTTGCTAATGTATAGGTAGATAGAGAGAAAAGAAAAGTATAGCCATTGAAAAAGGCTCAAGGACATGGATATGTAATGCCTAAATGGTGGAAGAAGCAAACTCCCAATAAACAACAAGTGTTGGCACAAGAGCATGGTTATAGGATGCATAAATGGCTTAAAAATCCAAATGATAAGAGAAAGAAGCAAGTATGGGTACCTAAGAAGGAAAAGAGTGAAGATGTATGTGAAGAGGAGATTGAACAAAGGAGTCCATAGAAGAGGATTGAAGCTGATACAAGAAACCAAGAGCATGAGAGTGAAGTGGTGAGCATGGAAGAGGAATTCCATGAAGACAAGAGGCTTGAGAGGTATACCAAAGAAATTAAAGGCAAATAAATTATTTATTATGATGTTTTTAAATCATTTAATGATCTCTTTATGTAAAAGTATGAATGTAAAATGGATATGAGGACTAATATAAAGCATGGAGAGAGTTCTAATTAGATGGATGATGATGAGGAAAGGGATGAGCATGAAACAAATCAATTCCCCATTAACAACAAAGATCAAAAAAATTGGCTTCAAGAAAAGATTGAAAAGAGAAAGGAGACACAAGTTAAGGGTGCTTCAATTATTTTTGATAATTATCTTGATAAATAATTTGGTTTGTATGAAGACAAGATAAGAAAGGATGAAATGAGGTAAAAGATAAGTGAAGGACAAGAAATCCTTAAGAATTATGAGCCTAAGTTTGATGAAGAGAATAGAGAGGTAGATGAGACCTCACTAAAGGAGGATTTGAGAATGTTGGATGAACTCTTTAGTTTTTCAAGAGAGTTGTGTAGAGTCACAAGCCATGATTAAGACACCATTGGTGAGAATGAAGTAAGAAAAGAGCAAACCCAAGAGGAAAAGGTAGTTTTGATCAAGGAGCAAGAGAGTAAAGGCTGCCAAGAGACTTCATGGTCTCAAGTTTTTGATTCTAAGGTGGATTTTGATGTTTTTAATGCAGGTATTAAATTGGTAAAGATGAAATAAGTCCATAGCTCAATGGAAAAACTCTTGAACCAAGAAGACAAAAAGATCTTGAAGACACATATGAGGATGAAGCATGTATATGGGACATGGTAGTTGAGAAAGAGATGAGGAGAAGAACATACCAAAAGAGGAAGAAAAATAAGATTAAAGATAAAGACTATCAAATACGGCCTTGACAAAAAAACCTTGGGATCTAGGCATATAGTGAAGACTAAAGCATGGAGAAAACATTTCATTTAAACTAAGGTTCAAATTCTTTCTAGAGGGAAAGTATGATGTAGGGTCATCTTCAATGGACATGAAGGACAAGCTGAAATAATCAAGCATGCAAGCTCAAGTCATGTTTTAGTGTGGATAAGATTAGATTTAAAATTCAAATTCTTACTTTTCCCTCCAAAAATTTTTCTTAATAAGACTTTAAACTCTTACCTTGGAGGAGTAAAATGTAATTATCAAAAGTAAAAGTGAAAAAGGGTGAAATTAGTTAGAGATAATCCCCACATTGGAATCCAATATTAGAATGCAAGAAAAATAAGGGAGATGGTTGAAATCATCTAACCATAGGATATTAGTTTTTTAGACAATCTTCTTCATTTAGCATATTGGTTTATAAAATCCTCTTTGCTTGTTTTAGATCCCAAGTTGGGCATAGAAGAGAAATAAGGAGTTATTCCAAAATAATGATATATGTATAATGTCTTCATTTTTTAGGAGTGAGATAAGAGGAGAGATAAATATGGAGGATCTCTAATTCAAGGAGCGATAGAGAGGTGAACCATGAGATCAAAGCATGTAAGAATGTAAGGGAGAAAGTATAGATTGCATGTGAAGAAAAGGAGAAGACATAAAGTGTCTAATAAGGCTTTGTGAATACATTGACCATTGAGCATGGGATATTTTAATCTCTGTATTGTAGGTATTTTTATTGAATAATAATAAAGGTGTTTTGATTCACATTATTTATGCTATGTAAAAGAATGATTTTACTAGTAGAATGTTGGTTCACATAATATGCAAACCTGTGTGTATGTCTTTTTAAGAGATTAAAAAAGTAATGATAACTTATTGTAATAAAATATTAATGAGGAATATATATAAATTATTTATTAACCATTTATAACTTTTGACTTTTTGTAAAATAATTTTAGAGTGGTTGGATTTAGGAAAGGGGTTAAGATAAGGCACTCAAAACCTAAGCACATAGTCCATATTGTACAAGGGTTGATCAACATGAAAATTATATGTATGAGACTTATATAAGATTATTAAAAGGTATGTAAGGCAATTAATAACCCTAATAAATATAAATTAAGTTTTTAAAACCCTTAGGTGTTTTAAGATCCCCAAAACCCTACTCTTAGGCCTATAGGTGATGGGGTATATGCCGTGATAAGAGGTTATCATGTTTTTGTTGACCAAATGAATTGAAAGAGAAAATTTAGACATGAGATTAATTTATGTAAGGAATTTAATTTTAATTATAATTTATATACACCTATTTAAAGTAAGAGAAAATGAAATCCTAGAAGTATATTGTTGACTGTTAAAAACCTACATTGAAAGCAACTTGGATTAATCTTGTTTGGGGTGAATAGAGAGTCTTTAAAACTTGGATAATGAATTTAAAGTATGGATTACATATATTCAGACCTAAATCACCCATTTTAACCCTTTAAACACTATAAAATAATCCTAGATGAATCAAGTATGCTCTCAACCCTATAGATTGTGTATAGTAATCATGTCTAGGGTTTTTGATGAAAAAGACTTATATTTCACATTTTAACCATGTAAAATTATTGAAAAATTTAAAATATATTGTAAATAGTGTTATTAATGGAATTTAAAAGGTTTCATGATGAATAATTATGTATGTAAGAATATATTCATGTTGCAAGGACTGTACTTTGTTTAAGAAACTTGTAAACGAACCTTGTTTACTCTTTCTTGTGAAAAAGGAAGGATTTAATGAATATAATATGTTTTAAAATGGATTTAATAGGTAATATGGGTGTTTATTAAAAATATAATGATTATTTTAACACATTTAAATAATCAAATGTAAGGGCTATAGTGAAACAAGCTTGTAGTAAAGGCTATTAGGCCTAGTCAAGAATAGAAAAAGTGGAGGTTTGGAGAAGATGTTCCAAAGGAACATTTTATAGGTTTAATATATGTTGCATAAATTTATAATGGGTATTATATTATAGTATTGGGTTGATGAAAGAGTTTTTAATTTTAAATATAAAGGATAAAACCTCCTTTGATAGGGCTATAAGGCCAAAAAGGGCTTAACAAAGAGAATTGGTTTTTGAGGTAGAATAAGGGGTTGAAAGTTATTGTATAGATTGGAGTGAATCTAAAAACATGTATAAATGTGTTTTGAAGGCTTTAATTGTGACAAATAATGTTATTCCAAGATAAGTGAAAATTGTCCTTTCTAGGGTCCATAAGAGAAGTTATTTGTGTATGAAGCTACCAGTTAGATGATTAAAGTGTCTTGAAAATTTTGGGAATAAATGTATTTTATTAATGAAAGGTATTAATTTTTTTAAGTATTAATATGAAGCTAAAATTTTGTATGACTACTAGTTTAGAGTTCATGAGTAGTCACCTATGGGATTGATATACATGGATGGTGCATCAATTTTGGTATTAGAGCATGAAGCTCTCGGGAATTTTGGAATTGATGGTGATTAATAATGAGTTTTTAAAAGATTTGGAAAAAGGAGAATAGGATAAAGGACCAAAATACTAGGGTGAAAAAGACCTAGGTGAGGATCTAAAGAGATTAAGAGACCAAGGTGGAAAAGACTTGGGTGAAGATATCAGAGATGGAGGTGTTGCTAAGAATAATGAAAAGTAGAAAGATAAATGAGAGTAATAAGGATAAATAAATCATCCAAACTAAGAAAGGTATGACTAGTGTTGAAATTGATAAAGAGATTTCTAGTTTGAAGAAAGATTTAGCTAAGTTTCCAGATAAATATGAGTCTTAGATGTAGATGAATAGACAAACATGGGTATGGCCAATGAGGAAGAGGTTGTGAAGAAGGTTCGCCATTATGAGAACAAGAAAGGAAAAGAAAGAGAAGATGAAGTGATAGGGGGAAAACTTGAGAATATGGGAGTGTTGACAAAGATAAAACTCATAAGGACCTTGTGGTATCTTGTTTTTATATCTAATGTTGTATTTGAATGGGTAATTGTAGGTATGAGCAACCTTGTGAAGGTGAAAAGAAAGGTCTTGAAGAATGAGAAGATTGGTGTAAGAGAAGAAACTAAACGCACAAGTGAATGTGTAAGAAAGAAAGAAGAGTTTACTGTTGTTGATAGATAAGAAGAAGGAATGCATTAGTAATGCATGAGAAGAGTATTAATAACCCTATATAAGAAAGAGAAGAGATAGAAGATAAATATGACTTCCATGATGCCATAGAATACCAAAAAGAGGAAAAAGAATATTCAAGCACAAAGGAAGAGAGGGATTTATCCATAGATCAAGTTATCAATAAATTAAATGAGTGTTTAGGATTTTATTATGATTTCTCATATGAAGAGAAGGTTGATAATGTATAGGTGGATAGAAATAAAATAAAAGTATAACCATCAAAAAATTCTCAAGGACATGGATATGTAATGCCTAAATGGTGGAAGAAGTAAACTCCGAAGCAATAGGAAGTATAGGCACAAGAGCATGGTTATAGGATGCCTAAATGGCTTGAGAAGCAAAAATATAAGAGAAAGAAGTAAGTATGGTTACCTAAGAAGGCAAAGAATGAAGATGTATGTGAGATAGAGCTTAAATAAAGGAGTCCGTGGAAGAGGATTGAAGCTAATAAAATAAACCAAGAGCATGAGAGTGAAATGTTGAGCATGAAAGAGGCATTCCATGAAGATAAGAGGCTTGAGAGGTATACCAAAGAAATTAAAGGTAAACAAATTATTTATGATGATGTTTTTAAATCATTTAATGATCTCTTTATGGAAAATGATGAATTGAAAATGGCTATGAGGACTAATATGAAGCATGGAGAGAGTTCTAATTGGATGGATGATGATGAGGAAATGGATGAGCATGCAACAAATAAATTACCCATTAAGAGTGAAGGATAAACAAGTTGGATTCAAGAAAATATTGAAAAGAGAAAGGAGACACAAGGTAAGAGTACTTCAATTATTTTTGATAATTATCTTGATGAAGAAGTTGGTTTGTATGAAGACAAGTTAAGAAAGGATGAAATGAGGTACAAGACAAGTGAAGGACAATCAATCCTTAAGAATGATGAGCCTAAGTTTGATGAAGATAATGGAGAGATAGATGAGACCACACTAAAGGAGGAGTTGAAAATGTTGGAATAACTCTTTAGTTCATCAAGAGAGTTTTGTAGAGGCACAATATATAATGAAGACACCATTGGTGAGAATGAATCAAGAAAAGAGAAAACCCAAGAGGCAAACATAGTTCTGATCAAGGAGCAAGAGAGTGAAGGAAACCAAGAGACTTAATGGTCTCATATTTTTTATTCTAAAGTGGATTTTGATGTTTTTAATTCAGGTATTGAAGTGGTGAACATGAATGGAGTCCATAGGTCAATGTACAAACTATTGAACCAAGAATACAAAGAAGATATTAAAGACACATATGAAGAAGAAGCATGGAGATGGGACATGGTAGCTAAGAAAGAGATGAGGAGAGGAACATAGAAAAAGAGGAATAAAATAAAGATGAAAGATAAAGAATATAAAGACAAACACAAGCATTAGAATTGACAACAACACCTTGGGATATAGGCATGTATTGAATACTAAAGCATCGAGGGAACATTTCATTTAAACTAAGGTTCAAATAATTTCTAGAGGGGGAGTATGATGCATGAGCATCTTCAATGGACATGGAGGACAAGTTGAAATCATCAATCATGAAAGCTCAAGTCATGTTTTAGTGTGGATAAGATTAGATTTTAAATTAAAATTCTTATTTTTCCTCCAAAATTTCATCTTAAGAATATTTTAAACTCTTACCTTGGAGGAGTAAAATGTAATTATCAAAAGTAAAAGTGAAAAAGGGTGAAAGTAGTTAGAGAGAATCCACACATTGGAAGCCAATATTGGAATGCAATAAAAATAAGGGATATGTTTTAAATCCTCCAACCATAGGATATTATTTTGTTAGACAATCTTCTTCAATTAGCATATTGGTTTAGAAAATCCTCTTTGCTTGTTTTAGAGCCTAATTTGGGCATAGAAGAGAAATAACGAGTTATTAACAAATAATGATATATGTATAATGTATTAATTATTCAAGAGTAAGAGAAGAGGAGGAGAGATAGATAAGTATGATATCTCATTAAAGGAGAGATAGAGAGGTGAACCAGGAGATCAACACATGTAAGAATATAAGGGAGAAAGTGGAGATTGCATGTGAAGAAAAGGAGAAGACATAAAGAATCTAATAAGGCTTTGTGAATACATTTAACATTGATAATGGGATATTGAAATATATGTATTATAAGTATTTTTATTGACTAATAAGAAAGGTGCTTTTATTCACATTATTTATGTTATGCAAAAGAATGATTTCATTGGCAGAATTCTGGTTCACATAGTATGCAGACCTATGTGTATGTCTTTTCAAGATATTAAGAAAGTAATGAGAAATTATTGGAATAATATATGAATTATTAATATATATAAATTGTGTATTAACCATTTATAACTTGTGTCTTGTTGTAAAATAAGTTTAGAGTGGTTGGATTCAAGAAAGGGGTTAAGATAGGGCACTCAAAACCTAAACACACAGTCCATAATATACAAGGGTCAATCAATGTGAAATTATATGTACAATACTTATATAATATTAATAAAAGGTTTTTGAGTTAATTAGTAACCCTAATAAATATAAAGTAATTTTTGAAAACCCTTAGGTGTTTTAATATCCCCTAAACCTTGCTCTCGGGCATGTAGGTGACAAGGTATAGGTAGTGATAAGAATTTAGCATGTTTTTATTGAAAAAATTAATTGAAAGAGAAATTATAAACATTATATTAATTTATTTAAGTTAAATTTAATTATAACTCTTATAAACCTATTGAAATCAAGATAAAATTAAAACATGGAAGTATACTATTGACTATTAGAAACCTACAGTGAAAGCAACTTGGATAGACCTTGTTTGGGATAAATAGAAGGTATTTAAAACTTGGATAATGAATTTAAAGGATGGATTACATATATTCAGACCTAAATCACCAATTTTTAACCCTTGAAACACTATAAAACAATCCCCAATGAATTAAGTATGTTCTCGACCTTGTAGATTGTGTATAATAACCCTGTCTAGGGTTTCTAATGAAAAAGCCTTATATTTCACATTTTAACCATGGAAAATTATTGAAAAATTTAAAATATATTGGAATTAGTGTTATTATTGTAATTTAAAAGTTTTCATGATGAATAATTATGTATGTAATAATATATTCATGTTGCAAGGACTGTACTTTATGTAAGAAACTTGTAAACGAACCCTGTTTACTCTTTCTTGTGAAAAGGGAAGGATTTAATGCATATAATATGTTTTAAAATGGTTTTAATAGGTAATATTGGTGTTTATGAACATATAATGATTATTTTAATATCTTTCAATAATCAAATGTAAGGTCTATAGTGAAACAAGCTTGTAGTAAGGGCTATTAGGCCTAGTCAAGAATAGAAAAAGTAGAGGTTTGGAGAAGATGTTCCAAAGGAAACTTGTCTAGGTTTAAAATATGTTGTATAAATTTATATTGGATACTATATTATATTATTTTTTTGATGAAATATTTTTTAATTTTAAAAATAAATGATAAAAAAAATCTTTGATAGGGTTACAAGGCCAACAAGGGCTTAACAAAGAGAATTGATTTTTGAGGTAGAATAAGGGGTTGAAATTTCTTGGATAGATTGGGGTGAATATAAAAAAATGTATAAAGGTATTTTTAGGGCTTGAAGTGTGACAAATAAGGTGATTCCAAGATAAGTACAAATTGTCCTTTCTAGGGTCCACAAGAGAAGTTAGTTGTGTATGAAGCTAACAATTAAATGATTAAAGTCTCTTGGAAAATTTGGGAATGAATGTATTGTATTAATGAATGTTATTTTTTTTAAAGTATTCATAGGAAGGAAAAAAATTATGACTACTAGTTTAGAGTTCATGAGTAGTCACTTGTGGGATTGATGTACATAGATGGTACATCATCATGTTTGGTAAGGAGATGACATGGGACTATTCATAAAATTTTAGCCACTATAATTATGGGAATGGTTTAATCCTATCCATAAATGATAATTATGTCCCAAGGGAAAATGTGAATAGGAGGTGGTTTGTTGATGAGGATTAAATGAGGAATTTGGAGTGTTTAAATAACCATCCATATTGTAGCTTAATTGGTTAAAATTGGAGTTTGAATGCATATTTAGACTCAGATTTTGGTTGGATTGATAACATACTTGATTCAAAGGTGAACTTAAATCAAAGTTAGATGAATTGAACTCTAGATCATAAAATGGGCTATTAAAATTATGAGTTGGAAAGGAATTGGGATTGTTTTAGTTTAAGGTAAAAGCAGGTTTTGAAGGGACCCTGAAACCCTTTAACAAAAATAAAAAAGATAAAGCAATTACGACCACCAGGAAAAGCATTCCTAAAACCTACTAAAAAACAACATCAAAATTAGGTTTTACATGGACTTGAAACCATAAACCTAAACCAATAAAACTACCCAGGTTTTACAGAGACCTAAAACTCAAAATAAGTTTAAGACTAAGAACCAAGTATCAAGACCAAAAATAAAAACAAGTTAAAACATCCAATAATAAAGACCTGGATAAGAACAAAATCAACAAAGAAGACCCTAGTCTTCTATTGCAATTCTAGGATCATATTAATAGCCTCCTTTTTAATCATAATAGTATCCTACATGGAGATAGCAGCTGAAGTAGCAGCATCTTGCAGGTCTTTCTTCCTCGAGCTCTACCTGGTCCTCTTACTTGGACCCTCTAAGGATATTATTTCTTCATTTTCTCTTTTTCCAAGATTAGCTGCAGCAGCACAGATGCTAGATGTAACCTGCTCCATCTTAGTTTTGCTTTCCTTGATGACCATTCTAAGATTATTCTCATAATCTTTAAGTTTATTTGGGATATCTCTCATTTACATCTCCAAATGGTTGATTTTGGTCTGATCAACTTCCTGATTATGTTGCATTATTTCCACTTTCTTCTTCAGCCCCATTAATTCATTATAGATCCACGAATCAACTTGGAGAATAAAATCAGCATTGGATTTGGCAGAATGTAAGAAGGAAAGCTTAGTGTCCCTCTGCCGAGAGTCACAAATGTCTTTTATATTATCATGTGGAGGGGAATCAACCTTTTCAATTTGTTCCTACCTTTCCATCTGTTTCTCCTCTTTAGTCTCAACATGGTCTTCATGCTGAACAAGGTCCTCCTTTTCTTATTCCTCAATCTCCATAGCAGGATTAGAAACCAATACCATATGATCCTCCTCTCTCATAGAAACTAGATCATCAATTAAAATATTCTTATCTTTAACACCTCCCCCCAACATAGTCTAATTATTCTCATTATCAGAATTACTCTGTTCTGAGTTTCCCTCAGTTGTATCCCCTTCATTCCCTTTCTCAAATTTTCCTTTAATTTCTAGATATCCTTCCAAATTAGAACTAAACTCCCCATCATCTATTCCATCCTCTTCCTCCAGGACATCTTTCTCAAAACTTTCAGTATTTTCCAACTCAAATTCCTCTTCAACAATTTGTTTTTTAGAATTGGAGGGTTTTGGTTTTGCCTTTTCTATCCCTTTAACTTTTTCATCCTTTTTACACTCAGAATAAGGAGTCAAAGCTATGGAATTATTTTTACAAAAACCCTCTATGATAAGTATTAGGCCTTCATGTGAAATGGGGTGAGATTCCTTCTTTCTATGGGCAAACAAGCTTTGAAGCAACAAAAAACGTAGATAGAAAGGGAAAGAAATTATATCCTTATGCCTGAAATGGTTTGGAAAAACAAAATGAAATTTGTGAATTCTTTTACTTCTACCATCAAGGATAAAGTACTCATGGATGCAGCATAACACATCTCTCCAAATTCCTTTTATCTACTCTAAATCAAAGAAATCTCTGTTCTTTTCCAATTGTTTCTCCTCTGCATCCATTTTCAAAAAAATTTGTAGGCTGCATTGGAGATACTGACATGTTTTGAGAACTTAATACCACCCGTGCGAAGCCCCATGACCTCAGCAATGAAATCCTTGGTAAGATTCATAGTGACTCCATGAAGAGTTAATCTATCATCAACCCAATTTTTGAAGAAGGCAGTAGTGATGTGGGGTTTACATCCATGCAAACACTCCAGATAACTAACCACCTTGACTTTTTGAAGAATCTTCCATACATCTTGTCTAGCCTTCCAGTCTTCACATTTTTTGGGCTCTTGCTTCCATGGTTCACCCTTCATATTGCAAAGCAAACAAAAGACCAGAAATGCCCAAACACTAAAAATAGAAGGGTTAAAATGGAACCAATTATTTGTTACTTGAAATGGAGTTTGCCAATATGATGACACATGTAATAACCACATTACATTCTCATGAATATACCTGATCTGGGAAGATAATCTATCCACCATAAAGCCACTCCACCAAATCATTAACTTACTAATCCAAACAAATCTTTCCCTCTTTAGAATGGATGGTGTCATAATTAATAAGTGATTTGAGATCAACGTGCTTATTTAATGCATCAATCCACCTCACCTTATGCCCCATTTGAACAGCATGATTAGCTATCCAGTCAGCTACCTCATTGGCCTCTCGATATGTATGGGATATGACCACTTTTTCAAATTTTTGAATTAAGGCCTTGATTTCCATAACCGTAGCCTCAATAGACCATGAAATTGAATTTTTATTATTTAGGATATTTATAATATTCAAGGAATTGGGATTGTTATTGTTCCAAGAGGCCATGATTATTTTTACAATGGACAAAATATTGACAAAGATTTTTTTTAAAAATAGTTAAGACACACACTAAAGAAATATAAATAGACAACTTTCACAAAAAAGGATAAAAACGAGGAAAAAAGTGTCTTGAACAACAATTGGGCTTTTCATTGTCACTTACTGATCCATGCTCTTAGTTTTAGCCTAATGTTTCAAGGTGATAACCATGGAGGATCCTACCAAACCCATAGCCCACTGAGTGTAGTTTTAAGGGTGTAGGGAAAGTAACTTCTTGGTGGTAACCACTAACCATTGCATCAAAGTCAAATGACAAAGAGGCAATCCTAGGATTAAGGTATACTCAAGCTTATCTATGGGGAATAAAATCATGAAAGAGATTGATATGTGGATGTACATGATTGGGTCTTGTCCTAAAGTGCCTAACATATCCATAAGGGTCTCAGTGTGTAGACAATAAAAAATACCAAATCTTGAGTCAACTATTGAAAACCTGAGTATTGGAGAAATAAATACCCTCACATCATGGTGTGCTTAAAACACACAACTATTTAGGCAATTGAAATAGTTGGGTCTCAATTTATATACCCCACTAGAAAATGAGGTTTGACCTATTGCATGGTGATGAAATCCATGGTTAGTAGAGCCCCTAATAAAATAAAAATAAATATTTAATACTTGTTTATAATTTCTAGGTATCTTCACTAATGTGATGCCAAGAAAAGAGCATATGCAAGATCAACTAGGGTAATAGATAAGTTATAAGATTGATTTTGATTTCTAGGTATCATCACTAGTGTGATGCCAAGGAAAGAGCATACATAACCTTGCAACCAAACAAGAAGACTAAAACAAGAAATAGATTTACTCCATAGAAAATAAAGTGTGATTTATTTACTAGAAATGCAAAAGACTAAAAATAAGAGATGATAGTGAAAACAAATGAAGAAAAACTAATTTGATTTTTTGCTTTTTTTTGCAATTAGTTTTAGCTAGAATTCTATTAATAAGGTGTTATTTTGTTTTTCTTGGGATGAAAACTAAGATAACCTACAAAAAGGAATTAAAAACCATGAAAAACACATAAAAAACAAGCCTCTATGATGAAATCATTGTTACACAGTCAAGTCAAAAAAGCAAAATTACAAAATGATCATGTAGGAAAAGACAAAAAATAGAAAAAACTTATAGAAATGATATCACTATTATACCTAATGAAATCACTGCATAAAAGCATGAAATCACTGCATATAAGAACAAAATCATCGTTGAACAAAATAATTATAGTAAAAGATAATATCCCTATAAAAAATAACAAAATTGTTGTAAGAAAACATGAAATCACTACTCAAAATGACAAAATTATTGTAAGATAACACAAAATCACTGCAAAGCAAGATAATATCATTATTGGCTAACAAAATCACTATTCTAGTATGAAATCACTATTCACCTAAAAAAGATAGAAAATAGCACAAAAATGCAAAAAAGGTGATAAAAATGTTGTTAAGTCCAACAAAATCACTACAAAGCAGGATAATATCATTGTAACACAAAATCACTGTAAAGCAGGATAATATCATTGTTGGCTAACAAAATTGCTATTCTAGTATGAAATCACTAATCACCTAAAAAAGATAAAAAATAGTACAAAAATGCAAAAAAGATGATAAAAATGTTTTTAAGTCCAACAAAATTGTAGAAATGTGTTTTTAAATTGTTGTTACATAGGAAAAATGTACAACTAAACATGAAATCCAAGACAACAACCTATAGTTTGTACTAGCTCAAAACAAATGAGATTAAATGTAAGGGACAAATGAAAATAAAATAAAAAGATTAAAAGATGTGGGTAGGTTCCATTGGCCATGCCATAAATGTATGAATTAAAAAGTGCAAAGACAAAGAATAAGTCTATTCTAAGCTAAATTATACCAAAGTTAGAGCAACAAATGTAAGAAACAATGAATCAAAACCTTCATAGATTAGATAAAAGAATCTTCTATTATGATTCAAATATGATTTTCTCTATTAAATTGTGGTTCTCACTTCTCAAATGTAAAGGTTAAATGGGCAGCAGTTGGATGCACAAATGGATGAGTTTGATTCTTTTGATTCTATTTATTATCTCTTAGGATTGTGATTGATTGCAATATTTTTTTTATTTTCAAGATTTGTGATATCTTTGAATGAGAATTTTCAATCTTATTTATAGAATATTGAATTAAGATCCGATGGTGGAGGATCAATTGGACTTTTTCAAGGTTCCAAATGATCAATATTTGAGGATGAGTCCTCATCCATGAAGATAGGAACTATTTCAACCAAGTGGAGAAAAAAGAGGGGTTGGTTAACAGACTTAGTCAAAATAGAGTGACAGCTCAGTGGAGGAGTCATATAGAGTGGATATTTTCATGGATTTGGTTGGGATGAGGGAGAGAAAAGTGGCAATGTTTTAATTGGTAAATTAAATAATTAAATAATTAAAATAAAAAATAAAAGGTGCACAATTGAATTTTTCAAAAGTATTTAAATAAATAAATTAATTAAATTTAGGAAGAAATGTTAATTATTAAATTAAGAAGAATGATTAATAAACATAGGAAGAATGATTAAATAAATTAAGGTGCATTTAGACACTAAATGAAATTTAGGTGTCTATAGCTACCTTGGACTATATCTTAGGAGCATAAATGTTATTTGTAGTTTGTGTGAACCAAGGTATGAAAGGACCTCTAGGATTATACCCTTTCTCATATTGCATTTATTGAGTTAATGATATCTTATGAGATTAATATTGAGTATTAATCCCTTGAGGTATTTGATAAGGTGGAGAGGCTACCTTTTCATGTCCTTAACCATTAGAAACTTCTCTTCTCTTAGCCTTTGTATGGGCTGAAATTGAATTTTCTGCCTTGGCTTCATTCTGATCTTGATTGGCTACCACTTGTTCAAATGAGTGACACCTTCTTGAAATTTCACAAAGGTAGTTAGATTTTGATTTACTCACAATTTCCACTTGTTTACTTGGCATCTTAGCTTGAGTCATGAAGGGAGTGTCTCCATGTGGCATAGGAGGACCTTCTTTGTGTTGTAGAGGACGTTGATTATCATGTGATTGAAGAGTAGGACCCTACTACATGAAATATTCTTGACACAAACCACCACTTGGATCCATTTACATATCATTTGACTAACCCCATTTAGTAGGCCATTGACCCTCTTGAGTATAATTATTTCAAGTTAGGACTAGGGATCTAGAACTACTAGTAGAATTGGGATTATAATTGTTATGAGGCCTTGCTTGTGTAATCTACCTTTGACCTTGTTGATTAGTATGATAAGGAGGTTTGTTATAATGGGAGGGCTGATAGGGGGATTGGTATGGTGCTTGATAAGTTTTATGGAGGGAGGGGGGGATTTAATACCTCTCTAAGACCATTATCTTATTATATTGGGCCTTGAACAATCCTTCAATCTTGGCTAATCTTTCCACCTAACTGTAATCTACCTAATCATGATTGGTTGGGGATGGTAATGGAGCAATGGTAGGCATAGGGGGTTGAATTTATAAGAATAAAGGCATGAGGGGTCTATGGGTGAGATTAACTTCTTGGATTAGATTTTTTTGCCCTTATGGCCACCTCATAAGCTTTTGGTAGAGTGCTTCCCCCATGGATTGTATCATGACTGCCACACCATAATTTAGAGCTCTTAGGAAGTAAAAGAATACATAATTGGGGGTGGGTTTGATGACTATATGGATCTTATCCTAGGTTTTTTGAAACCTATAGTTTAAATATACCATAAATTCTTGGGGAGCCCTTTTAATTGTGGTGAGTTGCTCCACCAAAGAGAGATGGTCACTCCTATCCTCAAAGTGTTTACACAAATGTTCCCCAAAATCATCCTAGGTATTGATGGATGTAATAATTAAACCCCTATACCCCTAGAGTGCCTTACTCTTTAAATAAGTTGCCAATAGTCTCATAGGTACATTCTTTTGGGTCACATTATAGATTGAGCATAAATTTGCTATGTCTATCATATGTTATATCGAGGTAGATGAGTTTTCACTTATGAAATAAAGAAATATTTTAAGAGAATCAATAAGAATATCATCAAATTGATTGAGTTTTAAGGGGATGCCACCAATCAAGGGTACAAAGGCTTGCATTCTAGGACTAGCTATTGGAGGTATAGGGTTTAAATTAGTGTTTGTTTGAGAATAATTAAGAGAGTTAGGGGATGTAGGATTGGGATTAAACCTATGATATCTCTTTCTCCTACAAATGTACAATGATAACTCAAAACATTTAGTCTCCTTATCTTTTAAGGAAGATAACATGGCCACCTTTTGCATGTAACTTGATTTTATATCTACCATTGAAGTAATTGAATCTATCTAATGTTTTCCAAGATTGCCAATGCATGCTCTAACTCACTTGAATTTTGGTCCCACTAGGTGTGTTAGAACTGTTATCACTCTAAAATACACCCTTTGAAGGATATATTTCATTCTCTTCAATATTGGGGTAACATAGGATTCATATAAAGGTTATGGGTGATCTATGGGAAGACTAAACCTCTCATTTATGTGGGTAAGAAATCCTATTAATTAGAATTTAGATTGATTCCTACCAACCATTAAAAATTAAGCCTAAGAATCACTAAACATCCCAAATTTGGCCATGTAATATTCATCAAAGTTCATACTTGTGTTGAGGCATTCATATTTGGGATACTAGCCCATATAAAATAATAACCTCTCATGAATTCATCCCTAATCACTTTGCAACATAACAACTACTGATTTCGCCTATGGACCCATTAAGTGGGGCACTTGATCAAATCTTGAAAGAGAAAAAAGGCTAATCAAATTAAATTAACTAATTAAATAAGATTAAATGTCTAGATGAGTTATCCATTTGTAATTAATGAATATATAAAAATGGAAATTCTAAAAATAAAAATATCAAATCTTCTCATCATTACCTTTATGAGTTGTCAAGCTCTTTGAAAATATCCCAAAATATCTAATTTGAGAGCCATGCCTAGTAATTGAAAATCATAATTACATGACAACTTTTAACTCAACTGGAGTTAGCCTCAACTTACCCAGGGTTAGTTTGAACTCATTCCATGTTTATTCTCAATCTTAACTCACCTTGGGTTAAAATTAATTCTTGAGGCTATAAATATAAAGCCATATCTCTTCATTTCTAATATTGGATATTGTAGAGTTATTATGAAAGATTTATTCCATAAGCCTCATGCAAGTAGTGTTATCATGCTCAAATATTAAGCCAATCAATCAAAATCTAAGGTGCCAAGGAAAGGTGATTCCAATAAACCTCCATTGATGAATATTTCTTGATTCATAGGCAGAACAAGCCATTCAATAAGCCATTTATAAGTTCCAAGGAAGGTAAAATAAGGTGTTATTTTATGTTTTATTTATGTTTTCATACACTTTCCTATTATCTAAAATCTTCCTAGTGACTATGTTAGAGATGTTAGGATTTTCAGTGTGTTGTTTTGAGTTTTATTTCTTAGACTAACACAAGGCTAACCTCCTCTCTATTTTAATATTTGTCCACATGTTGGCATGCCTAGTGGGACCAAACATCCCATGTAATAAAGGAGATTGATGTTTTACTTGTAGTTTTTATAATAGATGCATAAAAAATTCAAGTTCTTACTTCATTTTTTACATCTTTCTATTTAAAGCAACTCATAGGTTGTAGAGATCGATGATATTTTTTTCCAAAATTGATAGGGATAGATGCCTATTTTTAGATTGATGTTGATTACAAGAATAAACCATGCTCCATATGTGAAAAATATAACATGGAATAATAGTGTTTTTTTTGTTTTTTTGGTCCTCATTTTGTGTTTGAGGACCTACATATTATTTTTATAACCATTTTCTTGAAGGATCTAGTGAGATATTTTATTTTTAAGCTCATTTTATTAACCATATTTTTAAAAAAACATATTGTGTTTCTCTATGTTTTATATGGAAACTTTTATGATCTTCTTGATCGATGTTGATCTTTATGGATTGATATCGATCCCTATGTAGATCAATGATGATCGGTCTCTAAGACAAAAAACTGAGAACTTGAGAGCTAATTTCAAAATATTATTTTCTCACTTAACTTTGGGCTTCTAATCAGACAAACCTTTTAACAAATTGCAGGTCATAAGGTGGAAAAAGTAAATTTTAAGCATGGTTAAATCTTATACAAATTGAATTTGGTGCTTAAAACATACTTAGTTGTTTTGATCCCTTTGTTATTTTTGAAGTTTTTTGAAATTATCAACAACTAATGCCAAGGAGATAAAACTAAATAACACACTTTGATTTGGTGATTACAATAAACTCTCACATTAGTTAAATAATCATAAGACTTTAATTTTTCATGATTTTTTGTTGAAATTATTTGTTTAGTAACACAAGTGACACGTGTATGCTCCCCCCATCCCCTTTAATGAACTTTGGTGATAAAAAAATGCTCATTATTTGAATTTTATCACTTTGGTCCAAAATAATGGAAGGGAAGTTGTTAAGTCCCTCCCCAAAATCCATATGATTTAGGTGACCCAAAACTAACCCTAAAGTCCTTTCACTTGTCTTTATTTTCATGTATTTTGGCTTATGGGTGGGAGTTCATCACCTCCTCACAAGTTCTCTATTTAAATTTTAACCTAATAATTCATCTCCCAACATCATTTCAACCCCAATATATGATGGGGTATATAAATTTATGGTGACCGATTGGGATGCTTATTTTGAGTGGTTAAAACAAGCTCTATTAGTGGTACTCAACCTTGGAATGTAGGGGCAACTCATACATTTCACCACAATAAGCAATTGATGGATGTAGTGGTTCTAAAAAGGATACAACCTTTTCATAAAAATCTAGTTGATATGGATACAAATGATAGTATTACATCTCTAGTGTTAAACACACTTGGGACCATATAGAAATGAGTGGAAAGTGCTAGTTTAGAATAACCCCACTCGCCATAGACATACTATTGATGCAAGAAGAGTGGCTCGAAGTTCTATGCCATCATAAAAAATATTAAGAGAAAAAGGGGACTAAAAAACCTATTTTTCATGCACTTTTACTTTTTTGATTAATAATTTAAAATCCTCCCAAGAGTGAGTATATATATAGAATTTGATATTATGATGTAACCTTGTCAATTTCAAGATTTGGGATGTTACAATTAGGTGTTTTATGTCATTTTCTCCTTTTCTACTTGCATGGTATTGTATATAACAATTTTTTTATCATACCATGTTCGAAATGATTCTTGTTTATACATCACTCCTTTGTTTAAAGAGGCATTATGCTAGCCATTTTATATCACACCTTTTCCTGAGTCTTTTGTTAAACTTGTTTGTATGTGTCATTTGATTGAAAAGGGTGTCATTATGTTGCCCAATTCATTTCAAAATATTTATGCCTTAGATTCTTGAAACAAACTTTTTCCATACCTTTAGAGCATGATAATGTCATTACACTACTCAAAACCATTTCAGAGACTTGTTGCCTTGTGTTTAAAATTCCAATTTTTAAACCAAAATCATGTGTGGCTTTTAGATATATGCCTAGTACAATCATGCCATTCATTGTTGTCTAACTTATTATATATATTTTTAGAATCCTACATTTTTTTAAGTTGAGTACAAAATTAGCCTTGACAAGTTCAAATCCAAACATTGATTGATTTATGCCTATGCCTTATGTAATTTTAGTGTAGACATCGATATTTCACTTTTGGGTTGTGTAACGTAGGTTATTTCTTTATTTAATTTTAAAACTATTTTTATGCCTAAATTTGAGGAAGTAGTCTATCTTCCATATGCCTATTATTTCATGTATTTCTCCAAATGATCGAGTTCATGTTTAAAATTGAATGCCTAGTTTATGTCAAAGTGTTTCAAATTTATTAGATCAAATCTCTTACCTTTTAGACCTTATTTTGTTTAAAATTCTAGCTTTTATTCCTTTTCTAAAATACTTAGGAATACTTTTTTTAGCCTATCTCTTGTTTCTTATTTTCACAAAGACCTAGCAACCTTTGTTTATTTAGGCCTAGTTTAGACTCTTTTGAAAAACTTTGTACCCTAGAGTTTGGAATTTAGGTTTTATTTCATCCACTTGATCATTTGTTTAAGACATTTGGAATTAGACACTTGATGTTAGAATATTTTAGACAAATTTTTGTCACTAACCTTTTTGGAGATAAAACTCCATTTATTAGACCAAGTTAGATCAAGTTCAAATAATTTATCCTTTGGAAATTATTTTTAAAAGTTTATAGAACTCTAAGCCTTTTCTATGAAATGTTCATCATTGATTTGGATATGTTTCATTATACACATAATGGATCCATGTAAAAAAGATCATCATAACAACAACAACTGTATTATGTTATGATGCCATTGGCATATGATACTTATTTTTTTTACTGTCACTTGATTAAAAACAAGGATGAAGTTTTAGATAGAGATGCAGAGGTAGGGGCCAAGCTTCCCACAGACTTCCCTCACAAAAAATTTGCCTAGTATAGTTAGAGTGCCTTCCAACATACTTTATAATCAAACCATTGAACATGTATCTTATAATAATTCTCAAGTGCTCATGTTGATTTTGTACCAAGATATACATATGCTTGTCATAGTAAAAGGCCTCATGGAGGACCACTTTATACAAATGCAGATAGTATATCAAACCTTTTTAAACTTAGTGTTTAATTGTAATAACATGGCCATGTCAATGTTCCACTCATAAAGTTTGTTCCTTCAACAGGAGTGCTAATTAAATTGATAGGTCAAGATAATCTAGGTATGAACACATATATGAAAATAACTTCACTTGGTGACATGTTTAATGTCCCAACTATTAAATAAGTGTTCATTTCTTATATGTAGAATAATGTGCCAAACATAGTGGATAAAATTCAAGTGTCATTTAATCTAGGCCAAAGTGGTTTAACTACACCAACAACAATTCCATAACAAGTTCCTTTAGTTAACACCATGAGTGGTTCACAATAGTAGGGATAGGAAATCCTATGTTCCAACCACAATAAGCTACCTTTAATCCTTAACCCAATACTTATTAACCCAATAATTGTAATGCTTAAGTAACCTAGTGACAATTAGTTCTTTGCCTCAATTTTTTTTATGAATACTACTCCACCTTAATAGGTGACGACTAACATTCTAAAATAATAGGCATAGTCCAATATACTAATGTAGTAGAGGCAAAACATTCTACCATCTCAACAGGGGGTAAAAAATATTCCACCTTATCAAGTATTGACAAGTATAACTTAATAGTCATATAAAAATATGCCTTCATAGTCACAAATGTTATCTAATAAATAATGTGTGTCCATTTTTCAAAGACAAATGCCAAATATCTAAAAAATCTACTTCATAATAGGTGTTCATGTAATAAAGAGGTACTATGGTCCCAAAAGTACCAATTAGGTAACAATTGCCTTTTGTTCTGCCACCAATACAAAGATAGGGCCTTAGTTCACAAGTTTCCATTATTCATCTAGGTTTGATTAGTTGGCAGTAAGTCTCTACTCAACCTCAAAAGGCATAGTACTTTACCCCAAGCCATATCCTTCTATCTCAGTCGTAATTCCCTCAAAACCAAGCCTATATACTAAATCCAAACTAGAATATCACATCATTATGCTTGAAATTTCAACAATTACATCCTCATCCATAGATGCATATTCCTAATTGGTTCCCTAACCAAACCAATATTATAATAAACCATGCCTCCATTATACCCTAGTCAAGTCAACCCACCTTTGATCACTTAGCCTCCACCTCAAGCCAATGTTCCATCTAGTTTTTTGGATCAATAATTATAGCAAATGAAATATGTAATTACTGCATTCAATTAGGGAAGCAAACCATGAATTTTAAGCTAGATGACTTATGTTAATACCCATTTAGCATAGAGTAACTCCAAATGCCATTTCCTTGATAGTATGAACCACTAAAGTTTGATAAATACAAGGGTGAGGGAGACCATTAGGCTCATTTAATAGAATTATTTGTTGCTTTCCATATAGTGGCTTCTAATGACATATACCTCCTAATTTTTTTTCCTTGGAGTCTAGAAGAATAGGCTTTGAAATGGTTTTTTAAATTTCCAAAGAACTTAGTATGTACTTTTAATGACCTCCTAGACAAATTTATACAACATATCTCCTACAATAGCGAACATGAGATTTTGTTGGTAGATTTGACTCAGACTAAGTAGCAACATGGTGAAAGATTTGTAAACTATCTATGGAGATGGCTAACACTTGATATTCATTTCACTCATAGATTACTATACAAACAATTGGCCACTATGTTTTCTAAAAATTTGCACAATAAGATATCCTATCATTTATAGCTACAGTGGCACATACTTTCAAATAGATAATCTACAAGGGATTACTAATTTAAAAGGTCCTTATTAATAAATGTATTATCAAGATAACCTAATCAAACCAAAATCAGTGAATAGGCCAACATCAAGACCAAATCCAAGTCCAATCACAAGCATTAACACTATCCTAGGGCAATAATTATGAAAAATCTAAGCAAATCAATTGAAATACAAATGTTATAGGGAATATAGTAACTAAATCACATTATGTCCAAATGGTACAAATACCATATGCTCAAACATCACCACAAATGAAAATTACTCCTCACTAATAACCCATTAATAAGTGCATCTCTTGTAGAAATCTAGACTATCTAAAAAATGTAACAACTATTACCTTTTCAAACCCCTCCTCTAAGGAGAAATGTGCATATTCATTGAGTCTTCAATGACCTTGGATATCTATTGAAGCCATGTTTTTCAAGTTGGTTGCATCCAATATGATTAGTTGGAAAATTTCAAAATATTATCTAGAGGGCATTCCTTATCCAAATAGGTGTAAAGAGAATGAGTTTTGTGAATACCATTAGTTTCATAGACATAATCTATGTCATTGTGTACATATCAAACACCTTATTTAAAATATGTTGGAAAATGGGGATATTCTATTTGATACTAGAGATTTTATATCTAATAATAACCAATTTATTTACTAAAGCCCTTTTTTGCAACATAATAACAACAACCAACATCAACAACATCAAAGGACAAAATAATAACAATAACAATATTAATAGTTATGAAAATAACAATTCTAGAAGTGACAACAATAATGTCAATTGAATAGAGTGAACCAAGGCCATAATTATTCCAACATGAAATAGACTTACCATGTAATTTTACATGAATATAATATATTTGTAGGTCATATTGTGGGAGGTCATGTTTCTACTATTACCATCAATCCAAGACTAATTACTAATTGAATAGGACCATTGCTAACCAATTCCAATCAACCCATCTATGCCAGTGATCCTTCCTTGATCTAGGATCACATATAGGCATACCAAAAACTAAAGATTAATAATTTTATAAATTATACTAAGAACTCATCATTTCCCTATGACCACAAACAAGTGCATTGGAAATCAAGATTTATCCTACCTGGACCCTTGACACATCATTTTCTAGAAATAATGGTCATGCATCTAATCTTGATTGTGAAATCACAACTTAGAGGTCAAAGATTACCATTCTTATCCCATAACCACATTTTACTAAACCCATCCAACCCACCGTTATAGATAAAAACAAGCCATATAATGTTATAAAGGAAAAGACATTTGACATTATAGAACAACCTAAGAAGATACTTACATAGATTTCCATTTTGGATTTTTTGCATACGTATACTATCCACAAACACATCCTAAAAAGTTCACTAGGCCAATCCCAAGTTCTAAAAAACATAAATATAGACAAATTCCAAGCTTTTGATGGACAACTAACCCTAGGCCAACAATTGATCTTCACCCAAAGTGATATGCCATCTCTTGGCTCTCTCTATAAAAATCTATTGTACATTAAAGTTTTCATAACATGACACAAAGTGAAAAGTGTCCTCATAGACAATGTATCATGTATAAATATTATGTCTCTGAAGCTCATCAAACATCTCAAATACACAATAGCTGATCTCCATCCACAAATGATCACTATAAAGGCCTATGATAATGAAGAGTGGGAATCATAAGGCACCATCAGCTTGCCAATTATCATTGCGATTTTAACCCACAATACACTTTTCCATTACACCTATATCTATCTTATAATTTTCTCTTAGGTAGACCTTGAATACGTGAAATTCATACAATCCCTTCAACATTACACTAGTGTCTCAAGTTCTCTCACTCAGGCATAGAGGTCACCATCAATGGAGATTTGCAGCCTTATGATTATTAAAAATATTTAGAGGCCAAGTACAAAATATATAACTACCACTTTGGCATGTATTTGATTCCCAAGAAAGATAAGGAGAAAGAAATACTTGTTGACATACTAGAGGCTAATTTCATAGAACTAAATAGTCTTGATTCATCTTCCCATATTCCACCTCTTAAATTGTCTAATCATTTTACCATCTTGGCAAAATTTTCCAAGAGAATATTTAACCCATGATATGTTTCACATTACCAAGATTAAATTAAAACCTAAGTCCTATGGAAGACCTAAAGCCAATCCACCTTGTTTAGAATAGAAATAAAAGGGGATGGGTAAACTTCATAGTCTACCTCCTATCATTTTCAAACTAGACACTAGCCAATAAGAGGACTC
Source organism: Torreya grandis (assembly GCA_037957365.1). NCBI lineage: Eukaryota > Viridiplantae > Streptophyta > Pinopsida > Cupressales > Taxaceae > Torreya > Torreya grandis. The sequence goes on along the minus strand of JARHVA010002630.1, from coordinate 2,019,696 downwards.
GCTTACCAAATATGAATCTTTGTTTTCCAATGAAAAATTGGTTCATTATTATAAAAATTCTAAATACCTCATTCCTAAAAGGATCATGGAGAATCAATCCTATGAAAGAGGAGGCATTGGGCCAAGTCAGTAAGGAACACTTGAGTTAATCTCTATAACTCAATATAAAAGAACCTATGGTCCCAGATTAAACTGCATGAGGGTGACCCTACATACCTTATTCATGTTCCAATACCAATGACTAGTGATGATGATGCCGATAGTGAAGTAGAGTCTAATCACAACCTTTATGAGTACCTTACCAATACAAATCTATTTAACACCCATGTCATTTATACCCTTACCCTAGTTATTCATAATAATCTATTTCCTCTATACTACCCTCAACTCATATTCTAGGAACAACAACAATTCAAAGTGCTTGTAGATGAGTTTGAGAATTATGAGGCCTTTTATTATTATATAGGTATAAGAGACAATGTTTTATTAGGAGACCATAAACAAGTGTTAATAATCAAACTAGATCCTATAGCCTATTTTAGAGAAAGGGTGAACACCCTTAGCCATAAAAAATAAATAAAACATTGAGGTCCCAAACTAAAAACCTCTTTTAGGCACTTTTTGAATAGGGTAAAAGTAAATAAAAAGGTCATTCTTCTAGTGAAAACCTATTTTAGGTGCCATTAGATGGGGGTGTTCACCTTTCCTCAAACATGGCTCAAGAGACCACCAATGATGAACTTGCCTTTGGGTCTAAGTTTAGTTATGAATAGCATCATGCCTTTGATAAAATCATCCAAAAGCTTCCATAGGGTTTGTAGCATGGCCATCCCTACCATTGGGATATTTTGATTTATCTTTTTTAGAAGAGATTGAAGAGCCAGTCCAAATAGAGGACTTTATAATTGTAGTCCAATCTAAATCATTGCTAATCATCTTGGAGGATGGTTTGACTCTCCTCTTAAAAGACACTACAAAATCCAACATCAAGACTTCAAATGATAGGAAATAGATCAAATTAGGTGCATCCCTCACTAAATAGGAATGTGAAATATTTACATCCCTTTTGAGTGAATTTGTTGACATCTTTTCTTGGGCATATTAAGATATGCCATGTTTGAACCCTTCCATGGCCATACACCACCTTGTTATACATCCTGATTCCAAATCAATGAAATAAAAATTGCACAAGATGCATCCTTATATTATTGTATTAGTAATAAAATATTTGGAAAAACTCTTAGAATCAAGATGTATTCGATCGATCAACTATTTAGAGTGGATCTGAAATGTTGTGTTAGTTAGAAAAAAGTTAGAAGGAATCAAAATTTACACTGATTTTAGAGATATAAATAAGTCCTACCCCAAATATAACTTTTCTATACCAAAAATTAATATGATCATTGACTCCACAATAAGGTATGAAATGTTTTCACTGATAGATGGATTTTTAGGATACAACTAGATTTGGATTGCACCACAAGACCAATCTAAGATAACGTTCACCATTCTATTGGAAATGTTTTGTTATCAAGTTATACCATTTAGTCTCAATAATATTAGTACCACATACCAAAGAGCCATGACTATCATATTTCATGATATCATACATGACATTGTTAAAGACTATGTTGATAACGTATTGGGTAAATCAAAGACATGTGTTGATTATCTAGCTACACTGAGGAAAATATTTTAGAGGATACATGAATACAAGATTAGACTCAATCCTAAGAAGTGTGTTTTGATATTTAAATCAAAAAAAAATCTAGGCTTCATTATCTCCCACAAATGCATTGAATTTGATCCTGCCAAATTGCAAACCATTATTGAAATGCCACCGCCTTATAATTTGAAGTAAATTATAGTTTATAGGGAAAGATTCAGTCTATCATATTATTCATTTATTATTTGGATGACAAATACCATCCATTTACACAATAAATAAGGGTGTCATATTTCATTGAGATGAAGAATGTCAAAAAGATATCTAGCACCTAAAGGAATATATTGCCAATCCACCTATTTTGTTGCCACTTATGCTAGGAAAGTCATTCCTATTGTACTTATCTATAACCAAGAAATACTTATTAGAATTTATAGATCAACATGACAACCATGGAAAATAACATTCCATTTACTATTTAAGTCATACACTAGTCATGTATGAGCATAATTATACACCTATTGAAAAAGATTGTTTAGATATGGTCTTTATAGCATAGAAACTTTGACATTTATGATAAGCAACAAGACCATGATTATTTTCAAATTAAATCCTCTCAAATATATACTATCCAAAACAGATTTAAAAGTCCATATGGATAATGGATCATGATTTTGAGTGAATTTGAGATACAATATATCAACCAAAAGGCTATAAAGGGATGATTTCTTGCAAATTAGCTTGTTGAAGTTCCCCTTGTAGACACTAAACCACGAAATTTTGAATTCCTAGATGATTCCATCATGACCATGATTGAAACAACTCTTGAGGAAAAGTATTGGAAGTTATATTTTTATGGATCATTCACATCACATAGATTAGTGGTAAGCTTATTTTTTATTATACCACAAGTGATGTTATTCCTAAATCATTTTGTATCAGATTTCTTTATACTAAAAACATGGTTGAATATGAAAAACTTATTATAGGGATTAATCAAGTAGTACAATGGAATATTTAGCATCTCAAAGTTTATGGTGATTCTCAGTAAATCATCAATCAAGTTACAAACCACTTTCAAACTAAAGATGATAAGTTGATGCCATACAAGGCCACGATTGACACTCTCAAATGGTAAATTTTTGACATATAATTTTAAAACATACCAAGGATTAGTAACAAAAATTATATTCCATGACCACCATTAGCTCTTTGATCTATCATAAAAATAAGGAAAAAGAATATCAATTCTTCATTGAAAATATTTAAGTGCTAGCTCATGAACCTTCAATCATCACAATGATCTATGATATTGTTGGTCCCATCTCTATATGGTATTTAGGCCTATTTACCTACCTTCATTACCATATTATATAACTAGACCTATCACATAAATATAAAAAGGCCTTTACCCACCAAGAATCACATTATACCTTACTTGGCCTAACCCTTTACCACCACAACTTTGATGGTACTTTGATTCATTATTTAACTTTGGTAGAATAAAAATTAGAATTAAGGTAATTTAATGAAGGATTATGTGGATCCCACAATATTTATTCCATCTTAGCTAAAAAGTTCCTATGTACCAGGTATTATTGGCCAACTATCAATATAGATGTAGTTGTATACATCAAAAGGTATGATAAGTGTCAACATCATGCCAATCTGATTCATGCCCTAACCAAAAAACTAAAATCAATGATTATACCATGGCCATTTATAAAATGGGATTCAATCTCATTGTGAAGATTAACCCTACCTCATTTGATGGCCATAAACACATCCTTACCACTACTATATATTTCACTAAGTGGGTTGAAGCTATACACCTCACTTATGTAACTAAAAAGCAAATTTCTAAGTTCATCTTCAATCATCTACCACTATGGTATCCCATCTGATATTATATTTGATATTGGTAGATCATTTAAAAACAAGGATGTTAAACTGATGTGTGTTGATTACAACATTACTCAAAAATAATTTATGACATATTACCTATAAGGTAATGACTAAGTAGAAACATCCTTAAAAATATTATCAATGATGTTGGCCATGATTGGCACCTCCAAATCTTCCACTTCCTTTGGGCATACTACACTAATTACCATACCCCAATAGGAACCACTCCATATTCCCTAGTTTATGGCATTGAGGCCATTCTTCCCATTGAGGTTGAGTTACCTTCTCTGATATCTCACTAAAACTTGTCTTAGGTGATAAATATTATTCATTATCTCACCTAAAAGAGTTGTAGTTATTTGATGATAAATGCATTACCACTATCAACAACCTTCAAGAATACTAGAACCAATTCTATGGCCACTATAACTGATGGCTCAAACACAGAGAATTTGAGCTTGGTGATCTTGTTCTCAAAATAAACCAAAAGTATACCATGGCTAAAAATAAGGCAAATGGAAATTTCAAACCCAATTAGATATTCCCCTATATCAATATTTCAAACTATGTCTTTGGATCATATAGGATCGCTACACAAGATGGAGATGAACTTGATGAGCTAATGAACATTATACACATCAAGTGTTACTTTACTTGAGAGACCTGAAGTATTGTCTATGAAGCACATTTTTATTGTACCATTATATAAAAATTCTTATTCATACTATACCATATACCATTATAACATATCTTCCCTATAAATCAAAGTTTTTTTTACCCACCTTACCCAACCCTTTTGACCTTGGTTCTATTCCATTAGTTATTTGGGAACTTTCAATGAGGGGATTCAAATCAAGTTTAGCAATTGATTCAATATTCTAAATATAGGTAGTATTTTATACTAGTATGATAGTGGTTTGGTAGTTGCATTCTTCATTTTTTATTTTGTTTCATTTTTAGTATTCCTAATTATAACCACCTTTGGGTAAATTAGTGTTCCACTTTGTGTTACTAATTATAACTATCTTTGGTGAAATTAGTATCATTAACCTATGCCATTATTTCCTAATTATAATTGCCTATGGTAAAATTAAGAATACCACCTTTATCATGCCGTGAAGTCCCACATTACCATTCCTATGTTGGATTGTGTCATTTTCTTACTTTGCCTATTTTGATAACTTGCTACTACCTAGTCAAATTCCTCCACTATAAGGAATAAATATAGTGACTTGAGGTCTCAATGAGACTATGAAGGTAGTATTCAATTCACATTGAGGTCATCTCAATCACCTTTTACCATGCTCTTTCCATTTTGTGAGCAATTTAAGTTTGAATACTCTCACCATTTTATGAGTTGGACCTTTCTGTATCTCATCATTCTTGATTGAATTGTGATACTTTGAAAATTCAAAAAAAAAATTTAAAACAATATTAAAAAAATCCTAAAAATCTCCACATCAATCACTTCTTTGCCTTAAGGATTTTGGGAACCCTAAGTAACTGACAAGAAACCACTTATCCTTTAGTTTCCCCATCTTTTTTGGCCCCTAAGCCTTATGCTCTTGCTATTTTGTGAGTAATCATCTCATGCACTCACCATTTTTAAAGACCATTCCCATATTTTCTCTACAACATCAATCATGTTTTCTTCTCATCAGTTTTATTCTATCCCATATCTTGGGATAACTACATTTGTCCTGAAGTATATGTTAGACCTTGCATCCATAGAACTATGTAGGTAGTGTCCACTTGCCTAGTGCATCTTGGAGTTAGCTCAGCTACCCCTTCTTTTTCTTATCTTCCCCCATTTTTTTGTGTCCTTATCTTCTATAGCCTAAGGGAATTGACTATTCTTTTATTTGTGTCATTGTGTCATCTACACTAACATTGTGATTAACCATTATTTTTATTTTATTCTTATTTATCTTGTTTGGTTCTATCTTTCTTTTTTATTTCTTTGTGTTTTGTCTTTTTATTTGTTTATTTATTTACCTATTTATGTGTTTTCATTATTGTGCCTTGGATTAATATACCTATGTTCATTGGGTGATTCCTTACAAACTATACTTAAGTCCATCCATATTCATACGTCAACATTGACATCATGGTTTTTATCATTGGGGCATTATTTTTAATTATTTATTGGATCATGTGTTATTCCTTATGCATATTTTGGTTAAGTTATTATGGTATTTTATATCATGATGCTTTTTGTCCCATGCTACATAAAAAATCAGCTTGGGAAATCTCACAAATAATGTCATTGTGGTACTTATCCTTGGCACCTAAAAACATTCTCAATTACCCAAATCATTTACCCACATAGAGTAATTAAATCACAAAGAATTTGAATCTATTTTTGGTTAGGATGTGCATCTCCATACTAACTGATTGTATAAATTCATATTTATCCTATTTACCAACTTACTCTTTCTTTGTGAGTATGGATTTAATATCAATCCCCTATTCCAATTTGCCATGTTACTCCCATCATTATACCAATGATTCTGACTGCCTATGGGAAAATCATTGTATTTTGATCTATTTTGAGGTTAAAGATTACAACCAACTTTGGGTAAATCATTGTCATTCTTCTTCCCAACTGGATCATTTTTCATTATGATAATGGTTATAACCACCTTTGGAAAAATCACTATCTCTATCTACTCAACTAGGACATGTTTTTATCTTGTCAATGATTATAACTACCTTTGGCCAAATCATTACTTCCCTTTTAATGATTATGACTACCTTTGGACAAATCATTCTCCTATTACCTTATATTTTGGATAATAATTATAACTACCTTTGGGAAAATCATTATTTTTTACCCTAGTTATGTTGATGATTATAATTACCTGTGGGAAAATGATTATATTTATTTGTCCAACTGAGGCAGCTCATTGTGCCTCTGATTGTAACTACCTATGGGCAAATCATTCTTTCCCACCCCATTTTACTTTTCTGGTCCCATCAATTTTCCTTCTTATAAGGTGCTAATTATTTACCCTTTTTATTGATCATTCCCTTAAGGAGCATCTGATGTTCATCCATCATCATTAGGGCATTAGGAATACATGACCTTTTCATTATTTGGAAAGATGTTGCTATGCCTATATCTTTAAATGCTTCCCAAACAAGGGCAAATTGTAGACATCTAATTGTGCCATAACTATATTTCAACCAAAATTTTAGACTAATTCTAACCAAACATTGTAAATTAAGCCTAAAAATCACTAAACATCCCAAATTTCATTGTGCATCACTCATCAAAGCTCAAAATCAAGTTGAGGCATCCCTATTTAGGATACTAACCTATATACAATAATAACCTCTCATGATTCACCCATAATAATCTTGCAATATAACAACTATCAATTTGTCCTATGGACCCATTAAGTGGGACACTTGATCAAATATTTAAAGAGAAAAAAGGCTAATCAAATTGAATTGACTAATTATACAAGATTAAATACCTAGCTAAATTATCCATTTGTAACCAATAGACATAGGAACCACCAAAGCAAAAGGTGGAAGAGGTAGAATAAAATGTTGATAATGTCAAATTATCAAAAAAATTGAGGTATATATACACCCACATAATCATGAGAGAAAATAATCATGGAAGCATGTGAGGGAGTTTCGTAACAATAAGAACTTTGGCTATATAGTAAATTAGAGTTCCAATAACTATGATTATGCATGGAAGCCAAAGAAAAACTACTATGGTCATGTGTATAATCAAAGTAGCACAGAGGCCTACAAAACATGGAATTAGTGGAGAAAGTACTATGAATATGCATGTAATAATAAATACTATGGTCATGAATGGAATTAGAGTAGCTCAGTGGAATATGGTACATGGAATCAAAGGAGGAATAATTATTCATGGACACCAAGGTGGTATCGTTATGATCATGAATGGAATTAGAGTAACATATTATAATTTTGAAACAAGGTTGTAAAGCTATCACCTACCATGATCACATACATGTGGCTGGATGATCAAGCTTGGAGACAAGTGTGTAATGATTTGAAGCAAACTCATTATTTGGTTTCTTCCTATGTTTCAAGGATGAAACATGTCAAGGAGAAAAGGAATGCTATGTACCTAGGGATATAATATATTAATGTCTATGGGCTGATGTATATACTAACATGTGGCACACATCCCCCTTAGCTATATGGGTCAAATATATTAAGATAATTGAGTAACTTGTGAAATTAGTGCATTAGGTAATGGTTGGCTTACATTGGGATTAGGATTTTACCCATCCATTATTAGTTAGATAGAGGTCTATATAAAGGAGGTGAATATCATTATAAAAGTAAGGAAGTAAGAATTGAGTCTTATATTGTAATAGGATATTGGAGTTTTTCCCCTTGAAGAGACATTGTGAAGTTATTATTTCCTAAAGGAGTATTGTATGGTGTTGCCCTACTTTAAGGGTGATTATTATATTTATGCATATATTAAGTATTTGGGTATCTTATCCCACTTAAATATTTTGTGTTGTGTTAATATACATTATATTATGTATTATCTTAAAATATTATATGTGTGGATCATATCATTTTGTTGTGTTTTCATATGATTTCTTATTATCTAAGATCTCACTAGTGACTAGGCTAGAGGTGTTAGGATTTTTAGTGTATTGTTTTGATTTTTATTTCTTGGATTAACACAAGACTAACCTCCCATATATTATAATCCTTTTCCATAGCTCTCATGGTACATTAAGTTAATCTCTTTTATTAAAATCTATTGATGTGTATATGAAAAGAGATAGAGTGAAAACATGGAAATAAACCTATTCTAAGGGTGGTGATGCACAAATATTCATTTATACTATCTTGATTAATCTTGAAACAACACTTGGTGAATCAAATAAAATATTAGTGACTAAAAAAGCTTCGTGATGAACTCATAAACATAAGTGTTTCATGTGGAGGCTATGTGAAAGGTCTACAACTTGAAGGAAATGGAAGGAATGCCTACTTGAGACACGATCAACCATCTCACTCTGCAGTACAACTACCACATTCTAAAACATCACATGATCTACATAAAATGAAAAAATAACAATTATGTGAAGGAAAGAACCTAAAAAGGAGATTAATATCACACTTTACAAAATTCAACAAACCATAACACACACTAATGCTAATATAAAAGTTTGCAACCAATCCTTTCTTATTAATTCTCAAGGTTCAAGATACAATTGAGTAGAGATTTGCTACACCCAGCTAAGGGATGAAAACAAAAGTCTTAAGTCCTAAATATATATAAATGTGAGCAATAGATAAAAGGGAATATTATCATATAAGTGTAATGAAGAGGCCATAATGGTCATCACCCACTCCCTTAGTAGTTACAACAGACCTTCACACTCTACCATGCATTACTTAGGTTGACTAATGTCTTGAATGATCACCTTTGGGGTGTTGGAGTCTATTTTTAATAATGTTTGACCCATAAAGAGTATGTGTAAACAATTTTTGGTTAATTTCCTCTTCTCTCATTTTTTTCTAATCATTACAAATGTCCCATTAGGCCTCCTTCATGAAGAATTAAGTAGCTACCTTTTCCTATATATTAGCCATGTTTAAGAAAACATCTAACTCCTACATATTGACCATGGATGTGGAGATTTATCACCTTAATGGGAATTTATGTATGTTTTATGATATAAAATTAAATCCAACTCATTTTTATACTCCCATGAGATTCTCCATTTTTCCGGCTAAGTAGGCTTATGGACAAGTAGCCTAGTCTCTTTTCCATTCACTGTTTAGGGATTTATGAGAGTTGAACCAGACCTTAAAGTTAACTGAGTGAGATTTACTTACACCTAAACCAATTTTTTATTTTAAGAGTTAGTCCTTAGTAATATTTCAAACTTTCAACCTTGCTCCACTTAGGTTACTAGGCCACCTTTACTAGCTTCTATAGACTGGCTATTTGGTGAAGGTTTGTACAAATATCTCTAGGAAACGATGAAAACATTTCATGATTTAAGGGGGTGAAACAAGATTCATATCATTTTATCTAATGATATACAATCCTAGACTAACTCCTAAACCTAATTATTATGCTAAAAACCTTACAAATTTATAGTTTTTGGTGGTGTCCATACACTATCCATATAGACCAATACCATAGTAGAAGCCTCCTCTAAGTGGAATATATGACCCAAGTGTTTACCAGGTGGTTTTAATAAATTTGGGTGCATTTTTTTCTAAAATATTCTAAATCAAGTCCTTATTAGGGTTTTAGGTAGGTTTAAGAGAGTTTTGGACTCTTTGTAATGATTCATAAAGGTCAGGGCCTTAACCTATAAATCAATGCCACTAATATATTATGGAAACATCCCCCCACATAAATCCATGTAAGTGATACATATAGTTGTGAGCTTCACAAATTGCTTTTAGGGTGGGAAATGAGCATTTTGAGCAGTTCTAAGACACTTCCAAGCCAAAATGACCAACTATGACTTCTATCCTACAAACCAAAGTAACTCATACATTTAAAATAACCTGAGGAACATTTACATGAATGTTTTACATCATTTTATCTCCTTTTGTTCTCTACTCTAACTACCAAGTGGAATTATCTTTAGGAATGTGTTAGATCATCATGTTTGAATGTAGGTTTCCTAAATTATGACAATAAACTAGATTTTTGAGGCATTTAGCCACTTTATAGACATGTAAAACACCCTTAAGGGCCCTTAGACCATCTATATTAGTTTTATCAAGCTATTTACCTTCTTTTTTATGCATATAATCTCTCAATTGGGCACCCAAGACTATTTACAAGTGCATATTAGTCATGTAGGCCCATGTAGGTGACTAATGTAAAGTCATTTAAGATAAGTGGGACCCTTTCCATCCTTAAAAACCTATAAGGTATGCATATCCTTCCTAACTCTTTATTTACAAACTTAAAATGGTTCTCTCAGTCCTAATCTATACTGTACACATCTTGCACATGCCAACCAATAAGTGATCTAAGTCCATAGAAGACCTAATAAGACCATTAAGACACTTTAATATCTTAATCAATCCATTTTAATGAATTTGGAGGTGTGTTTTATTCATTGGGTCTGACCCAAGGGTTAGGAAGGGTTTTGGAGGTCCACCATCTTAATGATGGTTCATACACTATGGACATCCAAACCAAAACTTATTGTTATAAACTTTTAGCCTATTTACCACCTTTATCTCTCCTAAATAGATTTGGGTCTTGTTGACCAAATTTGACCTTGTAAGTTAAATTTGGCCCCATATAGGTAAAAACTTTAGTTTTAGGTGTTTTTATGGGTCTAATATTTTTTCATGGGGTATGGTATAGTCCATTTGATGTATTTTGATGCTATATTAGCCTTGGTCTTAGTTATATTAAGCCTTATGTATTTTAAAGTCATTTTAGGGGTCATAAATGTAGTTGGAATGGTTATAAAGGTGTCCAAGTTTCCTAATTTCATTTCAAACATCCAAGAGGTTATATTCCCTATCAATAATGTTAGTCTCATCTTAAACTTGTAGGTTATCTAACTGAAGATTAGGTAATCAACTAAAAAAGGGAAGTTTAGCACTTGTATGACCCATAAGGGAAGGTGACACGTGGTATAAGGAAATATAACATATATTCATCTTCTTTAGGTTCATTTTAATTCTTTACATTCTCTATAAGTGCCATTTTTTAGATAAAACTATTCTACCCCTTCTTTGCCTTTCTAGATACATAGAAATAGTCAACATGTTTGTGCTTGGTATGGACAATTTAAGAGGTTTCAAGTTAAAATATTTTTTCAGTTGGTATTAAATTAATATATATTCATTTAAATAGCATTATTTTGTAAGATTAGTCAATGATTCTTTATGAACCATCCTTTACAAGCTGATAATGTTTTTACACTAGCCAATCTATACACCCTTTAGGTTTTGCTCTTGTATGGACAGTTACATACAATAAAATTAATAATATGGTTTGGATATGATGTTTAATATATCACTTAATTTTATCCATTATTTTTTCATGTTTCAATTTGTTTGGATGAGCTAAGTATCTTAAGTTATAGGAGAAACCACCATTCTATGTTGCAAGCAAATTTTCATCATTTGTAAGATTTTCATGCTTTAATAGTGATTGTAGGAGGTTATAATAAGTTAATTATCATGTTTAAAAAAGTTATCTTGGCATTATTTAATTTTAATTTCATTCTCCTAATTAGTATTCCATAGGATGCAGTCATAAAGTGCCATACAGTCAATTTGATCAAACACTATCATATAGAATCAACTAGGTGAACTGTGTAAAGATATAAAACACATTCATGGATAATTAATTATGGTTTCAAGGTTTTTATCATACTTATTTTAAGTTATAAAACAATTGGATCTTCAAAAGATTGATAAAAAGACTATGGTAGTCAAATATAACAATTCCACATAGTTTCCTATCATTGATATGCACCTACAAGTGTTCACATAGGACTCATCATGTTGAGGAGCTTTTTAAGTTGAGAAAGGTTTTGATAATGAAAGGACAAAATTTTGAAAAATTTATGAAGGTATATAGTGATTCACAAATACATTATTTTCTCACTACATGTTATTCCATATATACTACCTCTACATTAGGATGTCCACCTATAGGTGACACTAGCAAAGGTATTAAGGTACTTGTATAGAGTAAATTGAACATGTTGAAAACCTCCTTGATACCCTAGTATGTTATATAGACCATTAAAATCCTTTTTTATCTTAATATATCAAATTTAAGTTGTAAATTTCCTCTAAGGATGAGATGACTGAGTTCATGGCTCTTTTCTCTAAAAGAGTAAAATAGAGCACCTAGTGGTTTGGTAGATGTCATATGAGAAAGTGTCACAAAGTATTGAAGCATATAATTGACTAAATTTTTTATCATCTAGAAATTAAAATAAATTAATAAATTTTTATGTGAATATGACCAAGGAAATGTAGTTTTTGAGAGGCCTAAATTTACCAATTTATGCACTAAACTCCATTAACATCTATAGGTTTTGAACCTCAAATGAGCCCGATTTCCCAAGGTGGCAATGCCAAAATGTTTTCATGTTTTAAAAAACTTATAAGGTGAAAATTAATATCAAATAACTTAAATATCATCATAAGGAGGTAATATACTAATTTTTAGGTCTAATATCCACCTACAAGTGTGTCTAGTTCCAAATTGTTGAACTATAACTGGTTGTAAAGTCTCACAATCCATAGTGTGAGCTTGGATATGGAAACTTATGAACATAGAGACACTTGTTAGATAATATTTCTTATAATACTTAATATTATTCCTATGGAATACATGACATAGGTTTCAATAGTAAAAGCCACCTATAGGACTCTATATAGTCAATTATAGGTGATTGTAGGGTGACAGTGAACTGAGATAGGGTGTCTAAGGGATTATTTAGGCTAAGTAGGGTAAGAAAACGGGTTAAAATAAATGTATAATTTTATTAATATATTAAAAATAATTCTTTAATCACTATAAAAAAGGCCTAATTCATGGAAAAAAAACCTATAAGAGCTCTAAACAAGTAAAACACAGTCAAAGGTGTACACAATCTTGACTGGTCAAAGTATGGGAAGGAGTATGTAAGGAGCTAAGGTGATGATAAGACCAAGAAAATATTCATAATTATATTAATGATATAAATATTATTTTTACAATGAATATATAAAATAGGAGGGGATCTAATTCAACATACATAATTCACACCAAAACACTATGCACAATCCTTTTATTTACATAGTCTATCTTGGGTTTTATTGAAGTTGGGGGGTCTATTGATAAGAAAAATGGATAAAATTTGGTAGAGATTATATTTTAAACTTTAATAACCTTATAAAACATCAAATTTTCTGATTTAATATGGTAAGTACCCTCTATTTTGTCTTAGATAGAGGGTACTTCCCCTTAGGTTTAAGAAAGAAGATAGAGGGATGAGCCAGGAGATATTTTAACCTCTCAAGGAGGTTTATAAATTTTTATTATACCCAATAAAAAATTAATAACAAATCATATAATGATGGAACTAAATAAGGTGCTCTAAACCTTAGGGTTGCAGTCAAGTCTAATAGGGTAGGGTTTTGGTCTAGTGCCCAAATGAAAGGTCATTTTCATTTCTAGATGTAGGTGGGAATTATAATTTATTAAATAATTATTGTGGGATAATTAAAAAAAATTAATCTTATGTAATTAAAATAATTCCAATTGGATGGCCTTGAACACATGGGTTACATGTAGGCTTATTGGGTATGGTTAGGCCTAAAGCCAAATGGAAAACCATTTTCACTTATATCATGAGATAAGATTTTAAACATATTAAAGAATGTGTATAAGGTCATTTTAGATGTGTAAAAGTATAAATAATGTAGAGGAAGCACATGGAGGTTATCTTTTGTCTCAAAGACAACTTAGACCTATGCAAAGTGTAAAAACAAGCTTGATAGGAGAGGTTTGGTTGCTCATATCTATTGGGATGCTATGCATGGGAGAGAAGTAAGCTTGGAAAAGTTGATAGGGGTTCTATAATTTTATATTGTGTAACTTTTTTGAAAATTAAAATAGTCCTAAAATCACCAAAACCCTTACTAGTGATTAGTTTGAGTAAATGAAATAGATAATGTACCAAAATGGCATAGTTTTCCTAGGATTATGATTGGATGTTGTAGGATACTCTCTCAAGAGACTCCTCATAATTTTAAATTGTATATATGGAGTACAAAATAGGGTTTTATTGACTATTTTATGCATTTTATAAGTTTTAATAACATTCAAGAGATGTAATCAAGTTTGTGATTAATATATAGACTTGTATTAACTCACTATTGCCATTTAGTGCCTTGAAAAATCTCTTTAGATTCCTAATATCTACTTCATCTCAGCCAGTCAAAGCTGACATAGTGAACAAAATGGTGAGAAGTGTGGAAGCTTTATGTGGGTGTATTTTTAAGGTGTTTCTAATGCCTCTAAGGCCATGGATGGTATTGAAACATGTAATTCACTCCCTTGTATTGATTTAAATGTGAAACTAAAGCCAAATTTGAGGCTAATTGTGCAAGGTGTGGGAAAGAAGAGTTTCTTAGATTGTAGATGGTAATAACTCTTCTTAGGAAGATTCTAGATGATTATAACTACAACCAATGCATGGAGAGTCATGTTTACATCCCTTTCCCATAATTCCAATTATTATACCTATCCCTAATTAGTTTTGGGATGTTTAAATATGGATAAATCATGAAGGTAGTTTTTTGAGCCAGAATGAGAACTCTTATGCCAAATTTCAAGAGTTTCATGACTTGGGGTGATACTTGTGCTTCCTAAACTTGCATGGTTCATTTAAAATATTTTTTTCATCCATATATAACTCCTTTTATCAACTTGAGAAGTGTCCTTGTGATATTTAGACTTCTCTCTTCTTCTCTCTCCCCCAAGTTCTATTATAACTAACCATTTTGGCCTTTGTAAACTATGCTCCACCTAAGTATGGAAATTCCCTGATCATTTACATACCATTTGATCAATAATATTAATAATTTTTACCTCTTCCATAACTTTTCATAGTGTGTCTACTTAAATGATTGATCTTGCTTAGTGAAGACTATGGATTCCTTATCATGTTATCTCATTCTCTCACCTATTTTTAAATTTTTATTGTAGGTCATGTGAAGTGTTCTAGGAAGTTTCAAGGTTAAGTGAGTTATCCTATTCACTAGTTATATTTAAGGCCTCTTTCCTAGCCCTCCTAACCTAAACATTCATCCATAACCTCATGATGAAACATTGATGAGAGAATATTTGAATTGGAAAAGTGTATGTTTGGTTAGTCTTTTGTTCTCATGTGTAACATGCAGTTGGTTGGAAGTTAAAAAATTATTTCGTGTATCACCTCCCTTAGAATAGTTTCCTTTCATTTTTCACTCTCCATTTTCCTTCATAATTTTTAGGTATGGTAGTGATTAAAAGTGGTACATCAAGTGAGATAGCCCTATCTATAGATTCACCTTATTCATAGGCTACCCATAATCTTAGTGGTGTTTCAATTGTGCCACTTGGATGAGGAGAGCTGAGACATCTCCTCAAAGAGTAAAAATCTAAGTGATAATATTTTTTGGCATGCCTGGTGAGACTATTAGTCTAATAAGTTGAAAGATTTTTGGTGTTGTCTAACACATTAGCCTTTGGAGGCATCTATCCAAGCATCAATTGTAAATCCAAAGTTACATCATCTAGTCAAGTAGCCTAGGTTTTCCTTTGAAGATTGTTGGTAATATTTTTCTTTGTGTTCTTACTTCCCAATGAAGTTTCATGGCTAATTTTGGTGTTGAGTATTATTTTACACAAGTTGGTGAGGTATATCAAGCTTATGGCATTCCTTATCAGCCTTTGTGTGATTCTTACCAATGTTGTTATGAACCATATAAAATCCAACATGACCCTTATTAGTCCTATTGCTATCCTCATCAATATATTTCTTCTCCTAGTCAATCGAGCCACTTCTCAACTCAATCCATTTCCACTTTCAAGCAAACTATCTTGTGTTATGATAAGTACATGATAAAGATTGATACACTAATGGGACATGGTCAATATGTTCATAGACATCTCATTCATAAGTTGAGATATGCATTAGACTTGGTTAAAAGAGAGTGGGAACCTATTGAGAGAGCCAATTGGCAAAGGTTCATAAGTGAGATGCTAGATGTAGGTGGCTTGATTACATATTTAGAAGATAGGCTAAGAATTCATGAATAATAACCTCACAAAGTATTTAGTGCTCATATCCACCTCCCCAATATTGCTATTAGTCCAATATGATTCCTACTCATGAACCCAATCAAGATTATCAAAGTCATCCTTTTCCCAATTAGCTGGAAGAGAGTGGGAAAGATAAGCCTTGTTTTTGAATCAAATCTTAATAGATAGATTGAATTAGCTAATAAAAAGATGCAAAATTCCATATCATTAGCAAAGGAAGTGGAATCTAAGCCCTCATTTCTCTCTCCAATTTCATCCACACCTCAAGAAGTGATAATCAGTCCTATGAAAATTATGTTTGGAGAGATGAGCATAAGATGACATGCCTCAAGCTCTCTAGCAAATAATTTGTGTAGGTTACCTTATTAACATTCATTCATAGAGTTAGGCCCCTAAAACCCACTCACTTCATGGATTTGAGTCTATAGAGGTTCCCAACTTCCCCTATGAGCCTTAGGTCTAGGTCCCTTTATGGTGAGAGATATGAGTGTTGGAAGATGCAACTTGACATGACTACTTAGAGTAGTAGATCTCAAGAGAGGACTAAAACTAGAATGAATGATCTCATTACACTACCCTAGTTCAAATACCTTCTGTAAAGTTTGAAAAACCCTCATATACCCCCATACTACATTAATTCCACCTATAGGTTTGGATTTTCCCCTAAAGTGAATATGGGGTATTGAGACCTAAATGTGCCTTTAGGCCATGTAGGTTTAGACTAAGTGTTGTAAACTCAAGCCATATATGGATTCATATATGGATTCCATGTTGCCATAACACCTTCCTCAATCTATTTTCCAAATTTTGCATATGCTTTTATCTTCTCAGACCATCTTGTTAACCTTTTCCTCTCTTAATCATACCTTGGCTATCAATATCTTGTATAAGTGTTTGAAATAGTTAGTGTGATGAACTAAAAAATCTCTCTTATTTTCTTATGGGGATGGAACTAGGGCCTAAAATCATATTTAAAGTCTTAATCATAGCCTTAAGGTGATCTTCACTAACTTTGTCAACACACTTGTATTCATAGTCATACCATGGAATGATATTACTTTACCAAATAAGCATAATAATATAAATATGTCAAAATGATATGTAAACATAGAAAAAAATATGAATAATAGATAAGCCACTTTGAGGGGGAAACCTCCCAAATGCTTGCAATAAAAAATGAATATTTCAATATGATGATGAAAAACTAAACCTATCTCCTATATATAGTCTACCAATGCCATGTAAAACCCATAGGCCAACCTACTAAGCTTATAAATGCATAGATAAATGTAAAATAATATTCAAAGGGGTTATGAAAGCCAAAAGTCAGCTATAGATATCCCTAGACATGCCAATGGTTAAGGTCCTAACATGGACCTCCCCTTGAAAATAATATTGTCCTCAATGTTGAAGCAATATTGGATGTTGTTTTATGAATGATTCATCCTCCCAAATAGCACATTTATAAGGTAGATTATTTTATTTGATTAGATACTCTATATTCAATATGGACTGTAGCTACTTAGTGTGCATTTGAAAGACCACTTCACAATCAAGAATAACCCTCCCTTCTTCATCTAATTTTAGTTACTTATTTGAGTGATAAGTCTATATCCAATGACCTTATTATGGAAAGATACATGAAAAACTAGATGGATGTCAGTGGATGGATGAAATTCTAGCTTGTAGGCCACACTATGAATTTTCTACAAGAACTGATCAGGGACATAATACTTAGGAGGCAACTTGTTATCCTTTTAATTTTGTTTTAAGGTAATTTACTTATATGTCTAAAAGTGAACAAAGACACAATCACCAATTTTAAATGCCTCTCATTCCTATGCTGATCTACCTATTTCTTCATGCAATTTTGTGCCAAAGCTAAATTTTCATGCAAACTAGCAAAGATTTCCTATTAATGTTGAAGGTGTTCCTCCAATACACACACCTTTGGGTGGGCCTTCAAGGGTGAAGTGAGGGATGGAGGATGGTATCCATATAATGCCATAAAATGAGACATTTTGGATGAACTCTACACTAAATTATTATACCACCATTCAACCAAGGGTAGCCATTGAACCCATTTATCCTATTTATTTGACACAAAGTAAAGAAGGCACCCTTTCAAACACTTGTTGACTACCTCAATTTTTTCATCGAATTGAGGATGATAGGATGATATATGAGCCAATTGGGTTCCCAAACATGCAAATAATTTTGTCTAAAACTTACTAATGAATATGAGATCTCAATTATTGATAATAATCTTGGGAGTACCATACAAATTTTTAATTATATTGAGAAAGGATAAAGATACTGTACTAGCCACCAATGATTGAGATAAAGAACAAAAATGAACATACTTTTTGAGTCTATCCACAAAAACCATGAAAATATTTATAACCTAAGATTGTGGTAACCCAATAATGAAATCCATAGATGCCTCTTCCCATCATTGACTATGGATGGATAAGGGTTGTAAAATACTTGGGGTTTTAATGCTTTTACCTTTATTTTTCTAATAGACCATACATTTGACCATGTATTTATGTACATACCCCTTGAGTCCTTTCCAAAAATAAATCCTTCTTGATTTTATGATAGGTTTTCAAAAAACTTGATTAACTGCCAAGTGGAAAAGCATGAATTTATTAAAGGATTTTATATTTAAAAAGATAATTTGGACATAGATATAATATATCTTTGCACCATAATGCATTCCCCTTCCATGTAAAATTTTCAGTACCATCTAAATCCTATTGCAAATTTTAAATCAATGTATGGGTTGTAGTATCATTCTCCCATTCTGATCTTACTTCTTTGAGCCAATCTACCTGCTAAATGGTCATGGCACATAATAATGCCTCACCTAGTTCATCTCGACTAGATAGTGTATAAACCACCACATTTTATTTTTATTTCTTTTAAACTATTTCAAAATAAAAATGTAACATTTTCATCATCCATTTTTGTCTTTTCTTCAAAGGATAATCATTATTCTAAAAAATATTTAAGGATATCATGATCAGTCTTTACTTGAAAGTGATGACCTAATAGATAAGGTCTTCATTGTTTGAATACATGTAGAATAGCCATTATCTCTTTCTAATAGATGGGGTTAAGCTATTTTTTACCCTTCCATTAGAAAATTCAAAGGTAATGGACCTACCCTCTTACATGATTATATGCACCCATACCATATCCAGATGCATCACATTCAACCAAAACAATCTAAAAAAAAATTAGAGTAGTTAATACTGGGGTGGTGCATAAAGTCATTTTCAGTTGATCAAATACCTTGGTTGTTATATTATTCCATTGGAAGGATTCTTTCTTAAAAAAGAAAGTGAGCAATCCTACAATACTACCATAGTGTTTGAAAAACCTTTGATAGTAACCAATTAACTCCAAAAACCCCCTTAGTTGTTTAAGTGTCTTGGAAATCTACCACTCTATGATATCTTGTATTTTTTAGGATCAAATTTTACTACCTTAGGTGATATAATATGACCCAAATATTCCACTTTCTAGACTCCAAAATCATATTTGGATGGTTTAACATACAACTGATGGTGATCAAGAACTAAGAGTACATATTTCACATGCTACAAGTGGTATTCCCATTTTTTTCTATAAATAAGGATGTCATCAAAAAACACAAGTATACAATTTCTCAAAAATGGCCTAAAAACTTTATTCATCAAACTCTAAAAGATGGATGGTGCATTGGTGAGACCAAAATGTATGACCAAAAATTCATAATGGACTTTAAGAGTATAGAAATCTATTTTAGGAATGCCCTCCTTATGGATCTAGATTTTATAATACCCAGAGCAAAGATATAATTTGGTAAAATAAACATCACCATGTAACTCACCTAGAAAATCATCAATTACAGGAATAAGAAACTTTTCTTTGATAGTGAACTTGTTGATCTCTCTATAATCTAGGCACATCCTCCAAGTTTCATCCTTCTTTCATACCATGGATACTAAAGAAGAATATTCACTTTGGCTATGGTGAATGGTTCTTGCCTCCAACAAATCTTATACCATTTTTTTAATTTCACTCTTCTAAGCATAAGGATATATATGGTCTAATGTTGGGTGGTGTACTTCTAAGAATGATTCTAATGGTATGATCATGAGTATGGCTAGGAGGAAGACCTTTTGTTATGGGGTCAATAACAACTAAATGTTCATTCAATATTTTTTTAAAATTAGGATGGGTAGATTCCTTAGTTTATTTAACATCAATGTAAAACATACACGCCACAAATCCTTTAGCAAAATTTTGAACATCCTGGTCATCTAATGTTAACTGACCAATTATGGAGATTTAAATCTTAATCCTCATAGTTCTACTAACTTACCTTCAAAATAAAAATGTATGAATAGTTATTAGAAATTCATCTCAATAGTTCCCAATGTGGTGATCTATTGTACTCCAAAAATAATGTTAGTCCTTCCCATAGGAATAGCAGACATAGGATAATCTAGAAAATAGTCCCCCATTGCTAACTTAATACCATGTCATTTAACATAACTAATTGTACCACCATTTTCAATCATTACTTAAAATTTTGGGGTTAGGTATATGAAATAATTCAAATGAAAAACCAACTCACTATTGATGAAAATGTGTGTACTACCTAAGTCAATCAATGCCATGACCTTCTATTTCTTAATGAAATCCACCACCTTAAGAGTATAAGAAGTAGAAATACCTACAAGGGCATGGTAGAAGATATTAGGTTGATAATCTATAGCTTCATCCTTGGGTCCTTTAAAACCCTTACCAGATGCCTCCTCATCTTCTTCATCCTCATTGGCCACTTTAATTTAAAATAACTTATTTTTAGCACATCGATAACCTTTACTCCATTTGATGTTGAGATCATAACAAAACCCTTTGGTATGCTTCTCCTCAATTTTTTGTAGTGTCAATTTGGTAGGTTGCGGTAGTGATGGAGTTAATAAGGTGTGTTCCCAAATAGTATTGAAAGGATGATGATTTCTCATCTATTTTTATTCTATTAAGTGTGCCCTTGGCATGGATTCAGATATAGTTGTAGGCTTAAACATACAAAACTCTAATTGAATACACTCTTTTATTCCACCCAAAAAAAGGTCAATTAGATTTTCTTTAGTGATGTCCTCCACATGTAAGGATAGATTCTAAAACTGATGAATATAATCCTTCACTATTCTTTTTTATCATAGTTTGGCTAACTAGTTAAAGTAGTTTTCAAAAAAATTATCAAGATAGTGAGACATCAATTCATTAGATAATAATGAACATGTAATAGGAGTACTAGTATTCTTCTTTTGAGCACACAACCAATGATACCAAATGAATGGCTTAGGTTCTAGATACAAAGATGCCACAACCACCTTTTGAGAGCTAAGAGTTTGGTGTAGATCAAATATATTTTTAATTTTAGTGATATAAGTGAGCTAAAATTTTAATGGAAGCTTATTTTAATGATTTAAAAACTCTAGTAAAAAAAATTGTAGACAAATTCATAACCATTTGAGAGATATAGCCAACTTTCAAGATATAGGGTTGTTGACTTGATTATGGGCCAAATTGACACTCTAATATGAGTTGGAATCATATTACTTCACCAAATAACTATAATAATATAAATATATCATAATGATATGGAAATATAGTAAAAATATGAATAATAGATGAGCCACTTTAAGGGGGAAACCTCCCAAATGATTACTTCAATATGATGATGAACAACTAAACTTACCTCATATATATAGTCTACCAAGGCTATGTGAAACCCACAAGATGACCTAATAAGAATATGAATGCATATAAAAATGTAAAATAATATGCAAAAGGGTTATGTAAGCCACAAGTTAGCTACAAATATCTCTATATATACCAATAGTTAAGGGCATACCATACTATAGCTTGTATGTTCTAGGTCTGTAACTCAAACCAGATAGCTTCCTTATTGATGGGCACCATCAAGTAAGACCCTAAGGATTTTTGATATGTCTTCATCCCCATAAAACTCTCCTTTCATATGTTCTTGGCATTTCCACTATCTTTATTTTGTCACCTTCATTTTATAGGCAACCCTAATTGACTATATGTGCCCACTCATTCCATAGTGTATTTATATAGGTTCCATTACCTTTGGTAACATGAAATCCCTATCTCACCTTTCTTGGTTTTGGTTCCTTACTCATTTTCATATACTATATAATGTTTAGGGGTGAGGGTATAGACTGTTAATAGTACTTTGAGTACTAGATCATGCATGTTGATTAACTAGGGGTCTATGGAATAAGTTTCTAAGTTAATAAAGTACCCTCTTAGTTATGCTTGAGGTCTCACTGACTCTCTTATGTTCTAATACATCTCTATAATATATTCATCTACATATTTATATCCCTTTCTTATGCTCATGGATCATCTATATATGATAACTTTGAAGGAATTTACAAGGTGGATCTAGGTTGTTTCCTATAGGTGATGACTAGCTCTCTCGACAGTGTTCATACCTATATATTTTCATTTACTCCCAAAACCACTAATTTTTGATATCATGGTGGTGTAGATATACCATGTTCATATGCCTTGGACTCGAATAGAGGATTTAGACTTATGAGTGATGATTGGTAAGGTCATATGGAGCTTACAATTTGGAAATAGGGCTTACAATTAGGTAAGTTGATAGTGATAAAGCTATAAAATGGTAGAGAATATTTGAGGTCTTGGATTAAATAATTAACTCATACTCAGAATGATCTACAAGGACCCTAACAATCTCCACACATACACCTAATAGAATATAACACTTTGAGGCCATTAATGAGGCATATATGGTGAGAAATAGAAACCTAGGACTCTTTGAAAACCTTAAACTCTAGTAAACAACCTTAATTTATGAAAAACATAGTCATGTAAAATGTGAAATTGTACAACTTTAGTATGGATAAGATACCTAATCCATATGTCCTCTTATTGGCTCACATAACCCTTTTACGATACTTATTTCACTAATTCCCAATCATCTAAAGCTTTCTAGACTTATCCATTTTAGACCCAAGCAGCCCTTTTAGGCCTAGATCCATCCCCTCAAGTCTCATCCCCTTAGGAAAATAGATCCCAAATAGGGTAGGAGCATTGGGACCCAAGGTGTCCTATTTTTAGTGTTGTTATCCAAGTTCACTTTTACCTCCAACAGTTAGATTTTCTTGAATGCTTATCTTTTTCTCTATTGGCCTAATACAAAGTCATCTAACCCATGATCATTAATTACCATGTAAAAGGTCATTCAAAGTCAATTTATAAGGGTTGGCACTCATTTTCAAAATAGATGCAAGAATACAAGCAAGTACACTTGAGCACTCCTTCTTATTCTTTGCATACAACCTTCCAATATTATTCAAAGCCTACTCAAGTCATTGTACTAATCCCTAAATAACTAAAGTACATACAATTTTGCATTCTAGTTGCATTGATGATACACAAATTGCACCAAGCACTTCAATGGGATAACTACATTAGCTTGATCCCTCTTCAGAGTATTGGTATATAGGCAACATGCCAACACACATGGTGTGAAGTGCATCCAGTGTATCCTTTACACACTAACCCCTTCTAGCTCTTTCAAAAGTTTGCATTAAATTTCAAGCACCAAGAGATCTTAAGAGTTTTGAAGATTAAAATAGGCACACAACATGCTCCATAAGGTCTTAGACCTTGAAATTCTAGTGACAGGGTAACACTTTTTTTTCCAAATAGAACCTAAAAAGCTTTCAACCTCAAGACAATAGTGTCATAATAAGACTAAAATGCTATAAAGTAGGGTGTATTACTTTTGGTTCTCCTATCCAATCAAGAAATGAAGTCTAGAGACCTATTTTTGACTATTTCTTAATCCTGATCCTCCAATATTAGACCTTGTCTCAGTCCAGATCAATCAGAATAAGCTAAGTTCTAATCTCTCTCACTTCCTACTATATTTAGAAAAGGTAAAAGTATAATCTATTTACACAAATTAGTAGGTCAATTATTACATATTTATTTACTAATTTACTTTGTTTATCCCCTTTATTATTTATGAATATAACTCTAATATTCTAAAAATAATAAAACATTTGGTGAACCTAATTGACTTCAAATTTTTGCACAAAACCCTAGAAACCCCAGGGCTAATTGTTTATAATTTTTTGAAATATTATCCTAATTTTTAATAAATTTAAAAATAAAAAAACTACAAATTAATTGAAATAATTTTAATAAATTTACCCAAACCCTAGTTTGCACACACTAGGTCCTATTTGCATACAAACACATTCAAACCACTAGGAAAAATATATTGCTAATTTTAGAAATATTTTCAAATTTTTCTTGAATTTTCAAGATAAATTATAAAAATTCATATAAATTTTTTCATATTATTATATTAATTTCAAAAAAAATTATTTTTCAAATCCTAGTTGCATGTACTAGCTCCTTGCTACTTCTTGAGGTATCACCTTACATTTATACACAAATTACAAAAATGATGCTCAACTATTTCCAACTTCTTACATTTATTATAAATAACAAAGAAACCATAATGGACCCTATCATGTACATGAATGATGAAGTCTATCATATGTTATTACAAAGTTTCATTCTTTGCTTTTTATGCTTATTTGTCATTATATGGGATGATGTTAAGTAATTTATTCTTAAAAATATTGAACCATCTCTTGCATCACCTCCCTTGGAGCCTCTCCCCTATACCAAGTCATGTTTCATGGTCCATCTTACTCTTCCCTAGGTCACTACCCATCACCAAAGGGCCCAATTGACACCTTTTGTTCCTCTACCTCCTTGACCCATCGATTATCTTCACTCTCCTCCCATAACAACTATAAATCCCATAGGGATAGTAGATAATTTGGTTAGAGATATTACTTGATGTGAAACTATGCTTCCTCCACCTACCCAAGATCCCCATCACCCTACTATTCCAACCTATCCCAAGATCAACTAACTAGCATAGGTAGATTTGCACAAGGCATATGACATTGTTGATCAGTTGAGAAATGCTCTAGCGAAAATTTCCATGTTAGAACTACTCTATAAAAATAATGTATTCAAGTACATTATTTATCATGCACTCACTCAGACTTATATGCCTCTTGATTCAAAACCTTCTTATTTTGCATTAGTGGTCAATACTCTAAAAAATTATAGAAGATGTAATTTATTTTGATAGTGAGGGCATACCTTCTCAAATAGTTATTGATCAAAATTTTCCACTATTCATACAAGTACAAGTCAAAACCAATGTAGTCAAGAGAGTTCTCATTGATAGTGGTTCCAGAATAAATTTATGTAATATCACACTCTTGTAGGCCATGGGTATAGATTTGGCATCAATGTAAAAAACATATAAGAACATTTGAGGGTTTGATGATATACCATGACAAACTTTGGGTATTATTACTTTAGATATCATGGTGGGACCAAAAACCCTCTCCACATAATTTTAAGTCATGCCAGGTCCTCTCCACTATAATGTTTTACTCAGATGACCTTGGATACATACCATGGTTGTTATTCCTTCTACTCTCCATCAATGTATTAAGTTTCTCCATAAGGGATATTTATACACATGTTTGGTAGACAACCAACCATTTAGATATTGTCAACTTAGAGAGTCATCTTCAACTATTTCATCAAATGTGACACCATATCTCATAGTATAGCCACCACTTTATATAATTTCTCTTGATCAGATATACACATATTAATTTGGAGAGACTATCACTACCCATACTACTCACTTATAGTTGTACCATCAACACCAACTCTTTTTCTAGATATAATAGCTTCTACCATGCCAACTACTCTATCGATCATAGTTCATACATTGATTACACATCCACCATCACTGACAATAACACCAGTAAATCTAGTTGATTCCATACTTACTCCACTTGTTACATTTATTTTGGTAGTAGTACCATCTTTTACTACTACAACTGATGAGACTCCTATATCACAGTTACCCCTAGTGGTAACTTTTGAATTACTATATGTACATGATGTTGATATATATTCACATGACTTTTTAGATGATGATATGACACCCACACTTATAGATTATCATTTGTGTGGATTAAGATTTACACCAATTAGCCCAGGAGAGTATCAAGATGACTCTATAGCTCTCATACCACATCATATAGTGTTTTTATCATCTTGCACTACAATCTCAAGACATCCTCCACATTCATGACCATAGTCAACTCACTTGGCACATAAAATTCACATGGTTACCTCTATGGATATAAAGATAGTTATTTAGATTTAGGTAGAAAACACACAACATCAACCACACTTTATGTTATAGATACTAATTGATCATGGATTGATCACATTACCTACAGTATGACATAGATGTATCAATAGATTATCACATCAAGATGGTCACCCATTCTATACCTTTTAAAGGATTAGATGCTATGATACAGACTCATGCAAAACTTATAGCAAAGATTGAATAAACTATAGGATTGAGGTATTATTCAAATTATAGCACCACCAATACCACCATCAGTTTTAGCTCCACCACTTTCACTGAAGTCACTTACAAGCAAGGCTAAATGTCTAAGAGTAGAATCAACATCTCCACCACTTGAGCAACCCTCAGTTTGCCTTCAACATGATGACATCACAAACACAACATTTACAGCATATGATGATACTTATGATGATGATATTGATGAATTTGATGATTGATGAGATCCTTTTCTTCATTTTCATCCCCAATAAGCTCTGTCTTTAGATCCCTTCCCACCACTAGCCTAGTCTTTTATATTATGATGTATATAATTATACATAATTTATTTCCAAAATTTATTGTGCATATTATCTCTTGCTTGATTGTACATATTTAAAATATTGTCAAAAATATAAAAACAATATAACACTTCAAAATATAAAAGCATTCAAAAAATTGCAAAAACACCAAAAACTTTTTTTGATTATATGCATCATCCATGTTTACATTACTACTAGCATGCTATGACATAAATTTAGTATTTCATGCTATTTTATGTCGATTTATTCACATTACCATGCTTCACTTGATCTTATTTGAGTGTGTGCAGTGACATCCATCTATTTGATTGCTTCATTATACCCATTGAGGGGGCATTCCTACTTCTAAATTTGAGACATACATCTATAGACACACCCACTAGGGGCATATTATACATGATTACACCATCCAAGTTATGTCATTCCTACACTACACACTTTGATTTATCATGTTGATGTACATTACTCTATAGATTACATAGATTACTACATTGATATTTCACTAGTACCTAACACTTGTGTATTTCTAAGCATATACCTAGTCTTGTACTACACATGTTTTGCATACTTTAAAATTTGTTTTTATTATTTATATGTGTTTGTATCTTTTAGTTATTCATTTTGATTTCATTCCTTGCTTAACATAGCTTGTGTGATTGAATTTCTAGTTCTTGCTTGTCTTTTGTTTGTGCCTTATGACATATGCCAATGTCTTTTGCCTCTATCCATGTGTGTGCCTTAGGATATTTTCCAATGTCCTTTGCTTGTAATTTTATATGTTCTTATGGACCTTGTGCCAACTTTTATTATTCACTTGTATGTGTATGTGGCATTTGAACATACCTCCATGCTTGTCTTCTATTTTGAGTGACATGTGTCCATGTCCATTAATTATCTAATCCTCATTATGTGCAATTCCATGATTCCAATCATTAATTTATCTTGCTTCTTGGATGCCATGATGGACATCATGTTCCATCCCTCCATGCTTACTAACAACTAATATCTAACATTACCAGTCTAGTTCAATATCATGCACATGCTCTTACATTTTTATATCTATCTAGGCATACACCTATTGATATAGCATTCTATCAATTCAAATATTGCTATATCTTGAAATATCTTGTCAAATATTTAATGCTATATCTTGCATCTATATAACTTAACACACTTGAAAGACTCCTTTTTATTCTAAGGGTAGTCATGATAGGTTCATCATTACTACCCTCAAAAGAGGGGGCATAAAATATGGGTTTTCATAGAGATCAAAACTCTCAATAGTCAAAATAGTAGCATTCAGAACACTTAGTAAAGAATCTATAGGTCAAACCGGTCAAACTAGAGTAGAAAATAGTGATAGTTTCATAACAACAGTTAATTTTTAAATTGAAAAATAGTGATAAAAATGGATAGTAGCACCAAACATAAGGATGTTGACATTTTAACACTCCTATCTTAGTAGGAAAACATTCAAGGTTTCCATAAATAGGTAAAAATTTTAGTTTACGGATAGTTTTTACACTTCCAGATCAATCAAAATTAGTAGTTTTAATACAATTTTATTAGAGAATCTAGATACAGGGGGTTATCATGTATGGCATAATAGTTATTTATTTTAGTTTATATTAAGTAGTTGGCATAACTTCTAGATTAAAATCCATGTTCTAGACATTAGTGATTGGGGGCAATGTGCATGACACATTGATCTTCTTTTCTTTTTTAGTTCAATTTATTCCAAGAATTCTCAGTAGTTATGTGCCTTAATCCATATGTAGGTAGTTGACATCACATTTTATTTAAAATTTTATATAAGTTTAGCTTTTTGAGCATCTGAGTACCTAAATTCCTAAGTTGGATTTCATATAGGTATGTTGCATCAATTTCAAAGAGGGTTTCATATAAGCCTATCCTCCATCTTTCAAAATGGCCAAGAATGGCCTAGTTTTTAGCATCTATTTAGGGTATCCATGCCACATTTTTAGATTTATATAAAATTCATGGTCTCCATGAGCCATCTCATATGACATCTATTCTATATTGGTTTCACTTCATAGGGCAATGATGGAGCCCAAGGTATAGCTAACCTTTGTATTCTTGAGCCACCTATTTAGAGGGATTGGACACACAGTCTAAACATCGATTAGCACACAAATAATTCATTAACTTGACATATTTGGTGATGATGGATCTGAAAGGGCTAGCCTTTGAATTTTTGAGCCACTTTCTAGGGAATTGAGCACTCAGAGCCTTTCATGATATTAATCTTGATTCAACACACACTTAGCATCATCTAGCACATTCTATCATCACAACATGTTTTGTATCAATTTGAATACCTCTAAGCATTCAAGTTGAACTAAGGAGATGAATAACTTCAAGACATAATTATTGCACCTTTAAACATTGTTCACCTTTAGACACATACATTAGATACCCATTTCTCACTAATGAAACCTTAATTGTAGCCTATAGATAGTGTTATTGTAGATATTTCTCACTCCTATAGGTCCACACATGTAAAATAGAGGATTAAGATGCCATGGAAAGACCCTTTAATACTAGAGATAAAATGAATAAATCACTAGTTTCATTAGATAAGCCAATAATCTCTTTAAATTATTCCATTTATTTTGTGATGCGTAGATTAAGATGATAACCAAGTTACTTAGAGACTTAGCATTTGTTCATATAGCACAAAATTTTAATCCTAAAACCAATGACCATGATTTTAAGGTCATCAATTCTACTTTATTTGGCCAAGATCTTGGACCTGCATGCTTTTTCTCTTATACTAACTTAGTAGAAACATGAAATGATCTTCATGTCTACTAAAGACCTTAGTAGAGGAATTAAACCCATTTTTTGGCTATTTGGGCCCTAAAACACTTGGATTTATTCATCATATGGTTGTGTTGAACTCCCCTTGCCGACCCCTAACTCTATCTAATCAAATTTGTACTATACAGATCTATACCACTCTAAAAACTCCTAAAACCCATAAACTCATCTCAAATAAACTAATTTGACATGTCATGGATTCAACAAGACTAATCAAAATCTACTTGGTTGTCTTTGGATCCCTCTCACTATTGGATCTAAAAATATACAAACTAATATTATGGTCCTTGATACCCATGGACTCATCACATGAGGGATATCTTCTCTTTTGGAAGCTAATTCATCAAGTCATTCATAATGGTAAAAGGTATAAACATGAGGTCGATCCTAACCCATAGAGTATTTAGCATCATAATCCTAAATCTCAATACCATATTACCCCTATTTTAAAGATCAATAGTGCCCCTTTACGCTAATTTGTTAATATAAATATGGATTTACATGTCACTCTTGTTGATTCTGATGATGATGAGCCCAATGACTTACATGATACATGTAATACTACTAAGCTACCTCCTTAGATATTGGATTAGCTACCTCCCTCCTTATTACCTCATGATCATATCATCCCTCTTATTGATGAGATCATTGATTTCCCTCCTCCATACAATTCCCATAAAGCATCTTATATAGAATATGACTTCATATGTAATGATTATGGATTGGTTAAATTATTTGAATATCCTTCAATTATGTCACCATGTAAATTTAATGATTTAAGTATCTCACCTTTCTAAGTTCCTTTTGAGTCACAAGCATGTAAAATTTCTCCAAATTATGATGATAACTACATCATGGCCCAATATAAATCATGAGACATAGATGTTCAACATTATCATAAAATTTTAGCTCAAATACATGATTTTAATTATGATGTTCACATATTTTCAATAGATTTTGAGTTGGAACTTGAAATTCATGTACCTACAATCAATTCTCCACTTCTTGATACTCTTTAGGTGGTTGAAAAAACCTTACCTCTTGTATCTTTAGAACTTTAAAAACCTTTTATGCCTCTTATCACATCAAATATTCTACCTGAACCTTTTCCCATCCATGATTCCAATAATAAAACAATTGAATATGATCAACCTTCCTCTATAGTTTCACCTACTCCTGAGATCACCCTTGATGCCAAGGCCATATATTTATGTCGGATACATTCTTAATATGACTTCCATAATAAAAAAATCATTGATCTTGAAGTAGATGTGGAATATTATGTCCTTCTGCCTATGTTACCTAGTGATGATGCCATCCTTTAATTGCCCCATGCTCAAGAACCTTAACTTCCTTAGAAACATCACAAACTTGGGAATTTCAAGAAAAAGACCCCTCATTTTAAAAATTTAATTTCTATAATTAATCCTAAAACCAATCCCATTTCCTCTGTTCCTAATGTGCCATTTTATTTTCAAGATGAAAATGTTATGCTTATCAAGGAAACTAAAAAAATCAAATAAGGCACCTCCTCATGTCCTTGCTCTATAACATATATAGATAACTCACACAAATTGAACATGATAATTTTAGTTTTTTATTTAATAAATATCATGTGAATTTCACTTGGTCATATGAGGACATGCCTAGAATTGATCCTAGTATCATGGTGTAAAACAACATCACATATCTTGATGCAAAACCTGTTTTAAAAAAATAGCATAACTTCCCCTTTGAGGTTACCACTTATGCCATAAATAAATAATTAAATTTTTAGATGCAAAATTTATCAAAGTAGTGGACTATTCTGAATGGGTCTCCAACATTGTCCCCATTCACAAAAAATTCACCATGGTCATTCACATCTGCATCAATTTTTATAACCTCAATCTTACTTGTCTCAAGGATAACTTTCCAACCTTCGATAGATGCCATCATCAATTCCACTACTATAAATAAAATTTTGTCCCTCATGGATGGTTTTTTGAGCTACAAACAAATTCACATTGCCTACAAAGATCAACACAATATAAATTTCACCATGGAATGGGGCACCTATTTCTATGTTAAAATGCCCTTTAGCCTTAAAAATATTGGAACTACCTATCAATGGGATATGACCCACATTTTTCATGAATTTATCCATAATATTACAGAAACCTATGTGGATGACCTCATCACCAAATCTAAAATCTACAAAGCTCATCTTTCTGATCTTGTCATCATCTTCAAACTAGACCCCTAAAAATGTGTCTTTGGCATCAAATTTGGTAAATTTATAGGGTTATTATTCTCTCTTCATAGTATTTATGTCAATCCCACTAAGATTAAAACAAATTTTAACATACCTATTCCTATTTCTATTCTAGACATTTGTACTTATCTTGGCAAGCTTGGGGCAATACAATGATTTTCCCCCAAAATGGTTTATCACATTTATTATGTTAATTCCCTCCTTAAAAAAGGTAATGATCTCAAATGGATTGATCCTTATTATAAAACATTTGACAATATGAAATAATAATCTCTCCATCTACCTACCCTTCATCTACCTTCCAATGATCTTTCTTTAATTTAGTATACTTCTTCCACACCTATATCAGTTAGGGCAATGCTTTCCCAACAAGATGATATTGGAAAAGAGTATGACATCTACTATATTTTTTGGGGTCTTATTTATTATGAAATTTTTTACATCAAAGTATAATGTGATTTCCTCATTATATATTTTGAAGCTAAAAATATCTATCATTACATGTTTTATCAAATAAACTATGTTATAGTTCATTCTAACCCACTTCATCTCTGTTTATCTAAGTCCTTTCTCCTTAGACCCAAAATTGGAAAGTGGATGGTTATTTCAATGGAATTTTATCTCTACATTATCATGCAAAATTTTTTTAAAGGAAAAGTCATTGCTGACCAATTCATAACATCACCCATACCTACTACCAATCACCTTCAAGATAGTCTCCTTGCCAATAATATCCTTTATATTGAAGGTCTTAATCAAGATACCTCTCTTAAATATTAATTACAAAAATTCACTATTGATTTAGAAGAAATTAATAAGAGAATATTCCTACATCATTATTGACACTACTAAATTTAAAATAGTCATTGAAGAACTTCCTAAAATCAACATTGACTTACATTAAGACACTTGAACCCTTCATTTTGATGGTGCTAAATGTCTCCAAGGAGATAGGTTAGGTTATATACTCATTATTACTCATGGTAAAATCATCCATTTAGTATTTCACCCTAATTTTAATGTCACTAATAACATGATAGAATATGATGCATTAATCCTAGGCATGAGAGTGGCACTTGACTTAAACATTATATATCTACATGCTTTGGGTGACTCCCAAATCATCTACCAATAGTTTAATAGTTATTATAAATTTAAAATTGAAAATATTATTGATTACCATCAAATGGCCACTACCCTTGACAAAGAATTCACTTCTTTTACCATTGAGCCCATTCTTAGAGATCAAAACTCTATCACTTGATTTTTTAGCATCCTTATTTCATATGCGCCCAATTATCACTAATTTTATCTTTATTATTTAAATAATAAATTCTCCATATTCCATCCCACCACAGGATTCACTTATTTTTCATATTAAAGATGTTAACATTTTAAATATCCCATATTAAAAATATATTATTTAATTTCTTGAGCATCAAACCTATCCTCCAAACATGGATTCCCATTTAAAGACTCAAATTTGCAAACAAGCTTTCAAATATGTCTTTCAATATAACATCCTTTATTATAAAAATGTTGAAGGTACCTTGATTTTAAATGTAATTAAATAAGAGGTTCCTCCTCTCCTTTAACAAGCATATGGGTGAATTTATAGTGGTTATTATACCAAACATGTTATAACATGCAAATGCATATACAAGGGATACTTCTAGCTCACTCTTAAAAAGGATACTATTTAATTTTCTAAAAAAATTATTCCTTTCCAAATTCATGATGATCCAATCCATTCTCTAATATTCAAGCTTTAAACTTTATAATCTCCTTAGCCATTTTCCATGTGAGGATTAGATCTCATAGGTAAACTACCTAGATCATAGGATGGGCATGTCTTTATAATTATAGCTACTGAATATTTTACCAAATGGGTTGAAGCCATTCCTTTCATCAATGTTAGAGGAACCAATATTTATAAATTCATCCTTAATCAAATAATTTATTATTTTTTACTTTCACATAATATCATTTTCAATAATGGTGGTAATTTCAAAAATAAAGACATGAAACAACTCTATGTTAAATTCAAAATATCTCACAATTTTTTCATACCCTATCATCCATAATGTAAAATCTAAGTTGAGTCCACAAAAAAAATTCAAAATAAAATCATCCAAATTATAATCCAAGAAACCTGCATGGATTGGCATCTTCAATTATAGCCCACACTTTGGATTTATCACACTAGAAAATGCCTTACCATTGGGGCAACACCATTCTCACTATTCTATGGTCTTGAATCTATCCTTCCATTAGAAGTTGAGATTACCTCTCTCTGTATATCTCTTCATGGTATCATGCCTGATGAGGAATTATGTGAATCTAGCCTTCATTCTCTTGATCTTATAAATGAACCATCTTTTTGCTTTGTAACATAATGACCAATACAAGGATCGTATCACCAAATAACATAATAAAAATGTTAAAGTTTACACTTTCAATGTTAGTGATCTAGTCCTTAAATTAGACTATACCTATATACACATAATATTTTCAAACTTTTATCAAAAAATGATATTCTCTATCTTGTAGTAACTCATTGAATGTCAATTTTTTAAGTGAAAGCATTAAGGGGTGCATCAATAAATGGGTGGGTAAACCATTGGTGATTCATAGGATTTTTATCCCTTTTACCACTTATTATCTACACACTTGTCTCTTGAAAACCATTCCCCTAAGCTTATTATTCTCTCTTGCACACTCCTCTGGTCATTTACCACCTTATGTACCCCTTTTCCTAAACTAAAACCCCTTTCAATAGTTTACATGACTAGGTTGACTAGGTAGACCTTCTCCTCTTATTGGTGAAAATTATTTAGGATCTAGGTTGGCTCTTGGCTGACCTATCCTATGACCTAATGGGTTTTTGTCAATAACAATACTAGGTCGATTGGTTTAACCTTATCAGTCAAAAATTTTAGATGGGTTTAGGGTCAAATATTCCTATATATGAAAGATAAATTTTCCATTATTTATATAAGAGAATAATAATGAAGAAATATTATGCATCTACTTATCCATCATTTTAGTTGAGGAGTAAGATTATGATTCATACTTTCTTTGGAGATATAGATCTTGTTTTGTGGAGAAGTGTTTTGGATGTATTGATAGGTTCTATAGAATAGAACTGATTCCTTAAATACCAAAACAACCTCTTGAAAATCACCTTAGGCAAACGTGATATTGAGGCTCGATGGGTTTGTCTTCAAAGGTAAGTATTCCAAACTTTGTTCCTCCTTTGTAAGAAAAGATAGATATTCACTTTCACTTCTCTTCTATGTATTAGGATTCCATATACATTGATGTGAGTATATGTCTTCTATGCATGTTTAATTTTAGTGTTTATTACCCCCACTTTGTGCCACAAGCTTTAGTGAGCACTAGATTAGATTTATTTTATTTACTTCTTAATATAGTGAATATGAAAACATAAGACCTAATTATAGTTATTGCATTATTTTTATTGATTGGATGCTTTAGGACCTTCCCTAGTGATATTATTATGATAAGAGAACCCATAATCAGGTCTAATAGATCCATATTGGTCATGTTCTTGATTATCTAATGTATCCCCAATTGGAAGTGTAAATAGGATCTATTTTCTTCGAGTTAGGACTGATTTGTAGATCTAATGCATTTTTTATGCATACATTTTGGTGAACCCAATGTGAATCTAAACCTTATAGGTTTTATTTCACATTTTTCATTTCTATTATTTTATTTATTAATTTTATATATTTTTGATACTAGGTTGATAAGGCCAGTATAGTTTATAACTTTTGCACATAGGTTTAACACACAGTCACATCGAAATGACTCTATTATTTCTATATAGGTCTTTATTAGATAGAGGTTACTAGATTGAATAGGTCAAAATAGTACTTTTATTCAATTCTAGATAGTAGATTATGTTGAACATTTGACTTAGTCTCTTATTTAGTTACAAAAACAACAAACTAGGTCGAATAGGTCAACTTAGTATCATAGTTAGATTCCAAATAACAAACTAGGTCGACCAACCCAGTATAATCATCTTAATGGCTTCAAAAAATAGGTAATTATAGAACTAGGTTGACCCAATGGATACAGTTGGTAAAACTTACAAGCAATATTCAAGGCACTTCAACAAAAATCTCACATTCCTCAACATCATCCAACCCACCAAAGTTCCTTTCTTTCTCTTTCAATTTAGTTATTCCTTATAGTTTTATTTTAAAAAGTTTATAGTCTTTAAAATTGTAATCATACAAAAAACTAGGTTTACTTGGTCGACCTAGTTTTTTATTTGTCTTCTATCTAAAAGATTAGGCTAACTTTGTTGAATTAGTTCTTAATGACTCTATATTTTGTAGTATAGTAGCAACACTCTTGAATTTTGACTCTATTCTATAATTTTTACATACACTATCATTTGAACTAACTCTATATTATGCTTAACTTGGGAATTAATAGATATATGCTAGTAATTGATTCACACTTTCACTTTCAATTGTTTACATGTTTAGAGTAGATCACATAGTTTAATTAGGTTTTTTTTCACTATACAATTTAGTTTAACTATTTTTATCTTTCTTGCACATACCACCAAATCACATAATATCAAAACACATTTAAATATTTGTCTACCCAAAGCCTACCTACTTGGATTTCATCACCAAGGGGGAAAGTGACTTAGTTTTTTGGCCAAGTATGAAAATGTGGCTAATGGTATATATTGGAAAATAAATTGAAAACCTTATTGTTGCAAGATTATAAAGTGAGTGGCTAGGCCCCAATACCAAGCCAATACTATTCCTAGCATAGATCCATTTCATCTTAAACATCTTGAAACCATCCATAGATTACTTTCTAGTTCCCTAATTTTAGACAACTTCCATCTCACACTTAAAAGAACACTTTATAATAATCTAACAACATTCAGGATGGCCATTTAGTTAGAATTTACTTTCAGTTTATTGCTTGCTATTTACTCATTATATGCTGTATAACAAAAACTTGCATTGGCTAATGTTGGTGTAAGGCTTTGTGTAGTGTGCCTTAATTGGATCATTCTCATTGACCTAATTTATTATGTTTTTTATTTCATTTATTTATTTTAAATACATTAAAAAAATATTTCCCAATTTTCACTACACTATCATTCTATTTGACACGATCTCTTACAAACTATATGTTTTGCCTACCTATAGTATGAATTGACCTAGTTAACCCACTAGTCTTTCCACCTCTCAGGATATAGTAATAAGTTGACCTTATCAACTATGTATCCTTATTAGATTGTTCTCTATCTCAATTTATAGTACTCAATTGACCCTGTTTCTTTATATCCTTGTCAGACTACTTTTCATTCCCTATTTTCATTACTAGGTTGATTTAGTCAACTATGTACTCTTATCTATCTTTCCTATCCTCTTCATTTACATCAACTTTACCTCACCTAATATCTCTCTTTCATCATGAACTTCCTATTTTAAGAAACCACTGAGTTAAATTTAGTGGATATGATAAGTCTTACCAACCCTAATAGGTTATCCCATAAGTAAATTGTGGCTCCTATCCTAGATGAAAGTAATGTTCATATATCCACTCATAATACAAACTATGGGACCATCCTCATTCCTCTTCAATTCACAATCATCTCTTCTAACTTGAAGATCAACCCAAATTTGAGTATACACAAAAAGTCCTCTTTTTCATCATTGAGTTTCCTCAATATTGAGGAAAGGATCCTTCCATTATTTACCATCTCATGACAAGCAGTCAAGTTGAGGAACCCCATTTAGATTCTCTCACATTCTCACATGGATTTGGGAATACTATCTTCTTTATTTCTCAACCTTTTCCCTATATTTTGACCCCTTATCATATCATGACCTCTTCTTCTTTGATTTCCTCTACCTTCATGCCTAGCATCTCTACTAACATGGTAGATTTTGCATTTAGTGGGCCCCTTCCAAGATATAATCTTCTTAATTATTCCACTAATAAATAATTTTATACCCATGATAATCATGCCTATAGTGATAATTCTTCTCATCCCTCTACTAGTGTATCTTTTTCCACACAAGAAAATTATATCTCTAGTGTTTCACTTAGTAACAGTTCTTCTAAAGATCCTACTAACACTCATAGTGGTACCCAAGCCACTAATAAAATTATAATGCTTCAAATAATGCTAATAATTAAACTAAAAAACATTAACTCCTATTAAATTTTTTTAATCAAATGAATTCTTTTAAATCCAATAATTCAAATCAAATGATGTAAATGTAAAATCACTTTATCCATCTTCAATCCCACCTTCAATAGATGCCATGGGGCATGCATAACCAAAATGTTCCCACATCTCCTCTTCATGATTCTGATGGTAATCTTATCCCTCAACCTCCTCTTATTAATAAGACAATCAAACATCTTCAAAATGAGCCTCTTACATCTAAAATTTCTAATATCAATATAGGACGTATCACACCTACCATTTATTATAATGGATTAACTGATCCTAGTCTTCATTTAAAAATATTTGGAAATCTATATGAATACTGGGTCTAATTGAACACATTTTCCACTACCAATATATTAGCAAAAAATCTCACAAGTGATGCTTTATAATGGTACAACAAACTCAAATCTCATTCTATTACTAGTTTGGAATATTTAGTAAATGCTCTGGTCCAAGAGTTCCAAACTAGTGATCTGCTTGAGAATACCTTGGCCAATTTTATCAATTGTAATCAACTTGAAATTGAAATTTCACAACCTTTCATTAAATGATAGAAGACCTTGTATAATAATGTAAACATAATATGGTTGATGATAACTTTTTTCATCTATTTATCAATGTTCTTTTCCCCAAGTTGTAATATAAAGTCTATATTCTCTCCCCATGTAATTTTTAAGAGACCACTGACCAAGAAAAGCATGAAGATTTCCTTATGTATCAATTTGTGATATCCCAACATTCTATGGGTACTCACATGTTACTCAAGAATAAGAATCATCATACTAACAATAATGGTGTCATAAACTCTTATGATACTTGTATAGACATAATATTTTTAACTTTGATCAAATATTGATGCTTTACTTACTACAAGAACCCATTGAGACTCAATATCTCTAAGTGCATGCCCTAAGGGATGCACTAGGAAAGGGGTGGGCAGACATTTGGTGCTCTACAGGATTATTTTCACTTATTTTTACATTATTTCCAATTCAACTAGCTTCTAAAGCCATATCCTGAGCTATTACTCCTCCCTTTCACACTTCTCCAGTATTTTTCCTCTTTTCATCCCTCTTTCCTCACCTTGATCCCCTTTTGACAATCAGTTATACTAGGTTGACTAGGTTGACCTTGTATAATTTTTAGTCTTTGATTACTATATAGGGTGTATTGGGTTGATCTTATACTATTTTGGGATATTTTCACTTGAGATTTGTGTTATCGCTTTGGTTGACCTATCTTAAGACCTAGTGAATAATTAACCAAAAACATACAAGGTTAACTGGGTCGACCTTGTATAATTGACATATTCAAAAGGATTTAGGGTAAAATCTACCTATAAATACAAGATCATTTTATGATTATTTAAAGATGCAATTAATAGTTATTATTTACTCATGCTTATTTATAATATGATCTTCCACCATTCTACTTGAGGAGTCTTAGCTTAGGGTTTCTACTTGGAGAATCTAGTCTTGTGGATAAGTCTTGGATGATTTGACCTTTTTTAGTGATCCTTAAAAACCAAAATAACCTCTTTAAAATCCCCTTTGGCCAAGGGAGAGATTAAGTCTTGATGGATTCACATTCAGGTAATTATATTCTAACTTTGTTCTCCTCTCTTTAGTAGATCGAAGTAGCATAAGTATCAACTCAAATAATATTACTCTTCATATTCCATGTGTTGAGTATTAATTTTACTTATATTAATTTAAATTATCCTATACATGTTTTGATTACTTTACTAACCCCTCATATTATGCCATAAGCTTTGGTGAGCACTAGATTAGATTAACTTTCTTGTTTATTAGACATAAGTGAAATATTAAACCTAGGATGCTTTTAGGATTATTGCATGATTGTGTTAGACTATAGGATTTAAAACCTTCCCTAATATGGTGTATTATGATAAGTGATCCCCGAATCGGGTCTAGTGGATCCCCATCTTGTTCAAGCTCCCTCTTAATAAATGTATTCCCAATCAAAAGTGTAGGTATGCTCTATTTTCTCTAGGCCAGGATTGATTTATAGGCATGATGCATTTCTGATTGAATACATTTTGGTGAGCCTAATGTGAATCTTATCCCACCACTGGTTGGATTTTCTTCAAATTTCCACTTTATTTTTAGTATATTATTCACTTTGGCTTCACCTTCATAATACATTTTAGTGACCCTGACGTGAACTAACCCTTCTAGGTTTTGTTTCACATTTTTCATAATTTCATTTTTATATTGTCTATTTTTCCCTTGCTTACTATACTAGGATGAACCTATCAACTTTTTATAGTTTTTAGTCCTATTTTCTATACTAGGTTGAACTTATCAACTCTTTACAATTTTTAGACCCTATTTTCTCTACTAGATCAACCTAGTTGACTCTATACATTTTTTTATTTCTTTGTTTTTTTGATCTAGTCCTCTATTTCTCTTTCTTAGAATTTGTTAATTTCTCTCAAGTATCATCTCCCTTGTAAAAATATTCTTGGATAACTTGAATCCATTTAGACACTCTATGGGGCTCTCTTTGATTCTTATATTTTCCTTTTTTATTCTCTTTTTAGCTTGTGGGGCATCTTCCAATGCCCATCCACACATTTCTATAACATTTGAGGCATCTTGTGATACCCATCCCTACATCCAATTACCCATTGGGGCATATTATGATGCCCACTCTTATCCTCTATTACATTATAGCAAACTAATTCAATTCCAAGAAACCTTCTAAGACACAAGCTTGTCTCTCACATGCTCATCCTTGATATAGAAGTTAGTATAGGATCCTTCCCTTATTTTAATGTTTTCTTTCTATATCTATCTAACAATTTTTGTAAGTTACTTACATGGGTCTCTCCCTCTGCATAAGATCTCTCTTTTTTTACAAATCTTTAGTCCTCCCTTTTTGGTCTATTGGTTTTTTGATGTGCCATAGTCTTCTTTATCTTTACTCTTTTTACATTTTTTTTTGGCATCCCTTGGGTTTCTCTTTTATGAGTTTATTTGTAAGACTATGGATAGGACCCAAAACTCCTCACAACATACCATCTTTTGTATAACTCATTTATTTTCACATACATAATTTTTGGCATCCTTGTGGGTTTCAATTTTATGAAGTTGCAGTGTAAGACCATGGATAGGACCCAGTCCTCCTCATAAAATTACCATCTTTTCATTATTTTTCTAGAATACATTATGAAATGGTTACACATTCTTGATCTTTTTTCTCAACTTTAGCTTGTGTTTATTTTGATAGATCGAATTTGCATAATAATATGTTAGCATGTTTTCTTCCATTTATCTCATTCTTATGATAAGTAATCACACTTTATTATCAATGTATCCCTTTTTACCCTTTGTCACAATTTTTGTGATTTTATGTAATTCAAATTATTCCATGTGTCATTCCTCTTTATTTTCACTTTATTTCACTTCACATTGGATAAAATAAGGTCAAAGTCAAGATAGAAATTTTATTTTACCTATATTTATGAGGTTCTTAGACCCCATGTTCTTTGAAGTTTCTCTTTCTTAGTAACCAAGTCCCAAGTATTCAAATGAAATTCATCTTTAGCACCCATGATTGGTTCTCCAAATTTGTATGGATGAGGAAAAGAAAAATACATAAAGAAAGTTAAAAGCCAGCTTAAAATTCAATGATATATAAAAGGAAACATACAAATCTCAAACTTTAAATCACACCAAAAGACATGATTACAATCACATCTCCTATCTCTAATTGAAGCTCAAACTCCACAGTTGACCTCACATAGAACCGAGGTCCATTAGGCTATAATAGGACAATATATTGTAATATGGGAATTCAAAAAAACTCTATAGTGTTACCTATTTTCTCATTTAAGTACCCAATATTTG
The DNA here is from genome assembly GCA_037957365.1 of Torreya grandis. Taxonomy (NCBI): domain Eukaryota; kingdom Viridiplantae; phylum Streptophyta; class Pinopsida; order Cupressales; family Taxaceae; genus Torreya; species Torreya grandis. The sequence continues at coordinate 1,977,258 of JARHVA010002630.1, read as the reverse complement.
TAGTAGACCAACAACTCTATAAGGGATCCTAAGGAATGAGGAACACATTGTGGGAGGGTAGGTGTATTTTAATTTTTATGCATATAGAATTTATGGGATGATCTATATACTTCATTTTTTGACCTAAAACTTGTGTTGCTAAGAGAAATACTTTACAGTCCTTAAGATCAAAAGTTCTCTTATTTTGACAAACCTAAATTGAGTGTCTTGACTTTGATAAAGAGTTATTCTATCTTATTTTTTCCTTCATTCTCCCCTCCACCTAGATTCATTTCACCCCTTGATATAAAAATTGTGATTCCAAATATGTTTTCCCTTATTCTTTAATTCCTTATTCTTCATCTCCTTAAAACATGCTAGCACTAATTTGTTTTAGTTTTATCCGTCCTTAGAGAGGAACAACATGTTTAAACAACTATGGATTACTTATTTATTTTTCACCTTGATTTTACATTTCTAGACTAGTCTTACTTTTATTTTACCATTTATATCTATCAAACTATCCTATTATTATATACACCTAAGTTTATACCCTTTTTTCATTGTTGAGTGAGGTTGGCTTGTTAATTCTCACTCATCAATGTTGTTTTCCCTTTTATACACCTTTTTCCATTGTTGAGTGAGATAAGGATTGTTACTGCTGACTCATCAATGTTAGTTTACCATTTTTATTTATTATTTTACCATTGATGTTTTATTACCATATCTTTTTTACATGTGTCCTTGGTTTGACCAGGTGATTTTTCATTTCTTACTCAAGGTTTACTTATTTGAGTTTTTCAGTCTTTAATAGCCTTAGATTTATGATTACCTAATTTACTCTTGTGTTTGACTTGGTTATTTGGTGTAACATAACACTTGTCATCTCATCTTTCCAAATTCCCAACTATGTCCCATACTTATAATACAAGTTATCTTGGCTTTCTTGTATTTGTTTGTTTTTTCTCTTTAGTTTTGTATTCCTAAGTTTGTTGAAAGCAGTGTCTACGTCCTACACAATTAAAACTAACAAAAAAATAGACAACCATCCAAAAATAAAGGCAAGTCAATGTATGCATCATGTTTAATTTTTAGTAATTTTCCATTTTAGTCATTTAATTTTAGTTATTTTATGATTTAAAATACTGTAACTTTTTCTTTAGCCTCAACATTATGTGTCCTTTTATTCTCTCTCAAAGCACCATCCCCTATTGCACCTTAGTGACACATGATGAGATTTGAGTGGGGCATATGTATACACATAGTATTTTTAAGTTTTATCAAATACTAATGTTTTACCTCTTGTAAGAACCCATCAAGACTAAATCTCTTTGAGTGCATGCCCTAAGGGGTGCATCGAGAAATGGGTGGATAGACCTTTGGTGATTTTTAGGATTGTTGTCCCTTATTGCCACATTATTACCAATCTAACTATCTCCTAAAACCATTCTCTAAGATATTACTCATCCATTTCACACTCCTCCAATATTTTTCATATTTTCATCCCTCTTTTCCTGACCTTAATCCCCTTTTGATAGTTTTACTAGGTTGATTGGGTTTACCATGTATGATTTTCACCCTTTGATTACTATACAGGGTCAATTGGGTTGACCCTATAATATTTTGGGATATATTCACTTGAGAGTTAAGTTATCCCTTTGGCTGATCTAGTTTGGGACCTAAAGAATAATTTATCAAAAACATTCACAGTCAATGGGGTCGACCCCATAAAACCAACATATTTAAAAGGATTTAGGGTAAGATCCACTTATAAATATAATATCATTTCATCTTTATTTGAAGATGCAATCAAGATTTATTATTTTCTCATGATTATTTATAATCTTCTCTTCCACCATTCTACTTGAGGAGTCTTAGTTTATGGTTTCTACTTGGATAATTTAGTCTTGTGGATAAGTCTTAGATGTTTTGGCCTTTCTTAGTGATCCTTACAAACCACAACCTATTTTCAAGCCCCTTTGGCCAAGGGAGATATTGATTCTTGATGGTTTCACATTCAAGTAAGTATATTCTAACTTTGTTTTCCTTTCTTTAGTATATATAAATATCATAAAGTATTAGCTTGAATAATATTACTCTTCATATTCCATGTATTAGGGTCTTACACATACTTAGCTTAATTGAGATTCTCCTATACATGTTTTTATTGCTTTACTAACCCCTTATATTATGCCACAAGCTTTGGTGAGCACTAGCTTATATTTAATTTCTTATTTATTAAACATATGTAAAATATTAAACCTAGGATGCTTTTAGGGTTATTGTGTGATTTTGTTAGATTATAGGCTTTAGAAACCTTCATAAAATGGTGTATTGTGATAAGTGATCCCCTAATTAGGTCTAGAGGATCCTCATCTTGGTCATGTTCCTACTTAATAATTGTTTTTAAAATCATAAGTGTAGGTATTCTTTATCCTCTTTGAGCTAGGATTGATTTATAAACATGATGCATTTTTAATTGCATACAATAACATTAACACTATTCAAGATATTGTTCCTAACCAAACTTTAGAATAGTTTTCCCTTCCTAAAAACATCATCAACCTTGATTTATATTCAACCAATAGCATTAATGTTCAAAAACCTTTATCCTTAGAAAAATTACAATAATGTCTACCAAGGCCTCTCCCATGAGAATTGATCCCACTTGACCCATGAATTATTGGTATGATCCCAATAAATTTTGTTGGTTTCACACTAGTTGGGGTCATTCTCATGAGACATATAGGTAGCTTCATAATTTGGCTATGGATTTTCTTTTTGGTCCCAATTTTGATGATGATTCTACCATTCATAAATGCCAATAATTTTATGGCATTACTTTAAAATCCCATGAAACACAAACTAAATCTCAAGCTTTAAATTAGGCTAATGCTCACATGGCCATCTATAAGTATCCTCTTCCAAATCACCAGGATACTTAAGACAAGCCAACCCATTCTCCCACTAATGTTGATAGTCTTATTGACCCAACTCCTAAAGAGAATGTGGTTAATATGACTAACATGCAAAGGGTGGCTACTTTCATTGATCTTCAACCCATCTACACACCTCTATTATCTCACATATTTTATATTAACCAATATTCCTATCTAACTCACTTAATTGAGTTGGGGAAAGAAAACCTTATAAATTTTAATGAATCAATTCCAACACCTGCCTTGGATAACACTTCTCATTTTATCTCTAACATCCTTCCATATTCTTTACCTGGCACCAAGGATACACAAATTTCTCTCAACACTTATTCTAAACTAGCTCAAACCACACCTGCATCAACTAATCCATCTTATCAACATAATATACAAACTTGTCCTTTAATTAAACCTTTTTCCTCTTATCAACATCAAATCACATGCACTCTAGCTCCTCCTCTTGAGGGACTCCTTAAACATTATGCACCTTTTCCAATAATCTTCTTATAGGTTATGATGAGTGGGATCCTATCAAGGAACTCACTAATATACCATCCCAAATCCCATTTATTAAACTTATGTGGATCTCTCTACATCATTTTAATCATCTCATGTAGCTTTTTTTTGAAATTAACATCCCTTATCTTCCCTTAATAGGATATGAATCCACCTTATCTATATTAAAAGATAGAATTTTACAAAAGTACGAATAAATGTCCATACATGATGAAATAATGGACACTTCTATTTCCCTAAAATTCCCCATTACTTCTATGATTCTTGATGATATTTTTCTTCATATAGATGATCCTCCTCTATTTATCAATGTTCAAATTAGTAATAACTAAGTTAAGCATGTCTTTATTGACAAGGGTTCTAGAACTTATGTTTCTTTTCTCAATTTTATTAAAACCCTTGGATATTATGAATGAAATACTAATTCCACATGTAACACATGTCAAGGCTATGATTGAAGGCAAATTCCTCCTTTATGTTATGTGTGGCTCCCCATTACCATCCCACCTATCACCATTCATGTGAAGGTGATGATCTTCAAATTACTTCTATATTATAACATTGTTTTTGGTAGGCCTTGGACTCATTTCATGAGAGAAGTTGCCTCTTATTATTTATAATGTGTTAAGTTTCCTCATAATGGAGATATATATAGGATTCAAGGTGATGCCAACCCTTAGAATTTTGAAAAATTCCAAGACTATGTTGTATTCAAGATTCCTACCCTTGAACCCTTACCAAGTGTTCCATTTCATGATCCTAATGATTTAAATTTCCCATAAATTCCACCTAAGGTTACAATGGTCATTGTAAATTCATCAAGAATATACCCCCTTATCTCCTAGATTATGATGATGATGAGCATGATGAGATCAATCTCAAGACTAAAACTTTTGATCTCTCACCTCACCTCATCTCTTCGCTTCCCACTTATTTTCAACCTCATTTTCATAAACCACCTTATGATGGCATCCCTATTATCTTAACTAGGACTCAACATTCCATTCATCACACCACATTGAATGATAAAGTCATCCCTATCTATGCCATTGATCTTCATACACCTGATTATGATGATAGTTATAACTTATATGATCCATTCTTGGGAGGTCTAGTTTAGGCCCATGATGTTGAGATTAATCATTATTTTTCCTCTTTGCTTTATTATTTTAGTATATCTTATCATATTATATCCTATATAATTCCTAATTTTACAAATTTTCCTCTTGATTGTATGGTAGTGATAGTTTGCACACCTCAAGTTTCTGAAGAACTTCATAGGAGTATGTTTATGGATCTTTTTATGATTGGTCCATATCACTTTTATACATAACATTACCCCTCTATCTTACTTATCTTTTAGATGAATATGAATATCCTTCAAGCTTCTATGGACCCCACACCTACTTTAGAAAATCCCTATTTTGATCCCATTCCTACTCCATTTATAACTAAGTCTCTTCCAATTTTTGATCCTATTACTCCTTTAGTCAATCCTTATCCAATCTCTCCAACAAACCCACCTTATATTGGTGATGGTTTTCTCCCTTTACTATAACTAGCTTCTTCATCTAAAAAATGGGCCAACCAATCTTATTTTGGAATTCATAAAGTTGGTGGTCTAATATTAGACTATAGATTATTCCCTATATCAAGTTCTCTCATCTTCTTTTTCACATTTTCCTATGAGTACTTATACCAATATTACTCAGGCATATGTGTTTCTTCCACAACACAAATAACCACTCATCCATGCATAAGCTATGATAATATATCAACGCCTTGAATCCCAATACTACTCAACCCTTAGATAAGGATATACCTCCCCTAAAAGTATAACTTTAGTATCTTACTAAGTATGAAGAGGTATATTGTCTTTAGGACCAATGTGACACACATCACACTAATCGTTGTTACATCTTAAGGATCACCTCCTAACCATTCTTGTGCCTTCTATCATTCCCCCCATAGGTCAATCTCACAAGAAGGCTCCCTCTTCTTCCCCCATGGTTCCACCTCCTATGTTTCCATATCCTTCTATGTTCCCTTCTCCACCCACTATTCCTCTACCTATGAATCCCTCACTTGTGGACCTTCCCTCACCCATGGATCCTTTTCCACCCATGAGTCCCTCACCCATGGCACCTTCCCCATCAATGACCCCTTTATCTCCCATAGAAACCACTCTTATGAATTATCTTATGCATCCCCTATATGATAACCCTTATCAATATGATCCTTTTATCATTCCTACTTTTTAAGTTGAAGAGATTTGATGTGAAGTATGTTCTCAGCTTTCACTGAAGATTAATGAGACATTATCTACAGTTCACATTCAACATCATAGAGACTTATCAGATGTTATGGATAATGTGTGTGGAAAAATATATTAGTAATTATGAGAACATGCATGGTGTTATTACATTTACATTTGGAATGGATGTGTGATCCAACTTTATCTTTATCTATTTTTATATCATCTGAGATTGTGTAAAATTATTGTCTATCTTACATGGTGACTTTGGTTTCACACTTTATATTTATTATGATATCATTATGTTGTCTTATGGATTTTGCTTTCATAATTTCATTATTTTTATTCTTGATTTTATTTCTTATGACTCCCCTTTTATTTTTCTTGATTGTTTGCTATCTTATCTTTATAAATACACATAATTTTCATTATAACTTGGTTATACAAACCTTGCTCCCTTTAGTCATTCCTCATTTATCATGTCATCATTTAGAAAACAATTTCTCTCATTATAATCTCTTTTTATTGGTCCACTTTGGATCTCATTTTATCCCCCTTTATTCACTTTCACAAACAAAGTATACACATGGTTGAGACTTGAGATAACATGCTAATTCATCATTTAGCTTAAGTGTTCTAGTCAGTCTTGTGTTTGGATACTTAGCTTCTTTTAGCCTAAGCCTAAATATCATTCATTTGTATCACTCTATCTCTCATGATTGGTAATTTCAAATCATATGGAGGAGAAATCATAAAATTCACTAAAATTTTCAAAATCCAATCATTTAATAAAAGACAATGATTTTAAAGGTAATATTCAAAAAAATTAAAAGTCAAATCACACTAAAAGATGAAATTATAAGCACATCTCCTTTCTCTAATAAAATATCAAACTTTACATATGACCTCACAATAGAGCTGAGGTCTATTGGGGTATGGTAGGCTAGTAGATTAGAAAAGGAGAATAAAAATATCTGTTAGTACTACCTACTTTGTCATTCAAGTACCCAATCTTTATAGTAGACTAATGAATTTGTAAGGAGTCTTGAGGAATGGGGAACACATTCTGGGAAGGTAGTTCCATTTTAATTTTTTTGTTTAAAATCTACCCACATGATTGATATTAATAGCACACTTATTTGCATACACAACTTTATGTCTATGGAAAACATGTATCCTCTATATATTGATGGTTACTAGTCACTTAGTGTCTTATCATTTCCTTAGTGTGCCTCATGTCTCATAATTTATTCTCATAAGACACCTAAATTATGATTTTTACATTCCATTTTTCACTCCCTACAATCTTAATATTTCCCCTTGAGAAATATGGTTTTGTTCATTGATTACTCCCCTAGGGATTCCATTTGTGAGTTGCATTATAAGACCATGGATAAGACATGGCCTTCCTCACAAATTACCAAATTTTCAAATTTCCATTCCAAAAATCTCCCTTTTACCAAAATTTCACATTATTTCCACCTCATTATGTTCCCTTTGTGAGTTGCAGTGTAAGACCATGGATAGGACCCGACCTTGCTCACAAAATTTTCCAATATCCAAGTCTTAACAAAAATTACATGTGTCAAATATGAGAAAATATGTGATTTATTATGAGTTAAACATCATTAACATGATTATCATCTTTATTTAGTGTGTTTTATTATTACTTCATTAATCTTTCATATTTTATCTTCTTATTTTCTGATTGCATGTAAGAATCCAACCACTTTTCTTGAGTTTTTCATATTTCCCAACTTGAATTAGTGTGATTAATTTAAGATAATTTTTACCAATTTTGTTTCTCTTTTATACTTTCTAACATGATTTATGTGATTTTATTTGTTTTAATTTGGTGCAAATCTCTTTCTCATGGTTTAAAAACAATTTTTGTCCTTTTGTTTTCCACATTTTTGGTTTATTATACTTCATCATATTTTGTTATTACACATTTAACATTGTGATGTAGTGTGTCATACATTTGTCTTTGATTAATTATACTTTTCCAAGTCTTTTGGTCTGTTTCTTTTTAACCAAGCATGTGTACTACATAATGCTAGAAAATAAAACACCCCACATAGATTTCCTATAGCATATACAACAAAAGTAAAATACATATGCTAGAAATAATTATATCCATGCATCGACAACCACAACCAAAATATAAAACATAAGATCAACATCAAACTGTCAAAACATAATATCTCTCTATATGTCATGTGTTTTAATACAAATTCAAAAAATACATTACTTCAGTTCTATGGCTAGGCTTTATCCTATATATATAATGGCCTAAACATGTTACCCATATATGCCTCAAATATTCCCATATTAATAGTACAATGTAAATAGGATGTCTAAGATATCAAGCCTATTACTTGTCCTTGTTGGTTGTCTACTTGGGCCTATACCCATCCTAGTTGAATCATGGTAGCCAAATGTGTAGCTTTCATCTCCTCACCATCTTGGCTCTTTTAGATTTCACTGGGTCTCTCAAATCTATATTTTTCTCTAAAAATAGTCAAACAATAGCAAATGAATTTTTTTTCACCCTATTCAAAGCTACTATTCACAATTATTTACCCTTTAATTATTTATTGTCAGAATCCTTGTTTTGATTATATCTTTGTTTTTAATAACTTATTTTTCAAATCATAATTTCTTTTGTAATCATGACATCATATAGAATATTTTCCATTATTATATGCCTATATTGTAATTTTTTTTTATTTTTTGTAGTAATCTCTATAGGTTCACCTAATGTTCCTCACATTGGAACACTTTCACCTCTCTCATAGTTTCTTATTTATCTAAAATACTAAGGTAAGTAAAGGTATGTGTTTTTTAATTTTTTCCTTTCATTTATGTTTTTTTCTCCTTATTGAATTTTACTTATCATCAGTATTATGTGTCATGTTCTATTCTTGAAGCACCATCTTGTGTTACACTTAAGTGACATGTGATGAGCTTTGAGTTGGGTATATGTATACACATAATCTTTTTAAACTTTTATCAATTGATGATATATATCTAGAAATAACCCATCAATTGTAAATCTATATTAGTGAATGACTTAAGGGGTGTACTGAGAAAGGGGTGGATAGACCATTAGTGCTTCATAGGATTGTTATCCCTTTTTCCACTTGTTATCTACACACTTGTCTCCTAAAAATAATTATCATAAGCTTGTTCTTCTCTCTTGCACACTTCTCTAGTAATTTACCACCTTATGTACCCCTTTTCCTAACCTAAAACTAATTTCGATAGTTTACATGACTAGATCAACGAGGTTGACCTTTTACTCTTATTGGTGATACTCATTTAAGGTCTAGGTCAGCTCCTAGCCAACCTGGCTCATGACCTAGTGAATTTTTGTCAATAACGATACTAGGTCAACTTGGTCAAACCTATCAAACAAAATGTTTAGAAGGATTTAGGGTTAAATCTACCTATAAGAATAGAATAATAAGTAATAACTAGTGTACATCTACTTATCCACCCTTCTACTTGAAGAGCAAGATTAGGGTTTCATACTTTCTTTGGAGATACATATATTGTATTATGGAAAAGTCTTTTGGATGCATTGATAGGTTATGTATCCTAGATCTTATTTATCCTTGTCATCCTTACATATCATAACAACCTCTTATGAAACACCTTAGCCAAGGGAGAGATTGAGGTTCAATGGGTTCATCTTCAAAGGTATGTATTCCTAACTTTGTTCCTCCTTTGTAAGAGTAGATAGATATACACTTTCACTTCTCTTCCATGTATTAGGATTATGTATAAATTAACATGATTATATGTCTTCTATGCATGTTTAATTTTAGTTTTTATTACCTCACCTTTGTTCCACAAGCTTTGGTGAGCACTATATTAGATTTATTTGCTTTACGTGTTGATAGTATAGTGAATATGAAAAAATAGAACCTATTCAAGGTTATTACATGATTTTTATTAACTAGAGGCTTTTCAACCCTCCCTAGTGATATTTTTGTGATAATATATCCTCTAATCATGTCAAGTAGATCCATATTGGTCATGTTCTCAAATACCTAATGTATCTCCAATCAAAAGTGTAAGTAGGATCTATCTTCTCCAAGCTAGGATTGATTTGTAGATTTGATGCATTTATGATTACATATAATACACATTATCACTTGGATTTACACCCTTTGAGGAGATGCAAATCTCTCCTCATCTAAGTGGCATAATGGAATCACCTCTAGGTTTTTGGGTAACCTAGGGAATGAGGTGAATCTCTAGATAGGGATAGCTCCCTTGATGCACCACTTTAGATTGAAACTACTATTAAAATTGTTTGGTGAAAAGGGAGACAAATAAATAAAAGAGAAATAATCTAAGGGAGCTAATACACCAAATAACATGATGATATCTAACACATACATGTTACACTTGAAATCAAAGGATAAACTGGACATACACTTCTCCAATCTTCATCTTCTCATATTAATGCTACATTGTGAGGTTATAGATGAATGTGAAAATCTAGGAGAACTAGATAAGATGACTATAAGGGAACTAATGAAAATACTAACTCATTTAGTCCTTGACATATCCTTGAACACTTCACATGCCCTAGAAGAAGAAGCTTTCTAATTGCAAATAAATGATAGAATGAAATAACATGATAAGATATCCATAGTCTTCACTTATGAAAAATCAATAATTCCACATGAACACACTAATAAAATTCATGTAAGAGGTGAAAATCATGGTGGAGTATCCAATACAATGCCAAAATGGCTAGTTCTTATAAAACTTGTGAGAGAGAGAAGAAGAGAGTTCCAAGGGTCAAAAGGACACTTTTAAAGCTGATCCAATGAGTTAATTATGAATGTGGCAATGGTATGGGATGAACCATACAAGGCATAAAGGTAAAAATGTCAATCCAAGTCATAAACCTTATGAAAAGTGGCAAAAAACTTCCCATTCTAGCTCAAAAAAACTCCTTACATGATTATCCATATTTGAATTCCTTATAACTAATTAGGAGCAGGTATAATGATTAGAATGGAGTGGGAATATTTCATACATGCCTCTCCATGCATTTGTTACATTCATAGTCCTCTAAAAACCTTTGAAAGTGAACCATCATCATTTGTTGTCTAAAAAACTAATCTTTCTTGTACCTTGCACACTTGGCCTCAAATTTGGATTCAATTTTCCATGATAATTAATGGGAGTGAATGAAAATTTTAAAGGCTCTCCATTTCCTTGTAATAATTAATTACACTTTAAAATCACTTTCCCTTAGATTTTTCACACTTCCCACTAGTTTGTCCAATAGCCCATTTTTGACTGGCTGAGTTGAAGCATCTGGTTTGGACATTTAAGAGTTGTTTAAATGAATAATATTGATATGGGGAGTTATCTTAAGTCTTAATATTTCCATCTAAGTAACTTTAGTCTATTTAAACCTCCTATAACCTACAAAATTCATAAAATAGTGAGAAAGATCCTATTTTTGCCCCCATCCATACAAGTCCATACAACCAAAAATTATGGGGAGTATCTTGATATGGGGAGTTATCTTAAGTCTTAATATTTCCATCTAAGTGACTTTAGTCTATTTAAACCTCCTATAACCTAAAAAATTCATAAAATAGTGAGAAAGATCCTATTTTTGCCCCCATCCGTACAAGTCCATACAACCAAAAATTATGGGGAGTATCTTGAAAGATTCATTTACAAATTGAAATATCTATTCTAGTCAAACTGGTCCATTAGGTTGCATTTCCAAATACATTTTCACAAATTGGTCACTGCAAGGGTTTAACAAGGGTTTTAGACCTGTTTCCACTCTTAAGGTTGGTTCATAAAGATTTCACATCTAACCTACCAAAAAATTAAAAAAATAAGGCCTTTAAGACATTTTATAACTTTCATAAACTCCTCTATCCCCCATGAAAATCATCATGAAAGATATAAGCTTCTAAATCTTCCTTATCGAGCTCCTTTTTCCAATTTCCATAGGTCTGAGTGGGTTTCTGAGCCAAAATGGCTTCCTTATTATTTCCATTGAAATGTGAGAACTTGAACACCTTTGTATTAACACAAAGAACATGATTTAATAATTTATATATATCATCTCATGTTATAAGTATGGAAGACTCTCCATTTGGGCACTAGGCCTAAGCATGCCAAGCAGGCTTAAGTTGCTCTTGAAGCTCAAAATGACATTTTTATGATTTCCTTTCTCTCTAATGGTTAATAAAACTTTTATATGACTCTAAAAATATAATACAACAAGGTAGAAACCATTATTAGGTCTAAAAGTGTGAGTGACCATTCATTTGGGTACTAGGTTTACATCTTGCATTTGGGCCTATCTACAACTTTTACATTTTGGACCTCCCTATTTTTTTCACCCATATGCAAGGTGTTATCCACACTATCTTAGATGTGTTTCAACTTATCAAATCACATTTCAATCCTTCAAGTACTCCCTTTCATATCTTTTCCTAAAATTGTAGTCTTCATGCATCTAGGGAAGTGCCCCCTATTTGAGACAAAATAGGGGCACTTACCCTATTTTTTCAAACAAATTACATATTTTAGAGGCTTATATAGGTAATATATATGATATAAACCAAAAATAAACTCTTTATTTGGTTAAAATACCCCATAATTCATCCAAATTTCAAGATAGACCTCTTGGAGGGTAGAATGTGCAAGGATTTTAGAGGGTTGACTGTGTCTTGTGTTATGAGGACCCTTTTCTCTATTTATGTGAATAATGTTGATGCCATTAGATTTTTCAAAAATTTATATGTCTCCTTAGGTCCATATACACTTGTTTTGTCTTGCATTCATGTTCAAACTTAGTCAATCAACAAGGAACCTTTTGTAGTAACCCACTATCAACACAGTTAGTTATGTTGGGTTTCATGAAAATCTGTAGGTGTCCTTTCTCCTTAGAATTAATTTTTTAAAGTCATAATTTAATCTTAGAGATCATATAAAATTTTATTATAAATATATTAATCTTTAAATGGTAAGGGCACCACCAAAACACCTAGTCTAGGTCACTATTGTCATATGTAGCTGTAGATGCACAATTCTTTGAAAAGGGACACTTGTAGGTGTATGGTGGGGTCATACCTTGCACTTTGTATTTTATTATAAACTATTGAAAAAAAAATAGGTATATTTATATCATTTAATATATTTTTCCATGGAACATTCCTTTATTCCACCACCTATATACCATGTTTAACCTACTATTTGTCTATAGTTGGTTGTAGGTGTATCTTATTAGTCTATCTGTACGAAATATAGGCGTGAATGGAAAAAAGTACCAATGCATCATTTCCCTTGAGAGTATTTTTACATCATGAATTATATTTTACATGATTTAAAACTAATCCATCATGAAACATGATCTCATACCACCAATTTGGATGATAAGGCCTATTATGGCTCAGACCTATAGATAGTAATGGCTAAGGTTAGTGTTTTTCAGGTCACATTTAGTTCTCTTAACACTATCCTCTACTACTCCCTTTCTTTCCAAACTTTGAAAAATATTTTTCATTTATATATACTACAATAAGGACACACTTGGATTCATGAAGGACATTTGGAACCCTATCACAAAACATCAACAAAACCCTAGAGAGATCTATTTTCACATTTTAGGGATTGAAGCTCTAAACTTAGTCATCTTCCTTTTAGAATCATTTTCATCCCCGTTTAGCTATGAATAAATTTGAATTTATATATATTGTTATTTTCAACATGTAATGGTTCTAAGTGAGGTCTCACCATATTCTTTAACACTCCATTGAAGATCTCAGTCCCTTATCTAAGTCACTTGTAGGTGACTGTTTTGGTATGCAAGCAACAAGAGTGGGTTTAGTCAGTTTGCATTACATTTGATCCTTTTATTATTTATAGTCCTATTAAATTTATTTAAAATGTTTTATTCTTATTTCAATGAGATTGACACCACTAATAAGGCTCTCATAATGACATAACATCATCATGAAAACCCCTGTATATGTGTATGGGCTGAGTGTGGATAGTAAACCATGAAATGGAGTAAGAGTGTGGGTGAAACATCTCAAAGTAACTCATAATTAAATTTAAACCTTTAAATACATGAATTTCACCAAGGGTACCCTGAAACAAGTTCCAAAACAATCTTCCAATGTGAAATTCACTTGCAAACTTTTGAACAAAGCAAGCAGGATTTGTCATGACTATTATTATGGTGTCCATGAATTCAAACCATGAAATTTTTCTTGAAAAAGAGTATGAAAGGTGAAGTGGATTTTTTTTTTTTTTTTTTTTAAATTATATTTTTTTGACACAACTTCTTGGAGCCATGAACTAGCTTGAAACTCTTGAAAATGCCTATAGCTTAGAGAATTGACCAGTCCACAAATTTGAGTTTATGGGCTCATAAAAAAACTAAATTTTTTTTTAAAAAGTATGGGGATAATTTTAGGAAGTATTCAACATCATTTGGGAGCAAAATTAGCAGCCATATTGTATGAAATCTCCCAAACAAGAGCAAAAACCCATAGGGTGCACAAAACAACTAGTTGATTTACATAGTCAACTTATTAGCAATGGTTCATGAATAATAACACACCATTATTATAAATTAGTATATTTAAATTAATTTATATAATTTTAATTTAATCTTCCCAAATCATTTTCTCTGAAATGTCCTGAGTTTTCCATACCAAGCAAAAACCTAAAAGTCACTTCAGCTTGTCAATAAGGGTGAAAATGGAACATAAAAGTTTTAAATTGAAAATTTAACTTCCAGATTAAATAAAGAATGGAACTGAGAATGGGTAATCTTAATATGCACAATTAAACACTTTAAAAGTGGCACACTTTCCAAGGAGGCCATACAAGTGCCAAATTCCTCTTTTTCCTCAAGAAAATTACCCATTCTTCTACATAACCTCCCATATTTCATTTTTTTCAGATATTTAATAATTATAGGGACACATGGAGAATTAAATAATTTTTTTACTCCACATTTCCAAATAAACCCATAAAAAGCATTAAATTTACCTTTTTGATATCAAAATGACCCAAAAATGATATAAGAACCAAAATAACTAATGACCAAGGCTAGTACAACATCAAGTGACCTTAAATAATATATAATACACCCCATGACAATATATTAAACCTCTTATAGACCTATACAATCAATTTTTTACCTATAGGTTCCCCAATTTGACTAAAAAGTCAAATTTGGTCAATAAATTGGTGACTCATAGGGTAGTATACCTGCTATACAAACTAGACCAATAGCCTTATCAATAGATTAGGATTAGGAGTCATATAAATTCTAAGGAAAATAAGGAGATCTTTGAAAATTGAATTTGAGATTTTATCAAGACAATAACTACTAATGACTACCTCAACACACAAAGAGAGCAAACACACACACATATGATCAATGCACTTAGGAGAAACATAAAGAAAACCTATTATATACAATAGCAATTAACATACCTCCCCTTAGATCAAATGGAAAGTTTGAACCTTTTATTTCTTCATGACATGAATTATTTAGTGAGACATTTATTTTTTTAATCTCTAGCATTGATGTCTTCAACTTTTTGATAATGTTTGCCAAATTCATTGGCATGATGTTCAATGAGAATCAATAAGATCCAAATAAATTGTATATGGGAATGAAATATTCTTGTGTCTAAATAGCCTCAAATTTATCATATGATCTTTCAACTATGACCTCTAATGGTTATTCAACAAGGCATACCTTTTTGTCTTCCATAGTGCTCTCAACAAGATTGGGCTTCATCTCAGTTGAAAGTTCTTATAGATCATCAAGGAGCTTTGAAAATTCTTCCCAATATTAGTCATTGTCCTCCATGAAAAACTATTCCTTCACCTTATCATATACCAGGTCTTCAACTTGGGAAAGCTCTTCAAACTCTTGGAAGAGCTTCATTTATGGCTACCAATCATCCTTGTCCTCTTTTTCATATAATACCACTACCGCTTCATGCCTTAAATGGTCATCCACAACCTCATTATCAGATATGGAGTCTTCATCATGCAGCTCTTTCTTCAAATCTTCAAAATATTCCTCATAGACACACATCCCCTCAAATATGGAGGCAATATCTTATGAATTATCCTTTTGTTCACCAAGTGGAGTCCCTATGGTAATCTCTTCCTCATAAGAACTCATGAAGTATTCTTCATCAACCATGAATTGAGTTTGCTCTTATTCACTTGCTTCTATCAAGATAGGCTCTTCTTCCAAGATTTCTTCTTTGTCATAAGGAAGGCATTTTTCATTATCAACCAAACAAAGAGATTCAAAACAAGAACTCACCTCTTCTTCAACACTTAAGACCTCTTGAGGTATTTCAAATTGAACCTAAGATGTCATAATATGATCTTGTTTATTAATGGCTATAAGATATTCAGATTCCTTCATGGTGATGCCAAGACTAGGCATCTTGAAATTTGGTGACCTACCCCAATGAGGTTGCCAAGTAGTTACATTTTTTTCAAGCAAGAGTTCTCAATTTTCCTCAACCAGTTGCTCTTCTTTAGGTTCCCACACCATAGGTCCATAAAGGAAAAGGGTGATGGGATTATTAAAAAAGGAACTAGTTGGTGGAAGTGGAACATAGGGCTCAAAAAGAGATTTGGAACTCTCTTGAAGGAGGTTAGATGGGGTGTGTTTAGGCATATAATCTTCCTTTGGGTCTAAACCTTTAATCACACCTTAGCTTATCAACTTCATCCTTGACTCCAAATCTTCAATTTTCTTGGCTAGGTTCACTTTGAAAAGTCTCTCTTAAAGGTCATAAGAATCATCATGAACATTAAAAATGTATTTAGGACTGACATGGAAAACAAGAAACAGCTTGAGGAAGGGCGGGAGGGACTTGCAAAGGATTCACTTAATTTCCCACTTTACACTCCTTAACAATGCTTCTATCTTCTTTCATTCCCAATGATTCCACTATATTACTCCATGTTAAGATGTTAGTATTAGAATCCTTTTATTGAGGAAAGGTAGGAGGATTTTTAATGGAATCAAGAGTCTTCTCAACTTCATACTCTTTGTCAAGACTTTTTTCTTCTTTCTTTCCTCATGACTCCACTATCTTGTTCCAACTTAAGACATTGGGATTATGAGTCTCCTTTTGGGGTGGTGGGGATATAATATGAGAGGCTAATGAGTGATTAAACTTCCCTTACTTGGTTTCTAACATGGACTATTTAAAATGCATATTGGCTAATTCAATTTGTCTATTAAGGTTTGCTTCAAACACAAGACTAGCCTTTCCAACTCTCTTATCCACTTGATTTGGGGAAGGATGGCTTTGGAAATTTGGATTAGGATAATTATTAGGGGTTAAATATTGTTGATATAAAACTTAGGGAAGTGATAATGAAGTTTTATATACTTGGTAAGCCTACCTCTCATGAAATCCTAGTCTATCCTCTAAAGAAGAAACTAGGCCACTCACATCAAACATCTCATTTGTGAGCCTTTGCCAATTGGATATCTCAATAGGTACCCACTCTCTTTTCACCAAATCTAATTATTCTCTCACCTTATGAATGACATGGTTAGGAATATCTATACCACATCTTATTTGTGTGTCAATATCTAACATGTGCTTCTCATAGCTCAAAAGTGTCTTCTTGAAGGTGGAAATGAGTTGTCTTACGAGGTGACTAGGTTGACTAAGAGGACAAAAACATTGGGAATCCTGGTTATATGACTAATATAATTCATGCATGGGATGAAAATCATCATATTGTAGTTTATTTAATTCATATGGAGGCTAGTAAGGATCATGACAAGATTTACCAAGGACTTGTTCATATTGATAGGGAATGGCACAAGCTTGCAATGTCTCACCAACTTGTAAAGAACAAAAATCAACACCAAATTCAGCCATGAAACTTCATTGAAAGAAATAAAACAAAGAAATACATTACTAAAAATATTAAAAAGATATCTTCAGATTATTGACTAACTGAATGTATCTTTAGAGTCTCCATTGATGCTTTGATAGATGCCTCTAAAGGCTGATTGTTGAGAGATAACACCAAAAATATCTCAATCTCTTGGACTAAGAGTCCCACTAGGCATGCCAAAAAAATTTGTCACTTGTATTTTAACCCTTTTAATAGATTAAAATCTCTCCTCAACCATGTATCATAATATAATCACCTTTAGGCTTGTGGGCATCGTAGGGAATGAGGTAAAACTCTAGATAGGGCTAGCTCCCTTGATGTACCACTTTGGATTACAACTACTGCTAAAATTGGGGGTGAAAAGGGAGAGAGATAACTAAAACCAAAATAATATAATGGAGGTGATACACTATATAACATGATGATATCCAACCATATGTATATTACACTTGAAATCAAAGGATAAACTAAACATACACTTCTCCAATCTTCATCTTCTCACATCCATGCTACATTATGAAGTTATGGATGAATGCACAAAGTTAAGAGGATTAGACAAGAGGAATATGATGGCACTAATGGAAATAATAAATCACTTAGTCCTTGACATCTCTTTGACACCTCACATTCCTTGTAAGAAGAAGCTTTCCAATTGTAAATAGATGATAGAATGAAATAACATGATAAGGAATCCATAATCTTCACTTATGAAAAATCAATAATTCCATATTAACATACTAAAAATAGTCATGGAGGAGGTAAAAATAAGTTTTATTATTTATCAAAATTTATACATTTGATCAGGGCTTCACCATACTTAGGTGGAGCATCCAATACAACGCTAAAATGGCTTGTTCTTATAGAATTTATGAGAGAGAGAAGAAGAGAGAAGTCCAAGGGTCACAAGGACACTTGTAAATATAATTAAAGGATTTTATTGTATATTTTTAGATGGTATGGGATGAATAATGCAAGGTTTGAAGGTAAAAATGTCAATCCAAGTCATAAACCTTATGAAAAGTGGCAAGAAACTCCCCATTTTGGCTCAGAAAAATTACCTGCATGATTAATCCTATTTTAATGACTTATAATTAATTAGGAATAGGTATAATGATTGGAATAGAATGGGATGATCTTATAAATGAATCTCCATGAATTGGTTGCATGCCTGGTCCTCTAAAAACCTCTGAATGTGAATCATCATCATCTATTATCCATAAAACTCATCTTTCTTGCACTCTACACACTTGGCCTCAAATTTGGATTCATTTTTCCATGAGAATAAATGGAAGGGAGTGAATGAAAATTTTAAAGGCTCTAAATGGAATTGGAAGCATCAAGGACACTTTAAAATCACTTTCCCTTAGAGTTTTCATACTTTTCATGAGCTTGTCCAATAGGCCAATTTTGATTGGCTGAGTTAAAACATATAGTTTGGAAACTTAGGAGTTATTTATAGGAATTATAGTGATATAATAAGTTATATTTAGTATTAATATTTACATCCATGTGACTTTCATCTCTTGAAACTTCCTATAACTTGTAAAACACACAAAATAGTGAGAAAAACCTTATTTATACCCCCATTCATATAATTCCATACAACCTAAAATTATGGGGAGTATATTGAAGGAGTATTTTAAAAATTCCAATATATATTATAGTCAAAATTATCCATTAGGTTGAATTTCAAACTCCATTTTCACAAACTAGTCATTGCAAGGGTTTAACAATGGTTTTAGACATGTTTCCAATCTTAAAATTGGTTCATAAAGATCTGATGTCTAACCTACCAAAAAATTAAACAAATATGGATTAAAAGACACCTCATAACTTTCTTAAACTCCTCTATCCCCCATGAAAATCATCATGAAATATATAAGCTTCCAAATCTTCCTTATCGAGCTCATTTTTCCAATTTTCATAGGTCTGAGTCGGTTTTTGAGACAAAATGGATTCCTTGTGGTTTCCCTTGAAATTTGATAGATTTAAAACCTATGTATTAATCCCAATAAAATTATTCAATACTTTATATGTCTCACCTCATGATATAAGTATGGAAGACCCACATTTGGGCACTAGGCCTAAGCATGTCAAGTAGGCTTGAGTTGATCTTGAAGCTCAAAATGACCTTTTGATACTTTCCTTAATCTCTAATGGTTCATAGACCTCTGATATGACTCTCAAAATATAATAAAACAAGTTATAAACCATGCTTAGTTCTAGAAGTGTGAGTGACCCTTCATTTGGGAATTAGGCTTGCATCTTGCCTTTGGGCCTATCTACAACTTTTTAATTTTGGACCTCCCTATTTTTTTTCAACCCTATTAAAGATGTTATTAAAAATATCCTAGATGTGTTTTAACTTATCAAATCACATTTAAATCCTTTAAGTACTCCCTTTTATCTCTTATCCTAAAACTACAGGGTTCATGCATTTATAGAAGTGCCCTTATCTGAGACAAAATCAAGGGCACTTTACCTATTTGTTCAAACAAATTACATATTTAAGAGGATTATATAAGTCATATAGATTATATGAACAAAAAGAAACTCTTTATTTGGTCAAAATACGCCCTAATTCATCCAAATTCCAAGATAGACCTCTTGGAGGGCAAACTATGTAGGGGTTTTAGAGGGTTGACTATGTCTTATGTTATGAGGACCCTTTTCTCTATTTATGTGCATAATGATGATGCCATTAGGTTGTTTCAAAATTTATGTCTCTTTAGGTACATCTACACTTTTTTTAATCTTTCATTCATGTTTATACTTATTCAATCAACAAGGAAACTCTTGTGCTAACCCACTGTCAACACAATCAGCTGTGTTGGGTTTGATGAAACTCTATAGGTGTCTTTTCTCCTTAGAGTTAATGTTTTAAAGTCATACTTGAAGTTTGAAGATAATATAAAGCTTTTTATAAATATATTAATAATTAAATGGTAATGACACAACCAAAACACCTAGTCTAGGTGACTAGTATCATTCCTAGCTATAGATGCACAATTCTTTGAAAAGGGACACCTGTAGGTGTATGATGGGGTCATACCTTACACTTTGTCCTCTATTGAAAAATATTGAACACAAATAGGTAAATTTATATAATTCAAGATATTTTTCCATGGAACATTATGTTATTCCACCACCTATATACCATGCTTAACCAATTGTCTATCCATAGTGGGTTGTAGGTGTATCTTATTAGTCCATTTGTACAGACTGTAGGTGTGAATGGAAACAAGTACCAATGCATCATTCCCCTTGAGTGGCTTGTTACATCATGAATTATATTTTACATCATGTAAAACTAATCCATAATGAAACGTGATCTCATACCACCAATTTGGATGAAAAGGCCTATTATGGCTCAGACCTATAGATAGTAATGACTAAGTTCAGTGTTTTTAAGGTCACATTTAGTCCTCTTAAACACTATCCTCTACTGCTCCCTTTCCTTCCAAACTTTTAAAAATATTTATCATTTATATATAATACAAGATTGACACACTTGTATTCATGAAAGGCATTTGGAACCTTATCAAAAAACATCAACAAAACCCTAGAGAGCTCTATTTTCACATTTTACGGATTGAAGCTCTAAACTCAGTCATCATCCTTTTGGAATCATTATCAGCCTTGTTAAGCTATGTATCACTTTAAATGTATCTACCTTAGTCTTTTCAACATTTAAGGGTTACAAGTGAGCTCTCACCACATTATTTAACACTCCATTAAATATCTCAGTCCCCTTTCTAAGTCACATGTAGGTGACTATTTTGGTATGCAGGTAACAAAAGTGAGTTTAGTCATTTTGCATTGCATTTGATACCTTTATTATTTATATTCATATTAAAATAATTTAAAATGTTTCATTCATATTTAAATGATATTTACACCACTAATAAGGCTCTCATAATGACATAACATTATCATGGAAACCCATGCATGTGTGTATGGGCTGAGTGTGGACAGTGAACCATAAAATGGAGCAAGAGTATGGGTGAAATGTTGAAAAGTAAATCATACTTAAATTAAAGTCTTTAAATACATGAAATTCACCAAAGGTACCCTTAAACAAGTTCTAAAACAATCTTCCAATGTGAAATCCACTTGCAAACTCTTGAATAAAGTAGGTAGGATATGTCATGATTGTTAGTATGGTGTCCATGACTGCAAACCTTGAAAAAAATATTTAAAAAGAGTATGAAAGGTGAATGGTAAGTAAAAAAATATTTTAAACATGAGATTTTTTTTGACACTGCTTCTTGGAGCCATGAACTAGCTTAAAACTCCTGAAAATGGTGAAAAATGCCTATAGCTCAAAGAATTGACCAGTCTACAAATTTGAGGTTATTAACTCATCCAAACACAAAAAAACATGAAAAAAATAATGGGGAACATTGGAGGAATAATTAAACATAATTTGGGAGAAACATTAGCAATCATATTATATGAAATTTCCCAAACAAGAGCAAAAACCCATAGGGTACATGAAATAACTAGTTGTTTTGCATAGTCAACTTGTTAGCAATGGTTCATGAATAATAGGCAAAAATTATTCAAAATTATTATATTTAAATTAATTTATATAATTTTAATTTAATATTACAAAATAATTTTACTTGAAACAACCTGAGTTGTCTGTACCAAGTAAAAACCTAAAGGTCACTTCAGCTTGCCAAGAAAGGGAAAATAGAGTATAACATTTTTGGCCTCAAAATGTCACCTATAGATAAAATAAAGTATTTTAATGAGAATTGGGAATCTTAATATTCACATTTAAACATTTTACAAGTTTCACACTTCCCAAGGAGGTTGTACAAGTGCTAAATTCTTCTTTTTCCTTAAGAAAACTACCCAGTCTTCTACATAACCTACCATATTTCATCTTTTTTAGTTAATTAATACTTATATGGACAAATATGGCATTAAATAACGTTTTTATACTTCAAATTTCCTAATAAACCCATAAAAAGCATTAAATTCACCCTTTTTAACCTTAAAATCACCCAAAAATGATATAAGAACCAAAATAACTAATGACCAAGGCTATTACAACATAAAATGACATTAAATAATGTTTAATACACCCCATGAAAATATAATAGAATTATTATAGACCTATAAATTCAATTTTTTACCTATAGGTGCCCCAATTTAACTAAAAAGTCAAATTTGGTCAATAATACCCATGATAAAGAAGGCAAATATGACTAAATATGGTGGGGCCCTTAGTAAAATATATACTTTGCCTAATCACCTATCACATCCAAAATAATGAAGGTTTTATTTTTAAATATCGCACTAATACACAATATTTAAAGTACTTTTCTTAGATCCTTCCCTTTTTATCATGCCTTTTTATCTGCTATCTATTGACTAATTTTGACCCCCAAAGTCAAAATGTCAACCTTTATATGTGAGAACTTAAGTTGTTGTCTTAAAATATTTATTACAGTCTTCTCCATGCCTTAATAGTCCTAAAAAAATCTTTATAAGAACTTATTAGCATTGTTTAAGGTAAATTTAGAGAAATTAAGGTAATGTCTTATTTTAGTCTTGTAGTGGTCTAGCCATGTCATGGAGTGATGAAACTTGGTCAGGTAGTGTCATGGGTCCTTAGGTGTCCTTAAATTTCAATTCATTCCTTAATCAACTTATAAACTTATTTCATGCTTCTTTGTAAAGTTTAAGGTCCTTTTGTGGACTTTAAGGTAAGTTTAATGAAGAAAAATGATGTTTTCAATTCATTCTAACATATGAAAAAGATACCCAAGATAATAATTATACAAACACTCTTTTAAATGTATTTGGAGTATTTACACAACTTAAACATATGTCATCAAGTTATAAATTGGTTAGAATATTGAATTTCAATGCTTAGAAGGGAGTTTAATGCACTTGTACAAACTTCAAGAACTCAACTTTAGGTGGAAATAGCTCATGAGTGTATTTTTAGTTTCTACAAGTTAGAATCATGCATGGAAGGAAGTTTCAAGTCTCAAAGTTAAAAATCACTTATGCTCTAAAACTCAAAAGCTTTGGTTGAAAGATAATTCAAGAAACAAGAACAACACAATTGTATAATGCTATCTCTGAGAAGAGATGTTTTATTAGTCAAATTTGTAGATCCAAACATATGCCTATCTCTAAAAAGAGATGTATGATTTCCATTTGGGTTACATATTCATTTATACACATTTTCAAGGTAGGAGGATCATGTGGAAGGTCACCAATCTTGAGGGAGATTAACTGGTTCAACTTCCATGATCTACAATAACACAGAATTCAAAGAATTACTATTTTTAAAAACTTATTATTTTTAGACTGCACTATCAAAATTAAAATTTGAGACACTTCCATTTAGTTTTCAAGGGTTAAAACCCACCAAGTAGATATCATGCCATCTCATGTCATTACCCTCATTCTTAGCTTTTCAATAGTTCAAATGGGGAGTCAAATAGAGCTATGGTGCAAAAGTTATGGCTCTTAGAAGTTCTACCACCAATTGGGGTAGAACCATCACCTGAATTATCACCTAAAATGTTGCTCAGATAAAATTATCTCTCCTCAATCACTCCATTCACAAGCTCACAAAGGTGAATTTCAAGTGGATGGTACAATTCATAAATTTTAGAGTCAGAGTGACTAAGATGGAGGGAATGAATCAATGTCTTAAAAACTTTCTTTCAATTTATTTTTAGCATATATGAATCATCACAACAACATATAGATCAAGCAATGCATAAGCAATCAACTATACAAGTATGAAATAAGATTACATAATTCAACACACCATATATGAGGGAAACCCTCAATGGGAAGAAAACCCACTGACCCCTACAAATGGACTATAGTCCTATAATTCAAAGGATTATAATTTAGTTAAGCACCAATTCCACATAGAACACCAACCCCAACTAGTTAAGAACCAACTCAACTAGGATTTAGATAGAACCAACTTACAAGGAAGAAACAACCCCCTAAATGACTTAGCACTAACTTAGTCACCTAAAACCTTTGATCACATTTATAACACCTTATTTCTCATACAACATATGATGATCACCTTCTTCAATTATTCTATCTTTCATCCCTCTCAAAATTCCTTCTAGTTTTCTTTATTCAACTAGGTCTCTTTAATATCGATTAGGTCATATGATATTTGTCTTCAAATTTAGACTATAGAGTAAAAATTACTCTATGTTTCATTCTGATCTAGCAATGCATGATACAGATCACTATCTCCACATACTTTGGTTTGAGATGGTGAAGTTTTGGAAACAGAGCATGGGCTCTATTTTCCTTTTTGATTCATTTTTGTCTAAGTGTTGAAATCAAGAAAAAGCTAACAAGTGTCATATTTTGAGGCACCTTTTATATTTTCTATGAGTTGGTTAGAATGTGCCACGTATCTCATAGTGACTCAATGGAATGCACCAAGTGTCACCATCTGTGGTTCATATCAACACCCGTATTTCATCTATTTTCAGTGAAAGGTTTTAACAAGCTAAGTATCAAGATCAAGTGGAAAGTGCCAAGTGGTAGTCATAGAAGGTCTCAGTTCTACTTTTTAAAAAGTGACGAAAGCTACCATGTACTCTAGCAAAATAAATTAGAATCTACCATGTGTTGTGGTCTGAATTATCTTCATCTTTGCTCCACTGATATAGCAAAGACTGTGGTGGGTCCCAAGTTTTGTGTCTGAAGCAAGTGAAAGCTACTAGGTGTCACTATCCATGTAAATGTGAAATGAGACCCATTTGTTTCTATGGTATAAATAGAGTAAAGTGGAGACCAACACATGTCATCTTCCAAAGGTTTCTAAAAGGTAGCTCAAAGAAGATGAGGCTACCATGTAGCCCCAGATAAGTAAAGTGTAAATTGCCATGTGTCCTTTAATGAAGTAGCAGAGATTGACACCTGTTCATGTGTCCCTTTTAAAGTTACTAAGGTAAGAAATACTATGTGTCTCATTTTATTTTAAGATGTTGAAGTTTTGAGGAAGCAGATTGTGACATGTGTCAAAGGTGAAACATTCTTGAGCAAAGACATAAAAGAATATAAGTTACATAGAAAGTGCCACGTGTCTTCAATAAGTACTGTGGAACACGAGTAGTGTCATCCTCTGATGTCTCCTAAAGTAATAATAAAGTTGTAAGAAATTGGCTAAGTGTTACCTAGAATTTAAGAGAAGGGAGCATCCTGTAATTTGTTTTGGCTAATGAACTGCCAAAAGATAAAGCTTTTCAGAATCTATAAGATATCTTCTTTTAGACACTTTCAATTTGGGGAGATTTCATTTGGGCCATCATATTGGGAACAAGTAGACAATCTAGAGTGGATCCAAGGCTATAAATAAGGGTGGAGAGATAACCAAAAAAAAGGAATTATCAAAGAGAATTTTGAGAGTGATTTATTGTAAAGACTTTAGACTTTCTAGAGCTGTGACTAGTAATATCATTTGCTTTTGTTCTATCTTCTCAAGTTGGAAGGTTTATGTAACTGTGCATGTTTTTGTGCCTCTTATGTGATTAGAGAATTAATGAGAAGATTGAATCCTATGCCTTTGTTGATATTTTCTGTGTCATTTGCAAAAGTAGTCTATGTTGTAGACTTTCTAGAGCTTTGATTAGGAATGTCATTTGCTTTTTCTCATTTTCTTGAGTTGAAAAGTTTATATAACTATACATTTTTTTATGCCTCTTATATGACTAGAAAATTCAAATAAGAAGATTGAACCCTATGCCTTTGTTGACTTTTTTTGTATCAAAGCAAAAGTAGTCTATGCCGTGAGCCTCTGTTTCTATTGTTTCCATCTTTTACATTGATCATGCATTTGTTTGCTCTTAAATGTAAATGAATCCTACATATAGTCTCATTGTGCTCAGGATTAAGGTTGAATTACATTAAGGTACATCACCATAGATTAGATTTCCTTTCTTGCATTTGTGTTTTTGATTTAAATTCTTATCCCTTTTCCCAGTATATACTTAGTATAGAGAAAAACTAGCTTCTTTAAAATCTAGAGGTTGTTTAAAGACACAAGTCCCATATCTTGAAACTTCCCATTATTGTTGATTAGAATCAAGCACAATTTTAAATTATCAACAATTTTTGGCATGCCTGGTGGGACAAATCTTGAAGTTTCTTTCAAGATTGTATGAACCAAAGAGCTATGAGAATTCATAGTTGTGGACCAGTAACCAAATCACAATCTACTACAAATCCAAGTATTCTTTTGCCACCTTTGGTAGCTAGTCCAAGGATAAGAGTCAACTAGTTTGTACCAATACCAATAGCAAATATGGGAGCCCCTATACCCCCAAGAAATTATGTGAGTTGGAACACTGGTAGTCCATTAGTCCTCCCAATACCACCAGCTACTTGGGACCCTATCCTAGTGAATGCCTTAAAATCTCTACCCAAATTCAGTGGGCAAGACTTTAAAACACTTGAGGAACATCTTCAAGATGTATCAGATGTCTGTGTTATACATGTTGTCACACAACAAAATGTGACCATAAGATTATTAGCAACTTCTTTTAAAGGGAAGGCTCTAGAATGATATCAGTCTTTGACCCCAAATACCATATCTACATGGGATCAGCTTGGAGATCTTTTTTTTTTAATATTTGAAGAGAAGGGTGATAAGTCTTCTTTGTTACAACAGTTAATTAACATTCAAAGGGGACCACAAGAAGCCATGACTGACTTCAATTCTAGATTTTTAAAAACTTTGGATAGAATCCCTATTATAGCTAGACCATTACTGGGTATGGCCATAGTGTTTTATCTTAAGGCTTTGAATTCAGATATATTTGTTATGATTCAGTCACTTAGAGGACACACTTTACTAGAGGCTTATGAATATGCGGTCAGAGCTGAGAAAAATTTAATAGATGCTGGAAAGTTACCTCCAAGGCCTCCCATGCCCATGTTCCCAAAAATTTCCTTGCCATTACCTCAAGAAGTCCCTAAATCTATAATCCCACCTGTGTCTATGTACACTTACCCTCAACCATCTACTAAAGAAATTATCCCCACTCAGTCATCTGAGCTGGATGATATCAATAATATCTTAAGGACATTTTCTAATGAGCTGATCAATATAAAAAGATAGCATAATACTTTATCTAAGCCTCCATATCAAGGCAATCAAGGAAATAGATTTTCATCTTAGTCAAACCAATATCAAGGTCCTCCAAGACAAACTAACCATTAGCCAGCAAACCAATAGGTTGTAGTCCCCACACCCTCACAGACTATTCCTCCCAATTCAAATAGGGAGATTATTCCAAGGCAAAATAACTATGTGGATAACACTAATGCCTGGTCTTTCCCTTGCAATAATGCTCATACACCTAGAGATTGTCCTATGGGTAATTTAAAACAAAAGGTGGCAGAGCAAAGAAGAATGGATGGTCAGTTTACAATTTTCAGTCACAATCAAGTCTACCAGTCTTCTGATATGTAGAATTTAGTCTTAATGTCTCAGATGCAAGGGATGTCTTTGTAACAAGAGGAAGAAATAGCCCCAAAATATTATTTGTTTTCATAGGTTAAAGATGAAGAATCAATATTTTTGAATGAAGCTTCTATTTCCAAGAAACTAGTAGTGTAATCAGACTACTGTACTAGATCAAAGAGAAGAATGTTGGAATAGCCTAAAGTTGTAAACAATGAAGCTATAGAGAATCCTTCATTTCAATGTCATCAACATGTAGCTATTAGACAAGAAATGCTTCAGCCAGTGCGAAATCAAGAAGCTCTTGAACAAGTTCAAAGAAAGACAAGATATCCTAATCTTATAAGAATTCAAAATTTTAGACCAATGAATGTGGTAGATCAGCTAAAGATGACCCCAGCAGAAGTATCAATTTGGGATATGTTAGCTATTCTTGAACAAAGAACATTATTACAAGAAGCTCTTCAAAATCAAACAACACCCAAATATACTGAAGGACCTACTGAAAAGAAAGCTCAAAGACACAGTTCATCTACAAACAATAGCCATAGCAAATAATACATTAGAGGTAAGCAAATCCAAACTGGATCCTTTCTATTCAACTAAGATAGGTGATTGGACTAAGCATAATCAAGGAAAAGAAAATAACCAGTTGTTAGCTATGATGCATAGTGACCCATATTAAAATTATAATTCTACTAGTTTGGGCACTTATGTTATTTTTGATGAGGACCATGAAATCCTGAATGTTTTAAGGAAAGAAATGCCAACTAATCAAGGATCTGGAAAGGATTCAGAGATATGGACTTTAAATTTTGATGGGGTTAGAAGTAAAAATGGTGCTGGAGAAAGAATTTGTCTTACTACTCCAAATGGTGAAATTTTTTTAAGGGCTATCCGTTTTCAATTTGCTTGTACTAATAATGATGTTGAGTATGAATCCTTAGTGCATGGGCTCCTATTAGCCAAGAAAAAAAGAATCTAATAGTAAAAGGAGATTTAGAATTAGTAGTAAAGCAAATTAGAGAAAAGGCAATAATAAAGAATGTCAGAATGAAATCCTACAAGCACAAAATTTGGTACTTAATAGAAGATTTTGAAGCTTTTAATATTGAAGTAGTTCCTAGGATTCAAAATTTTGAAGCTAATAGGATGGCACATATTGGTTCATAGTTTGATCCAGCAACTGGCCTATTAATTAACAATGAGTCAATAAAGGTTATAGTAAGGCTAGCTATTCTTGATAATGATGAGAATTGGAAAGTGTTTGAGAATGATTTTTAGGTACTCTCATTCTTGCAATAATCAGGGGAATTCACTGATTAATTACAACCAAAGATTGAAGAGGCATATGGGGATCAAATTATACAATTAAAGAATAATAAACTTCCCAAAGGTTTAATCACTTTAGAAAGCCTTTTTGATCTAGAAGATGTAAGCTTGGAGAAGAAAAGGTCCCAAGAAAACAAAGCAGATTATTTTGAAATAGAAGTGAGTGAAGGGAAAAAATTAAAAGTTGGAAACTCTGCAACTCAAGAAGAAAAGGAAAGGCTAATTGAATTATGCAAAAAATATGACAGAGTCATAGCCTGGAGCTATGAAGACCTTCATGGATATAATAGAGACATTATTTAGCACACAATAGAATTGACCGAAGAATCTAAGCCTGTCAGATAGAAACATAGACCAATGAATCCAAGGATTGAGCCTTTAATGGTGGATGAGTTGCAGAAACTTTTAGATTCTAAAATAATTTTTCCAATCAAACATTCAACATGGGTATCAAATCTAGTACCAGTTAGAAAAAAGAATGGTGATATAAGACTTTGTGTAGATTTCATAGACCTAAACAAAGCATCTTTGAAGGATCACTATCCCTTGCCCTCTATGGAACAAATTATACAAACTATGACTGGATCAGAGAGATTCTCTTTGCTAGATGAATTCTCTAGATACAATCAGATTTGGTTGGCTAAAGAAGACCAATACAAGACTGCTTTTACCACCAAATGGGGAACATTTTCATATGCTAAGATGCCATTTGGCCTATCAAATGCTAGAGCCACTTTTTAGAGAGATATGGATGTTTCATTTAGAGAATTGATAAATAAAATCATCCTGATTTATCTTGATGATCTTACTATTTTTTCAAAGAATGTTGCTGATCATTTTGATCATTTAGAAGTTGTGTTTAAAAAATGTAAATAATTTGGAATATCCTTGAATCCTAAGAAATGTATCTTTGTTGTCCCTCAAGGCAAATTATTGGGACATATAGTATCTATTGATCATTTTTTCCCAATAGGCCAAAATCAGTCCCCTTCTTCCCTTGCTATTTAGAGCCAGTCAATTTCAGGTTACACGAGTTCATCGAGCTTTGGTTCATCATTTTAGTTTAATGACAAGATCAACTAGTCTTGGTTTATTGCTTGGTTTAACAAATTTAGTTCAACACTTCAGCTTGGTTTAACACATTGGTTTAGCACCTGGTTCAATCAGCCTTAGTTCAATTGGCCTAAGTTAATCGATGGGTTCATCAGCCTTGGTTCAATCAGCTTAGTTCAAACAATCAGCTCATTGGCAAGTTCATCAGTGCATAGTGTTGAATCACTGAACCAATTTAATAGACTAATTCAACACATTGGTTTAATGCATCAATTTAATCTTTTAGTTCAATGCTAGGTTTAATGGTTGGTTCAAGCAAACAGTTCAAAGGCATGGTTCAAAGGGCTTGGTGCGCAGTGTTGAACCATTGAACCATTTTTGGTTTAATGGGTCAGTTTAATAGCTTGGTTCAAGGGGACATCCCAAAGCTGAAGGGCAGGTGCCCCTGTGGAGGGTAGTTCTGAGTCTAAAAGCCCTTGTGGAGGGCAGGAAGCACTTCAAAGGAAAGATAGCTAAAGGGTAAGTTTTTGAAATTTTGTTTGAGGCCAAATTCTTTTGAACTTTTTGTCCAAAGGAATTCCTTCAAACAAAAAGTCTAAAGGAATTTTGGAAAAGCCCACAAAAAAGACCTAATGAAATTGCCCATGATGGTGACGTCTTGAAAACTATCAATTTTAAGAAGATAGAATAGACATTGGTTTTCAAACTATGACAGGCCCAAGAACATCAAATTTTACACCAAGAAAGCTAGAGCGTAAAAGGCACCAAGTGGCAACTATGAAAGACTTTGACATGCTTTTTAGGAGCACCAAAATGTGCCACGTGTCCCCTATAAGGCTTAGTGGAAGCTGACAAGTGTCAACACCCATAGGTTTCTCCTTTTGCTTTGTTATTCAAAGAGAAGAGTATGATGGGCCCGAATGAGTTGCTAAATGCAGTGAAAGCTGCCAAGTGTCACCATCCATGAGAACCAAAAAGGTCTCAAAAGTTTTTTTAAGGCAGCTAAAGGTTTTATGAAAGTAGCCATGTGTCACCTTCCATAGAAAGCTCAAAAAATACTTCCAAAGCCTCTAAGTTAAGCAAAAAGAATAGGTAAAAGCAACCATGTGTAAGTTAAGTAGATGTTGCCACGTATCCCATCATCAGCTTAGCAGAAGCCACCACATGTCAACATCTACATTTCAAAGTATCTTCTAAGTGTCTAAGCAGTGGACTGTGACATGTGTCAAAAGTAGATGCACTCTCAGCTAAGAGCCAAAGGAGTAGCAAAAGGAGCCAAAGGAGGCAAAGTGGCCAAGCATAGAAGCAGATGAAGTGATCCAAGTGGCACAAGAAAGTGTCGATTCAAGGAGTTATTTTGGTGGTTGACATAGTACCTATCATGTGATCATCAAGAGGTGAAATAGTGAACTGTGTGACCCATTTTTCTTCATTTTGCATTGATGAGTAGACAAATAGTGTAGCCCATAATTTTGAATCATGATAGGGGCTGACACAACATTATCTTCAAGTGGCTTCCTCATCCCAATGCTCAAAAAGCACATGGGTCACTTGTAAAAGGGTACCAAAATGGCCTCTTTCTTCCTCTATAAATTGTAAGCTTCTCATTTGAGAAGGGATCCATCCCTCAGCCTTAAGGTAAAACTCTACCCAAAAAATCTCTTGAGCTTGTAAGGCAGAGCTGCCAAATTTTTACCTTGAATCAGAACTTAGCTATTTTTACCTCTATCTAGAGTTGCACTTTAAAGTATATGTTTGTTTTCTTATTTTGTGTTAAGTCATTGTCTTTCATGCTTTCACAGATCAATCACAGCATGTCTAGTGCATTATGAAGTCTCCTTTCTATAGGTCTACTAGAAGTGTCTATAGAAATGATATAAGTGCCTATGAATATGCTATCAAAGTGTGTCCTAGAACACCTTTGCTAGTTCCTTCCTCCCTGTACTTCCACAGACCCCTGGCTGACTATTGTAGAAGAGCTTCCCACTTTAGATGAAGTGTATAGGCACTTATTTTTGTGAAAAGTGTATATTTAGGCTAGGTGGGTCATCACTATTTTGGTGTATCACCTTTTACTTTTTAAGCTTAGGTTTTATTTTTAGCATCTCTCTCTCCCTTTTCATCCCCCCTTTTTTCATTTTGTTTTTTAGCAGTAAGAGAAACCAGGGCCTATAAGATACATCAGAGGGAGCTAGCCCTCATCTAGAGACTCTCCCCTCTAGCTTCACTAGTCCCATAGGCAAGAGGGGAGTTTCCATTGTTGCGTGTGGAAAGGCAGGAGCTCGACGTCCTGCCCGAGGTGCAATCCACTGTGTCAACAATTTTTGGCATGCCTAGTGGGATCAACTAGGACAAGTTTTGTCTAAAGAGTTGAAGAATTTTTGGTGTGTTCTTTAACCAACTAGCCTTTGGAGGCTTTTGCATCAACACCAATGGTGACTCTGAGTTGAACCAGTTGGTTAAGTAGCTTGGTGCCATCAAAAAACACTTTTGTATGTATAATTCTTTTGCACAAAATCATGGACCTTGTATTCCTTCATATGACTATGATTAAACTCAAGATATTTAGAGAATCACCTCAAGCAACCCTCCTAGTTGCCATATAATGATAAGGGAAGTGGCCCTAGAGATTGACAAACTAGAGGAGCAGTACGGATATCAGCAAGAGCTGATGTATAGAGAGGAGTGTTTATTTAGGCAAGCTCAGGCCTTGCAATCCATGGAGGAGGAGGTAGAAAAATGGAGAAATTCATTAATTCAAGGTAGTCAACCTTATGTGCCCCCTCCTATTCTGAAGAAAGCCCCCTCTTATGCACCAAATCCTTTTTATCAGATATCACTTGCTCACTCTAGCTCATCTAATGCATTTGCTCTCAATCTCATGTGCCTAGCTTTCCAACATCAAAGGGCATCAGAGCAACCCCCATGGAGATCAATCTTTTCAATTCCTTATATTGTGAATCTTCCATTGGGGGAAATACTATGAGCTAGCACATCCCTCTTCTAGAGACTCTTCTGGTGCATCAATAGTCTCTTCCTAGCATTCCTCAACCTCCCCAAATCCTTCAACATGATGTGCAGATTCTAAGTTGGAGGAAGGAATGCCAAAAACCAGCCTAGAGCCTTGAATAGGATGATGTTGGTGACCTCCAAGAAAGACTCTTTCAGGATAATCTAGCCAAGCAAATTGAAGTTTTAGAGGCTAGGATGAGTTTGCTTCATGAAAGAGAGATAGAACTTCTAGACCTTGTGGAGGAGCACCAAGACCTTGGAGAAAACAAAGTTACTGCCTGTTTACAGGAGAAAAATTCCAATTTTGAGATCTTGAACTGGGGAAAAATAGTAGAATCATGGGGCAAGAAGGAGGAAAAGAAAGGTTTTTCTCAAAACCTTGAAGAATATGAGGCTACCCTTGCTCAAGATGATGCTAATGACCTCTAAGAAAGGTTCTTCCAAGAGGATATGGCCAAGAGAATTATAGAATTGGAATCTAAAGAGAGATTCCCTAGCCAACATGTGATGGATGGTTCAGACCCAATGGCACATTCTATGTCTGAACACACCCCATCTACACACCCCCAAAAGAGTTATTAGGCCACACCTAATATTGATGAAGTGCTAGCTACATGGAAGGAGGAGAATCATTTAATTCTAGCTCGAGGACTGCCTCCTCTTCCACATGGTTTACCCACTTCACCCCTTCTCAAGGAGGAACCTGTATTGCAAGGGGTGAGTGAGGAGTAGAAGATCTCATCTGTAGATTCCCAAGAGGTTATCATGAGCAATAATGAAGAATAAATCATCATCAATGCTCCTTGTGAATACCTCATCAACAATGGAGAAGACATAGGGCATGCATACATGTAGATGTTCCAGCAATATGAGGAGGAACATAAGCATGATGAGCTCTCTCCCCCTTTGTTTGATGAACTTCCTTGTTGTTTCGATGAAGAGGACTACTATGTTGAGGAGCCTAAGTTGGAGGAGGATCAGGAGAATATCTTTGAACATCTAGAGATCCTGATCTTTGAGAAGGAAAATGAGAGGTTGATCTTCCTTGAGGAAAGCCTTGAAGAAGAAAGTTTTGAATAGAGAAGTGATGTTCTATGGGATGAGCAATCATTTTGTGATTCCATTTTAGACATCACCATAGTCACCCTTCTTCAAAAAGGCCAAGAAGAAGTGGAGGATGAGTCTGATAGAGTCTTCAATGAAGCAAAAGGAAATAAGTCAAACCATGATGCATTACAGAGGGACTGTGCAGATTAAAGGGCTTATGGTGATGAGCCAACAACCATAGAGTTCTTGGTGATATGCACCAGCATGAAGGACCAGCATTTAATAAGCTTCTAAGAACAAATAGAGTACATATATGTTGGAAGCATGTTTGAATCTAATCCACTTGGATACTAGCCAATCTAGGTGATAGGCAAGAGGAGCAGGTCACCAAATCTCCTTTTCATTCATCCACTTGTCTAGCACCATAAGTCTTCTTACCAGGAAGAGGACTTGAGAAGTTTTCCCTTTGATCCAGGAGGGAAGTAGATGTACCTAGTTAGTTGTATATAGTAGTTTGCTTTCAATTTCTTTCTTGCTTTCCCTAAGTGTAGTTTGTACAAGTAGTGTTTTTATTTTTGTGTGCTTTCCCTTGTTTCTAGGGTAAAAAGGCTTCATGTTTGATTCTTGGATCTTTGGGGCTATTGCTAACCTTTCTTCAAAGTTGCATCTGACTTTGTGCCCAATGGACTACAAGGCAACTAGTTTTTAAGCATAGTAGGCATGCTTCCCATGGGAGTCAACAATTTGTTGAGCATTTTTGCCCAACAGGCCAAAATCAGTCCCCTTTTTCCCTTGCTATTTGGAGCCAGTCAATTTTGGGTTACACAAGTTCATCAAGATTCGATTCATCATTTTAGTTCAAGGGCAAGATTAATCAGTCTTGGTTTATCACTTGGTTCAACTCAGTTGGTTCAACACTTTGGCTTGGTTCAACACATTGGTTCAGCACCTAGTGTAATTAGCCTTAGTTCAATCAGCCCAAGTTAATCGGTGGGTTCATCATTTGGTTCAACCACTAGGTTCATCAGCCTTGGTTCAATTGGCTTAGTTCAAATAATTAGCTCATCAGTAAGTTCATCAGTGCATAGTGTTAAACCATTAAATTAGTTTAATGGGCTAGTTCAATGTATTATTTCAATGCGTTGGTTCAATCTTTCAGTTCAATGCTAGGTTCAATGGTTGGTTCAAGCGAATGGTTTAAAGGGCTCGGTGTGCAGTGTTGAACCATTGAACTATTGAACCATTTTTGGTTCAATGGGTGAGCTCAATGGCTTGGTTTAAGGGGACGTCCCAAAGCCAAATGGCAAGTGCCCTTGTGGAGGGTAGTTTTGAGTCAAAAAGCCCTTGCAGAGGGCAGGAAGCACTTTAAAGGAAAGATAGCTGAAGGGTAAGTTTTCAAAATTTTGTTTGAAGCTAAATTTTTTTAGAGTTTTTGTCCAAAGGAATTCCTTCAGACAAAAAGTCTGAAGGAATTTGGGAAAATCTTATAGAAAAGACCTGACAAAATTGCCCAGGATGGTGACATCCCAAAAATTGTCAATTTTAAGAAGAGAGACTAGCTGTTGGTTTTCAAACTGTGACGGGCCTAAGAACATCAAATTTTACACCAAGAAATCTAGAGCGTAGAAGGTGCCAAGTGGAAACTATGGAAGACTTTGAAATGCTTTTTAGGAGTAACAAAGCGTGCCATGTGTCCCTTGCAAGGCTCGATAGAAGCTGACAAGTGTCAACATCCATGGGTTTCTCCTTTTTCTTTGTTATTCAAAGAGAAGATTGTGGTGGGCCCGAATGAGTTGCTAAATGTAGTGGAAGCTGCTAAGTGTCAATGTTCGTGAGAACCAAAAAGGTCCCAAAAGTTTTTTTAAGGTAGCTAAAGGTTTTGTGGAAGTAGCCATGTGTCACCTTCCATAGAAATCTCAAAAAATACTTCCAAAG
The DNA here is from genome assembly GCA_037957365.1 of Torreya grandis. NCBI lineage: Eukaryota > Viridiplantae > Streptophyta > Pinopsida > Cupressales > Taxaceae > Torreya > Torreya grandis. The sequence continues at coordinate 1,940,762 of JARHVA010002630.1, read as the reverse complement.
CCTCTAAGTTAAGCGAAAAGAATAGGCAGAAGTGGCCACATGTCAACTTCTGCTTGACTCTTGAAGAACCTTCTAAGTTAAGTAGATGTTGCCATGTATCCCATCATCAACTCGGTAGAAGATACCACATGTCAACATCTGCATTTCAAAGTGTCTTCTAAGTGTCCAAGCAGAAGACTACGACATGTGTCAAAAGTAGATGCACTCTTAGCTAAGAGCCAAAGGAGTACTAGAAGGAGCCATAAGAGGAAAAGTGGCCAAGCATAGAAGCAGATGAAGTGATCCAAGTGGTGTAGGAAAGTGTTGATTCAAGGATTTATTCTAGTGGTTGACATAGTACTTGCCATGTGATCATCAAGAGGTGCAATAGTGAATGACATGACCTATTTTTCTTCATTTTGCATTGATGAGTAGACAAATGGTGTAGCCCATAATTTTGAATCATGATAGGGGCTGACACAATATTATCTTTAGGTGGCTTCCTCATCCCAATGCTTAAAAAGCACATGGGTCACTTGTAAAAGGGTGCCAAAATGGCCTCTTTCTTCCTCTATAAATTGTAAGCTTCTCATTTGAGAAGGGATACATCCCTCAGCCTTAAGGCAAAACTCTGCCCAAAAATCTCTTGGGCTTGTAAGGCAGAGCTACCAAATTTTTACCTTGAATCAGAACTTAGTTATTTTTACCTCTATCTGGACTTGCACTTTAAAGTATATGTCTATTTTATTCTTTTGTGTTAAGTCATTGTCTTTCATGCTTTCACAGATCAATCATAGCATGTCCAGTGCATTGTGAAGTCTCCTTTCTATAGGTCTACCAGAAGTGTATATAGAAAGGATATAGGTGCCTATGAATAGGCTATCAAAGTGTGTCCTAGAACACCTTTGCTTGTTCCTTCCTCCCTGTACTTCCATGGACCCCTAGGTGACTGTTGTAGAAGAGTTTCCCACTTCAAATGAAGTGTATAGGTGCTTCTTTTGGTGAAAATTATATATTCAGGTTGGGTGGGTCATCACTTTTCTGGTGTATCACCTTTTACTTTTTAAGCTTAGGTTCTATTTTTAGCATCTCTCTCTCCCTTTTCATCCCCCCTTTTTTCATTTTGTTTGTTAACAGTAGGAGAAACTAGGGCCTAAGAGATACACCAAAGGGAGCTAGCCTTCATCTAGAGACTCCCCCCTCTAGCTTCACTAATCCCAAAGGCAAGAGGGGAGTTTCCATTGTTGTGTGTGGAAAGGCAAGAGCTCAGCCTCCTGCCCCGGGTGTAATCCACTGCATCAATAGTATCTAAAGAAGGAGTTTCCATAGACCTAGAAAGAGTGATAGCTATAATGAACTTACCTCTTCCAGTCAATAAGAAAGCAATTCAATCTTTCTTGGGAAAAATTAATTTCATCAGTCATTTCATATCTGACTTTGCAGGCTTAGTAAGACCATTGACACTCTTGCTAAAGAAAAACCTAATTTTCAAGTGGACTATGGAAGGAAGGAAAGCCTTTGAAGAGGTCAAGAAATCTATCTCAACAGCCCCAATACTTAGAAACTTAGATTTTTCTAAGCCTTTTGTAATGTATGTATATGGAGGAGAACTCAGTATTGTTGTTGTCCTAACATAGAAGGATGATAAATAGGAAGAAGAACATCTAATAGCCTTTTTCTCAAGGATGCTTAGGGAATATGAAACTAGATATAACTTTGTGGAAAAATAAGCATATGCCATGGTAAAATCTCTCAAAAAATTTAGGCATATAGTATCAGGAAGTAAAATTATGATACTTGTAGCACATCCAAGTGTCAGAGAATACATCATGGAAGGGGAAATTACTAAAAAAGAGTAATCTGGATAAATAAGATCCTTGAATATGATGTAGAAGTCAAACCCACTAAATTAGTTAGAGGTAGGGGTTTGTGCCAATATATGACTCAAGAGCTTGAAAAGATGATACCTGAAGAAACAAATTCAAAAACAGAAGAAGAAATTGTATTGAGAATACAAGAAGTTGATCAGGAATCCTGGGTTACAAGCAAGATTCATTTTATGAAAAATGGGATTTACCCAAGAGATCTCCCTCAAAATAAGAGAAGATACTATAGGATACAAGGAATTCATTTTGTTTTAATTGAACAGGTTCTTTTCAGAAGAAATTCTGATGGAAAATTGTTAAGATGTGTAGAAAAGGATGAGGCTAAGAAAATACTACATGAAATGCATCATGGAGTATCAGGTGGACATTTTTTTACAAAGACCATAACTATAAAAATAAGTGAAGCAGGTTATTTTTGGCCTACTTTATTTACAAATTGTTATCAGTTGGTTAAAAAATGTCAATCTTGTCAATATTATGTGGGGATGAGAAGGAATGCAACAATGCCTCTTAGCCCTATAATTATGGATGAACCTTTTGCTCAATGGGGTCTCGACTTCATTGGAATGATAAATCTAGTATCTAGTATGGGTCACAAATGGATCTTAATAGCCACAGATCATTTCACCAGATGGACCAAGGCAGTGCCACTCAAGGAAGCAATAGAAAATGTGATCCTAGATTTTCTAGGGAGTATCACTACTCATTTTGGGGCTACTTGCACCATAATTTCAGATAATGCTAAAGCATTGTTAGGGTCCAAAGTATCTAACTTTGAATTAAAGCATAAAATATATCTAAAAACTTCTTCTAATTATTACCCTCAGGTTAATGGTTTGGCAAAATCAACTAATAAGAACCTGATTAGACTCATCAAAAGAATAGGGGCTGATCATCACAAGGAATGGCATAAAGTGCTTAATTTAGCACTTTGGGCTGATAGAATTACACCTAAATAGGTGATCAAAATTTCCCCATATGAATTAGTATATGGGAAACCTATTGTAATTCCCCTAAGCTTGGAGATTCCTACTCTCTAGCTGATCAAACAGATTGAAATTGAAGAAAATGGCCCCATGTAGGTCAAACTCATAGAACTTCTAGAAGTCCAAGAAAAGAGGGATGAAACACATGATTAATTGATAAAACATCAAAAATTATTTAAATACTATTTTGATAAAAGGACTTCAAATTCCCATTTCAAAACAGGGTCAATTATTTTAAAATTAGATGCAAGAGCTGCCAAACCAGATCAACACACTAAGTTTGAAGCATTATGGACTAGCCCTTATAGAATTTAGGCATGTAAACAACAAAATTCATTTGAGCTATAAATGATGGAAGGTGAACTTGAAGAGATTCTTGTAAATGGAATCTATTTGAAACATTTTAGTTAAACTATGTCTTCTAGTAATTTTAGATCATGTAAGAGTTGTAGATTCTTTTTAAGTAAGCTCAAAAGTCCTTTTGGTCACCAATAACTATAGAGTAAAAATTACTCTATGTTTCATTATGATCTTTAGCAGCACATGATACAAATCGTTGTCTCCACATAAATTGGTTTGAGATGGTGAAGTTTTGGAAATAGAGCACAGGCTCTATTTTCCTTTTTGATTCATTTTTGTCTAAGTGTTGAAATCAAGTAGCAGCTGACAAGTGTCATCTTTCAAGGCACATTTTATATTTTCTATGAGTTGGTCAAAATATGCAACGTATCTCATAGCAACTTAGTGGAATGTACCAAGTGTCATTGTCCATAGTTTCATATCGACACCCACATTTCATCTCTTTTTGGTGAAAGGTTTTAACAAGCTAAGTATCAGGATCAAGTAGAAAGTGCCAAGTGGCAGTCACGAAAGGTCTCAGTTCTAATTTTATAAAAGAGATGAAAGCTACCATGTACTCCATCAAAATAAAGTGGAAGCCACCATGTGTTGCAGTCTGAATTATCTTCATCTTTACTCCACTAATATAGCAAAGATTGTGGTGGGTCCCAAGTTCTGTGTCTGAAGCAAGCAGAAGCTGCCAGGTGTCATTATCTATTAAATGTGAAATGAGACCCATTTTTTTCTATGGTATAAAAAAAGTAAAGTGGAGACCTACACATGTCATCTTCCACAAGTTTCTAAAAGGTAGCTCAAAGAAGTAGAGGCTACCATGTAGCCCCAGATAAGTAAAGTGTAAATTGCCATGTGTCCTTTAATGAAGCAGTGGAGATTAAAACCTATTATTGTGTCCCTTTTAAAGTTACTAAGGTAAGAAATACTGTGTGTCTCATTTTATTTTGAGCTGTTGAAGTTTTGAGGAAGTGGATTGCAAAAAGTGTCAAAGGCGAAACACTCCTGAGTGAAGATGCAAAAGAATATAAGTTACATAGAAAGTGCCACGTGTCTTCAATAAGTACTATGGAACACGACAAGTGTCATCCTCTAGTGTCTCCTAATGTAATAAGAAAGTTTCAAGAAATTGGCTAAGTGTTACCTAGCATTTAAGAGAAGGGAGTGTCCTACAATCTGTTTCGACTAATGAACTACCAGAAGATAAAGCATTTCAAAATCTACAAGATATCTTCCATTAGATGCTTTCAATTCGGGGAGATTTCATTTGGGTCATTAGATTGGGAACAAGTAGACAATCCAGAGTGGATCCAAGGCTATAAATAAGGGTGCAGAGATCACTAGGAAAAAAAGGAATTATCAGAGAGAATTTTGAGAGTGATTTATTGTAAAGAGTTTAGACTTTCTAGAGCTATGACTAGTAATATCATTTGATTTTGTTCTATCTTCTCAAGTTGGAAGGTTTATGTAACTTTGTGTGTTTTTGTGCCTCTTATGTGACTGGAGAATTAATGAGAAGATTGAATCCTATGCCTTTGTTGATATTTTCTGTGTCATTTGCAAAAGTAGTCTAGGCTGTAGACTTTCTAAAGCTATGATTAGGAATGTCATTTGCTTTTGTCTCATTTTCTTGAGTTGAAAAGTTTATATAATTGTACATGTTTTTGCCCCTCTTATATGACTAGAAAATTCAAATAAGAATATTGAACCCTATGCCTTTATTGACATTTTCTATATCACAACAAAAGTAGTCTATGTTATGAGCCTCTGTTTCTATTGTTTCCATCTTATACATTGATCATGCACTTGTTTGCTCTTAAATGTAAATGAATCCTACATATATTCTCACTGTGCTCAGGATTAAGGTAGAATTACATTCAGGCACATCACCATAGATTAGATTTCCTTTCTTGCATTTGTATTTTTGATTTAAATTCTTATCCCTTTTCCCAGTATATACTTAGTATAGAGAAGAACCAACTTCTTTAAAATCTATAGGTTGTTTCAAGATGAAAGTCCCATATCTTGAAACTTCCCATTGTTTTTGATTAGAATCAATCACAATTTTAAATCATCAACATAGACACACTATAAAATATTCAATACATATCCTCTATACTCCTTTGATGATCTACAAGACCTCCTTTTACTTATCAATATGTTATTTTTATTTTCTTTCAATCTACATTACCAAATAAGCCTAAAAATTCCTTATATATATATACAAGCCTCTTACTCATATACATCTTGGTCATCCTCAACTCAAAATACCAAAACATATTTTAGGCGTTAAGGATACCTAATTCAATTAGGCCTTCATTATTACACATTACCCTTTGATATCCTTAGAAAACATTCAAAATCCACACATATAAGGAAAAACCCATATAAAACTCAAATATATCCCCACTAAACTCATCTTAGGTCCATGATTCTTTTATATCCAAACACCATTAGTATTGTTCACAATAAGGCCTTCACACATACATGAAGGTCTATCTTGAATAACTAAATATTAAACACAAATTATCTAAATAATCATGGAAATAAATCAAATATAAAGAAAAAAATGACCTCAGGGTCATCACCATGTGATTTATACTTCACAACTCATGGTAAAAGGACTCAAATACTTCTCTTCAAATACCTCACTTAGAACTACCATAACACTCCAAAACCCAGTCATGAACAACTTGATATTCAACACCTAAAAGAAAACTTTTCATGAACATTGACACTTTAAAAATATCCTTTGACATCTCTAAACTAATATAAAATACAAAAATTATAATTTTTAATGTCAAATATTGGTCTTACAGACCAATCATTTTACCTCACTACACACAGTCAAACTAGAATCAGACAAGCCATTTTGGTTTCAACATTTCAATCTATTATACTAAAATTAAAGCTTTCAAAAAGAATTATAACTACTTTAAAGTAAAAAAAATAACACCATATGCATTATATACATCAACTCAGGTCATAGAGCCTCAAACACATCACTCTAACTTGTTTACCTAGAACTGCTAATTTTACCTTAAACCATAGTCATGATGACATTGACCTTCAACACCTATATGACCACTTTAAAATACTTATTATGAAATTATATGATCTTATGAGATCATTAGACCATTATTAGATATAAATATCATATGGTCAAATGATAAATATTGGTCTTGTAGATCAATATTATGACCTCATTGTACACATACCTCACTAATCTAGACAAGCCATTTTGGATTTATATTTTTCACCATTGTACCTAAATTTCAAGATTTTTACCAAGCATGAATAGGAAATACCAGTCTTAAAAAACATATTCATGAACTTGGTTTCATCACTCTATCATGATAACCCATTCTTAATCATCTTCTCATTCTTGCTTGGGTTTCTCACTATTTCCACCATTAAGCTTGTTAGCGACTAGATAATTTAGATGACTAGTTTAGAAGACTTGAGGGATATAACCTATTTATAAACATTCATGACATGAAACATGAGTCTCAAAATTCATCTTTCATCCATTTTCATACTTTGACTTGGTCAAATTTGAATGTTATAGTAAATATATAAGAAAATAACACTTTCCTATAGGGTCTACTCACACACTTGACAACTCAATCACACTTGGAGGTTATTGAGAGAGTTTAATACAACCTAAAATCACTTATCTATCCATACCAATCCATTATAAGGCACTTTTGATCAATATCTTTAGCATCAGGTCCTCATTAGGGTTCTAGGAGAGTTTAAACTTATTAAAATTCTTAACAATTGTTCATAAAGCATAGTCCTTCAATCCAAAACAAAATTCTTATAATTATGATCTAGGAACCTTCCCCATATAACATGAATATATTAGGCTCCCATGTATAGTTTTGATAAGATAATGATCATAATAAAAACTTTAACGGGTAGAAAACCTTTCATTTTGGGCACTTAAGAGACCTTATAACACATTTTCATTCCTTATCCTTCAAAATTTAACCTAAATTTTTTTTACATTATTAAAATAACTTTAATCAACTTTATAAATGATCCCCTACTAATACTTGTCTTTAAAACTAATCCTGATACCCCATTAGGCCACACTCTCTCTTTACACCACAGTCTTCATACCTTACTAGGCCTTAAACTACCCTTCATGCCCCTTTCCATTCTCTTAAGACCTCAATGTCATGCTCAAAATATCACTATCATTCCATACACCTATATCATGATTAAACACTACCATATATTCTTCACAAGCCTTGTGATCTATAAACCAAACAAATAGTTTCTAAAATGGATATTATAAATATCTCAATTTCTTAGTTAAATAGAATTGGTATGGAAATCTAAGATTGAGTGAAATTAATCAAATAACTTATAAACTCATTTAATGCATATAAATTTTAATTTTTTTTCATATCAAATTTTCCTATAATTTAATCTTAATACCTCATTAATTCTTTTTTTGACTGAATTAAAAATGAAACATAGAAATATGAAAGGAAAAGTGACACCAAAAGTGGTAACAAAGTTCACCCATCATTTGGGATACATCTCTGAGACTGTTGAACTATAATATGATCCATTATAAAAATGATTCAAATATACACTTTTCAACTTACATCATAAATGGATTTAAAGGAACCTATGCTACTAAAACTGATTCAGAAGCCTCTACATTTTGGCTCTTGAAATTCGTAACACCCACTTTACCTTTCTCCATATATTTGAGTATTTATTATCTAGAGTATCTAGAAAAACTATTAAAAATGGAATAATTTAGGAGTGTATCCTATTATCATCGACCTACATCTCCTGATAACAACCTATAACCATTTACATCCCCTCAACCATTAGCTTTATAAAATAGAGGCAATCAAAATTATAGTTGAGTTTTCTCTGTATAATCAATATACAGATACATAACTTCCTTAGCTATCACCATATAAAATAAGCAAGGACTTAACCCCAACTTAGGTATGTGTATTAATTGTAATGTCATGAAATGACCCATCCTTGGTTCAAAGATACTCTTCCAATATCTCTACCAATATCTCTATCCAAATCCCATGGGAATTTAAAAAATAGAAAAAATGTCTACATTGTAGGATTGGTTAAAAGCCTTACCAAATAGATCTATGATCAATTAGCTTGGGTCACCCAAGGAAGAAAGTCCTTCAAATAGGTGAGTTACCTTTTATTTTAATCTAGGTCTATGTTTGTATAGCCAACAAGAAGTTACCAGCCACTTATGATCCAATAGCTTTAATATGTAGAGATATTCTCATCTAAGCTCAAAACTATACATTCATCCTCATATTCAAGACTTCTATAAATATACAAATTCATCTATCCATCACCATCTAATTATATAGAGGATCATGTTTATTTTCAAGGCCTTTGAGATATATATATATATATATATATATATATATATATATATATATATATATATATCTCAAAGGCCTTGAAAATAAACATGATCCTCCACCACTAACTCAGATCTATGTGGTTTCAATACACAGTCTCACAGATGACCAACTTGGCTCCAATGACTTTCAACAATTAGAGAGCACGTAAAAATAGACTCAGGTCTATGTATTAAGAACAAGATTACCTTTGCCTATGTCAAATACCTTTTATCAAATATAAAATTATAAAATATAGATTTAGATTGATCTTTTTTGTGAATACATAGTCACATATTATGAACCTTATAACAATGATGCTTAATAATCAATCAACTTGATGTCTGACTATAGATCCTCTTTTTGCCATACCATAATGGCTATTTAAATAGGTGATCTCCTTCCATAGCCAATGACCTTGATTAACTGGAAGAAGAACATAATTACCTAGGCTTTGGTCTATGTTCTCTACATCACCATGAAATCTTATACAAATAATGACAAATAAACAAACTCAGGTCTATTAGCAATTTAAAATGAATAACACCCTAACCATTTTTAGTTCTCTCCCAATTACAAAGTTAATCTATGTTTTTTCTCAACCCATGCATTACTCACCCCCATTTTAAACCTCATCAAACTTGGCTTTGCCAATTCAGGTCCTCTATATTTATTAGTAATGGATTCCTTTACTTAGCCATGGTCAAAATGGCTTGTGGTTCAAAATAACACATGCATTTATAAAAACCCACATTTTTGGGACTGAATAGTTTTACATCCTTTAAATAGGATTTTCATTTAAATAAAGACCATGGCTTTAGACATGTATTATAATGGCCTTTTTCATTAGTATATTGAAGCTAAGTTTGGTTATGAGTTGGATTGGCATGCGAGTTAGTTTTCATGTGAGTCAGGTTAGAAGGCAAGTTGGGTTGGTAGGTGAGTTGGGGTGCCAAGCGAGTTGGGGTACCAAGTGAGTTGGGTTGCATTATGAGTTGGGGTGTCAAGTGAGTTTGGGTACCAAGCTAGTTGGGTTGCATTATGGCTTGGAGAAATAGTAAGAAAATGGTGGTAAGGCATGTGGTGGCCTAAGGACTCGCCACATGGCTTCTCAATTTGCTCCCCATCCTACCATGTATCACAACTAGAAGCACACAAATAATTATATGGTAAAAATTGTGTAATTATAAAATTCATAAAATATTGTTACCATACATGAATAGTCCTTTAGATCAAACCTCCACATAAAGATGTTTTTATCCTTAAAAGTATCAAGAATCCAAATTAACTTGTTACACAACTTTCTATATCAAACCAACAAATAGAACTCTATAAAAATTCATAATTCAACTAAAATTTCAACCTATATATAGAGAGTAGAATAAAATATATATCAATTTTACCACATGACCTGTTACCCAAAATAGTCATACTATTTGATGGCTTGTCTCAACCCTTGCACTACATGATGGTTAAGGTATTCTCCTTGTTATCACACAATGGAAATCATTGTTATACATACACCTAAGATTTAAAAATAACTTTCACATCTATATACTTGCATTTTTACAAACATTTCCCATTTATGGGTCTTTAAAAATACACTTACATGATGTGATAGAAAAACACACATATGTGTACAAAAAAATTGTAATACAAGCATTTCCCATATTACTATTGGACTTAGACATATACAATGTCAAGTATGAAAATATGTAATGGATCTGTCTATCCTAAGGTAAATAATGCACCATACATATCATACTTGAGGATAATTAAGGGAACTGTAAACAACAAAATTAATTATTGTATCCCTCAAAATTTTCCTTGTACCTATCAAAATCTAATGTTATCTTGGAGAATTTACACAATAAGATATTCTTTACAAACTCACAAATTTTCTAGTAACTTTAAGCAAATATCATTTAAAAGAGAGAATAAACCCAGTATTTTAAACCTATCTCAAGGTTTCTTCCACCATCTATTTGCTTCTTGAGTCATACCTCAACAATTCATCCAACTGAGTTAGTTTCTAAAATTTAATCAAAATGGAAAACTAATATAGGAGATTGCATATATATATATATATATATATATATATATATATATATATATATATATATATATATATATATATATATATATATATATATATATATATATCCTTCCAATCACAAATTTTTGTTGGAATAATGAATATTTAAGCTTACCTAGGGTTAATAGGGTAAGTTATTTATTACTTAGGGTTAATTTTATTTACCTATGCTAATTTGTTTTATTGTTGAGAATCTCTCAACAATATATTTGTTTGTAGTATGTGAAAACAAATAGTTTGTTTTCTCTATTTTGTAATCACAACAAATAATTTGTTGTCGTAAAAACAAACTATTTGTATTATATATACTTTACAATCTATGAGAAAATAATGAGAGAATATAGAGAATTTATAGGATTATCACCTATATTTTAGGTGTGTGAAATTTATTTTATTCTCTGTTATTATTTATAGGTTATTTGTTGTGGGTTCTTTCTCCTGGATTGATCATGTGGATCTTGTGTATCTCCTGCTCATTCTTTCATGGTATCAAAGCTTGGAGTTCTAGTTGAAGATCCTCTTCCCTACAAAATTTTCATCTATTAACATAGTCAAAAACATTATTTTATTGATGTGTTATAGATATTTGTTATTATCTCATATTTTGGTTCTTGTTTACAAGTGTTTTTTGGAAATTTTTGTACTTTATGCTCATTTATGACTGTAAAATTTTCCAAAACCATAATTTTTTTTCATAGGGGCATAGAAAATCAAGTTAAGAATCCATTTCAACTTGAATTTTTTCATTCCATGCTGGTTGTACAGCTCTTTCATTCAAAAACTAGCTGACTAGTTCCTTTTGACAGGCTGTAGTGCCTATACAGTTTTCTAATGTGGCAGATCGTACGATAAACTTTTTTAAAATATGAGACCTATTCATGAAAGATAACTATGCTATATTTCATTCCTTATAAATTAGTATGGATTTGGACAAGGCCATACAATGTTTTGGAAGGTTACAATAGGAATTAAAAAAATTGTTTTTGGTCTGCAGTATAGCCATATGGTTTTCTCCATTTTGAAAGCTTTATGCTGCATAAAATCAAAATCTGATAATTTTATGTGTTAGAAGACTTCCCAAGCTTTCATTTCTAGCTGAGAAGTATGGATTTGTATTAGGTTGTATAGTCCTTTAGGCAGATCCTGCGGATCCAATTCTGAATTTTCTTGGAGGTGTTTTTTCTTGGCCAGTGTTTACAAAATTCCTCAAAAATTTCACTAATCACCATGCCTTGCTAGAACAAGAGATTATTTATGATAAATCCAAAGATTATTCACCATTTATCTCACACGTGTGAGTCATTTTGGCTTATTTTTTATTCATTTATTAATTTTTAGTGGTTTAAATGCAAGTCTCTAGCTTTAAAAGTACAAATTTGACTTTGTTAATGTGGCTAGAGGTATTTTGTTAAAAAATTGTAGGGAGGAAGTCTTGGGGTCAAATCCTCTACCATTTTTTTGCATAAAGGCATTTTTTTTTACTTTTATATAAGCTAAGGCTATTTTTTTTCCATCAGGAGACGTTAAATTATAATGGGAGGGTTGTTTTGAGGAAAAAATAATTTCTAGGTTGTTCTTGTCAATGTCATCATCTTCCTCAAGAATGGAATCCCGATTGTTTGAACCCCTAAACTCCACAAATTACCATGTTTGAAAGCTAAAAATTCAACAACTCCTTTAATCAAAGGGCTTATGGAGATTTTTTATTGAAACAACACTTGTGGCATTCACCACTAAAAAAGACAAATATGCATATGTTGTAAGTAGGATGAGACTCTTGGATTGATTTGCCTCAACGTCTCAGATAATCTTTAATTTCACATTGCAAATGCTACAATGCCAAAAGAGGTATGGGAAAAATTTAAAAACCTATTTGGCAAAGTTAATGAGTTTAAAATTTTGCAATTAGACGCAGAATTGAGTACTCTCTCTCCATCATATTTTCCTTCAATAGATGAATTCTTGTTAACATTCAAATTTATTAGGTCATAGTTGAAAGTTGGTGACAAGAATAAAAGTGATCAAGAGTCAATTTTCATGATTTTTTAAAATTTGAAAGGACCATATAGTGTTTTTTCCTCTGCTTTTTATACTATGATGGATACATTAGGTGATGAATTCAAATGGCCTTCCTTTGAAGTTTTTTGTGAAAGATTGACTAGGGAGCAAACAAAATTAATGGCCTTAGATGATCTATCTAGTCCTAGTCATGCTCTAGTTTCTAATTCTTCTAAAGGAAAACCTTCACCTAAGTCTAAACAAAAGCAAGCACCTTCAAATAACCCTCTAGAGTCCACCACCCAGACACCTCATCATTCTAAATCTACTAAGACCAAAAAGTCCTTTAAGTAAAAGAAATTTTTTTTTTGTCCATGTAATTTTTGTGGTGGTCCTAATCATGATGAAAATATATGTTTTAAGAAGATGGAAGCACTAGAGGTACTGGTCAGAAAACACAAAATTCCCATTCTGTCTCCATCTCCTTCTACTTCTCCTACAGGAAAAGGGAAAACACTTTTAGCCAGGGCTATATCTTTATGTCATGATCAGTGGATTTTTGACTCAAGTGCTTCTCACCATCTCACACATTCTAAAGATATATTGTCTTCTCTTATAAATTGTAGTACATCACATATTGTTATGGGTAACTCCTCACAAATTGAAGTTTTGGGATCTGGTACTATTAACAAACATGATGGATGTTTTAACAATGTATTGCTTATACCCCAAATCTCTTCTAATCTTCTCTCTATATATCAGATATGTAATTCTAGTACTAGTAAAATTGTGGAGTTTACTTCACATGATGTTGTAATAAGAGAATGTAATGATCCTAGTGAGATAGTTGCTATAGGTATAGCAAACCATACTATAAGACTCTATACTTTTGATAAGTTTGAGTCTTTTATGTCTTATGGTTCTTCACTTACAACACATGGTAATAATCTCAGCAAATTATGGCATGAGAGATTAGGGCATTTGAGTTATGGATATATGCAACAAATGAGTACAAAACATCTTGTAAAAGGCCTTCCTAAGGTCTCATGTATTGATGGGGTGTGTCCTAGTTGTCTAGTTGGTAAACAACACCAGGATCCATTTCCAGTTTGTAAGGCCACACATGCAAATGCACCCTTAGGGTTGGTTCATAGTGATTTGATGACTTTTCCAACTCATTCTTTTTTAGGGGCTAAATATGCACTCACATTAATTGATGATTTCACTCGTAAAACTTGGGTATATTTTCTCAAGTTGAAAAGTGAAGTTTTTGAGACTTTTAAGGCTTTCAAAACCTTTGTTGAAAAATGATCATCTCTTCCTCTTAAGAAGATACACATTGACAATGGGGGGAATATGAAAATAATGCTTTCTATGATTTTTGTATTGAGCATGGGATACACACCAGTTCACTGTACCACACACTCCTCAATAAAATGGTGTAGTAGAGAGGAAAAATCAAACATTGAAAGACATGGCTAATTGTATGATTCACTCTAAAAATTTGGGTCCACAATATTGGGCTAAAGCTGTAAATTGTGCAAACTACATTCAAAACCATATGCCTCACAAAGTTGTGCAAAATATGACACCTAAAGAAACTTGGTCTAGAATCAAGCCTAATATTTTAGATTTTTGCATCTTTAGGAGTCAAGCATGGGCTTTTATTCATGATGACAAATGTAAATCATTGGAGAAGAAAAGCCAACCACTCATTTTTGTTGGATATTGTGAAGATGTAAAAGCCTACTGTATTTTTGATCCTGTCACACATGATGTGTTGTTTTGACAGGATATTTAGGTTGATGAGCTACCCACTCCACAGGAGTTTACATCTAGTTCTTCTTCTCCCCCTCCTTCTATCGAGGATAGTGAGGATTTGCTTTCTATTGTTGATGATGATGATTTTGCACTTGTTCAGCCACTGCAACCATCTTCTTCACCACCTTTGCCCAAGTGGGCAAAGAGCACTCTACAAGTAGTTGGTTCTTTCATTGGTGATCCATTTGATTCTCATCGCACTCACTTATAGACATCTGGTATTGCTCTTTTGGGACAAGCTTTTACAGATGATCTAGTGTTGTTTTCTAAGGCCATTGGTATACCCGAGTGGGATGTTGCAACGTATGATGAGTATTCTTCATTGATGAAGAATGATACTTGGGATCTTGTCCCTCTTCCTAAGGGAAGAAAACTTGTAAAATGTAAATGGGTCTATAAGACCAAATATGCTATAGATGGATCAGTAGATAAGTACAAAGCTAGATTAGTAGCTAAGGTTTTTTCACAGGTTGAAGGGGTTGATTACTCTGAGACCTTTGCCCCTATAGCTAAGATGGATTATATTTGGCTTGTACTCTCTCTTGCTGCTTCACATTCTTGGTTAGTTTTTTAGATGGATGTGAAGAGTGCTTTCTTACATGGTGATCTCCATGAGGAGATCTATATAGAGCAGGCTCCAAGATTTGTGCAGGACTCATCATTGGTTTGTAGACTCCATCATTCTCTATATGGCCTCAAACAAGCTCTTAGAGCTTGGTACAAGAAGATGGATAGTTTTCTTTTCAGTTTTGGTTTTATTTGTTGTGAGTTAGATCATAATGTATACATCCTAAAGCAAGGTGAAGAGCTTGTCATTTTGGTTTTGTATGTTGACGATCTCATCCTCACTAACAGTTCAGATTTTTTGATACATGACATCAAGGACAAGTTGGCAAATAGGTTTGATATGACAGATCTGGGACTTTTACATTATTTTCTTAGTCTTCAAGTTTTTTAGTCTTCTAAGGGCATCTCTATTAGATAGTAGAAGTATGTGACAAATTTTCTTCATCAATTTGGCATGGCTGATTGTAAGCCTGCCCCCCCTCCATATTAGTCAAGTATTATGTTGTCTACCACTTGTATAACTCCTCTTGTTGATCTAACTTTGTATAGGCAACTTGTAGGTAGTCTTTTATACCTGACTCATACTCATCTTGACATCACATTTGATGTGAAACTTGTCTCTCAATTCTCACATGAGCCTCATGAGAGTCATTGGCAAGTAGCCAAGCATATTTTGCACTACATTCAGGGCACCACTCACTTTGGTATACATTACACACCATAGAGTTCTACACAACTTGTTGGATACACTGACTCTGATTGGGTTGGTGATGTTGACACTCGCAAGTCCACTTGTAGATTTGCTTTCACACTTGGTTTAGGTCTAATTGCTTGGGCATGCAAAAAGCATACTACTATTGTATTGTCCTTTACTGAGGCTAAGTATTGAGGTGTTGTCAAAGCTAGTCATGAGACACTTTGGCTTTGACAGTTGCTTGGAGAGTTTGGCTTCACACAATAGGGTCCTACTACTCTTTGGTGTGATAACCAAACTGTGATTTCTATTTCATGCAATCATATTGAGCATCAATGGAAAAAACACATTGAGATTCACATGCACTTCATTTGACATCTTAGTCAGGATGGAGTTCTTTCTTTGGAGTTTATGCCTATAGTTGAGTAGATTGCAGACATCTTCACTAAACCTTTTGCTTCTCCTCATTATATTTAGTTGCGAGCAATGCTAGGGTGATGGAATTTGTCCTTGGGGGGATTTCCCATGAAGTCCTTCCTTCCTTTATTTTTCATATATTTTGATTGGTTTGTACATGGGTACCTTATCAGGCCTAGTAGCCGAGATCCATATTTGTTTGTCATTTTCCCTATGTTTTTCTTAAGGGAGGGTTTTGGAATAATGAATATTTAAGCTTACCTAGGGTTAATATGGTAAGTTATTTGTTACCTAGGGTTAATTTTATTTACCTAGGTTAATTTGTTTTATTGTTGAGAATCTCTCAACAATATATTTGTTCGTAGTATGTGAAAATAAATAGTTTATTTTCTCTATTTTGTAATCACAACAAATAGTTTGTTGTCATAAAAACAAACTATTTGTATTATATATACTTTACAATTTATGAGGAAATAATGAGAGATTAATGAGATAATATAGAGAATTTTAGGATTATCACCTATTTTTTAGGTGTGTGAAATTTATTTTATTCTCTAGTATTATTTGTAGGTTATTTGTTGTGGGTTCTTTCTTCTGGATTGATCCTGTGGATCCTGTGTATCTCCTGCTCATTCTTTCACTTTTATCAAAAATTCCTTCCTTAGATCCAATAGTTAGGAGTTCTCTAAATATAATATGTTGAAGAGAATAAAAGCATACTAATCCAATGTTATAGTTATGCTTAACAAAACTATTAAAATGAACCATTTAATTCATTAGTGTTGTTCCACTTTCATGGTTTTCACAAATGAATAGTAAGTGGTTTCATCTTTATAAAACTCTATCTCAAAGATTTAGATGATCCATGTTATAGTTTTAAAAGGATTTTAAAAACAATTCTAGATAGTGGTATACTTTAATTCCAAAGTAACCCACACAAAGGTTATCTAGATTTAAACCAAAGTTGTGAAAACATAATATCAATAAAAATAACTCATACCTCTTTAAGAACTATTAACTATACTTGCTATGTACTAGTTAGTATATTGTTGGTATATTAAATAGATTCTTGTTGCATCCAACAACCCTTAACAAATATATGAGACATACCAATCTATAAACCATTTAAAAACTCAAAAATCAAATTAAAATACCATGTTCAATACTAAACAATGCCTTATTTCAATTTCTATATCTTACCATGGAACTGGTATTTTCACTTGTTCCTATCATGGAGGACATAGGCATCTATAATATGATTATTAGTCCAAAATATAAATGCTACACAATTGGTTAATAGAGAGAAAAGATATTGTGTCCATACCAATATGAATTTGGATTACAACCATACCTCAAGCTACCTTCTATGTAAGATTGATAATCAAACTACAACTGATTCCTCTTGGAGATGCATTATTGAAAATGCCTTACATTTTATCTAAATGCTTCCAAAAAAAGAAAGGTTTTTACTTTCATAAAACCATCTCACACCTCAAGTGTCAAAGTGTTGTGTTCTTCATTTTCATTGATCCTACAAGGCTAGTGGTTCCATAACTTTGGCTGTTAGAAGCATGTCTTCTTTTAGTGAATTGGAACACCTTCCAATTTCCCTTTGCACTAGTCTCCCTACTTGGTCAACTCAAATAGAATAATCAAAACCCAAATATGATATTTAAAACATCCTAAATATAAGTATATCACAACTAAAGCAAGGTCCTACAATCACTTGCTTTGATACCAAATTTGATCTCTAAATTGAACAAATAGTTTCTAAAATGGATATTAAAATATCTCAACTCCTTAGTTAAATAGAATTGGTTTAGAAATATAGGATTGAGTGAAATTAATCAGATAACTTTATAAACTCATTTCATACATATAAATTCTGATTTTTTGTCATATTAAACTTTCCTATAATTTAATATTAGTTACTCATTAATTATTTTTCTAACTAAATTAAAAATGAAACATAGAATAATTGAAAGGAAAAGTGACACCATAAGTGGTAATGGAGTTCACCCATCATTTGGGATAAATCTTCAAGATTATTGAACTACAATCCGATCTATTATAAAAAAGATGCAAATATACATTTTTCAACTTACATCATAAATTGATTTAAAGGAACCTATGTTATTGAAACTAATTCAAAAGCCTCTATATTTTGCCTCTCAAAATCTATAGCACCCTCTTTATCTTTCTCCATATATTTATGGAATTCTTCTCTAACAAGAGTATCTATAAAAACTCTTAAAAATGGCATAATTTTAAATATGGGTGCATCTTGTTATTATCGATCTACATCTCTTTATAGCAACCCTACAACCATTTACATCCCCCTCCATAGCCACTAGCTTTAGAAAATAGAGGCAATCATAATTACATTTAAGGATTTTTTTTATATAATCAATATATAGATACATAAATTCCTTGGCTATCACCATACAAAAGAAGAAAGGATTTAACCCCAAATTGGGTGTGTTTATTACCTATAATGCCATTAAATGACCCATCCTTGGTTCAAATATAATCTACCAATATCTTCATCCAAAGCCCACATGGATTTACAAAATAGACAAAATATATATATTAGAGGGTCAGCTAAAAACCTTACCAAATAGATATATGATCGGTTGACTTGGGTCACCCAAGGAAGAAATTCCTTCAAATGGGTGAGTTACCTTTTATTGTAATTTGGGTCTATGTTTTTATAGCCAACAAGAATTTACCAATCACTTATGATCCAACAACATTAATACATAGACATATTCTCATCTAGGCTCAAAACTATACATTCATCCTTATATTCAGGACTTCTAAAAATATACAAATTCATCTATCCATCACCATCTAGGTCTGTATGGAATTTTATATATATATATATATATATATATATACATATATATATATATATACATATATATATATACATATATATATATATATATATATATATATATATATATATATATATATATATATATATATATAATTCCATACAGACCTCGATGGTGATGGATAGATGAATTTGTATATTTTTAGAAGTCCTGAATATAAGGATGAATGTATAGTTTTGAGCCTAGATGAGAATATGTCTATGTATTAATGTTGTTGGATCATAAGTGATTGGTAAATACACCATAACTCAAAAGCCTTCAAAATAAATGTGATCCTCTACCATCGAATCAGATATGTGTGGTTTTGATACATAGTCTCATAGATGCCCAACTTAATTCCAACGACTTTCAATAATTAGAGAACACATAAAAGAGACTCAGGTTTATGCATTCAAAGTAAAATTACATTTAAATATGTTAAAAACCTTTTATCAAACAAAATATTATAAACTATAGATTTGGATCGATATTTTTTGTGAATACATAGTTACATATTATGATCCTTATAACAATGATGCTTAAGTATCAATTAACTCAGTCTCTAACTATAGATCCTCCTATCACCATACTACAATGGATATTAAAATAGGTGATCTCTTTCCATTTCCAATAGCCTTGATTGGCTAGAAGAAGAATGTGATTACCTGGGATTTGGTCTATGTTCTCCTCATCGCCATGAAATCTTCTACAAATAGCAATGAAAAAATAAACTTAGGTCTATTAGTAATGTAAAATGAATAATGCCCCAACTATTTTTAGTTCTCTCCCAATTACAAATTTAATCTATATTTTTGTCAAGCCTGTGCATCACTCACCCCCATTTCAAACCTCTTTAGACTTGGCTTTGTCCATTTGGGTCCTCTATATTTCTTGGTAATGGATTTATTTACTTAGTCATGGTCAAAATGGCTTTTGGTTCAAAATAACACATGCATTTATAAAACTGCATTTGTGGTACCAAACAATTTTAAAGCCTTTAAATAGGCTTTTCATTTTAATAAAGACCATGGCTTTGGCCACATATTATAATGGCCTTTTACATGAGTATCTCAAAGCTAAGTTTGGTTATGAGTTGGATTTCCATGCAAGTCAGTTTCCATATGAGTCAGGTTGGTAGGCGAGTTGGGTTGCATTACGAGTTGGGGTGTCAGGCGAGTTGGGGTGCTAAGAGAGTTAGATTGCATTGTGGCTTATAAAAATAGTAAGGAATTGATGGTAGGCCATGTGGTGGCTTGAGCACCTACTACATGGGTTCTCCGTTTACTCCCCATCCTACCATATGTCATAACCAGAAGCACAAAAATAATTATATAGTAAATATAGTATAATTAAAAAATTAATAAAACATTGTTACCATACATGAATAGTCCTCTAGATCACCTTGAAGATAAATCATTAGGCTAGGTAGGGTCTATGATAGGTCTAGTTACAAACTTAGACTAAAGGTCTTACCCCTATAGGATCACATTGAAACTCTCATTGATGCCTCTACACCTTGCTCACATGCTCTTCAAATAGTGTCATACCTCTATACATAGCTATGCACATATATCTTCACCTCACCATGCACATGCTTATGATATGAACATGAGTGTTATGTCTAGACTTCTTAAGACACCTTGTAGTTCAAGAACTAGTACTCAAACATACTTACCTCAATGATATAAACTCTTTAAAAAACATACTCACATTACTACATTAATTTATTTTTGATCAACATGCTCTCATGACCTCATGTAGACCTAGAGCCTCATAACCATGCTTCAATGCTCACTTGAACATCATACCTCTTTGTGATAACACTGACAACATTAAGCTACCCTGAACCATGACATTGACCTTGATATCCACCAATAGAAGAAACAATGGTTTTCCTTTAAATAATCTCTTGTTACATGGCTTCTTTGTCACATCAAGTACATAAGTTCATACCTTAAATACCACTCACCATGCATTTTCACCAGATGCACCTTGACATCAATGACATCAAATTTGACATCAATGATAATACTTCTAAATAATATAGGTGGGTTCAAAGATTTATATTTTGACTAGAGTTGATGACCCCTACAGAATATCAATTAGTGGCATTGGTTATTTGATTGATCTCCTTAGCTTTATGAATAATTGATAATGAGTTAAGGTGTTTTTTTGAGGTGTAAAACCATGATAGGTTTAGTTTTTCACCTCACATGTGAATTCATGAACTCATTGCTAGTGGATAAGGTTGGTTCATATTCCCACATGGTCTTATCAATCTTCTATGTTCATTTCCAAGCATATTCATGTTGATCAAGTCACACATGATTGGTATTTTTCATGAAAAGTGATGTTGTAGGTTGGCATTCAAGATTTATAGACTCTTTCAAGATGAAATGGAATAAAATGAGTACATGAAATATTTGATCAAAAATTTGGTTCTGAAAAAGGTTTCAAGTCAAAGTTTCAGTGGTGGCACACTATAGAGCTTATTGAGAGATTTTTGATGCTTTTTGTGGTTCACAAAATGGAGTCCAGATGCTCAAAATATGGTCATTTGAAGATTTGTTGAAAAAAATCACTTGTGACATTTGGCACATGATTCAAAAATGTATCGACATTTAGACCTATCAGAGGTTGACACATGGCACTGTTGAAAAGCCAAGTGGCCCAATAACCATTTGATACATGGAAAAATAGCATTGACATGTTCCAAGGAGGCGACAAGCTATTTAAAACCTTATCCTTTTACCAAGCACTTGCATGTGGGACAAAGCAAAAAGTCTGAGCGCCTAAAATGGAGGAAAGAAAAATTTAAACTTGGTCAAAGTGTGCCCAAAGAGGCAATCCACCCTTATCCTCATCCCTAGGCACCTAGAAAGGAGGAAGGAGGTTTTGAACTCAAGACCTAGTGCCTAAAAGGGATAGGCCTTGACCTCTTCAGCCACGGGTCTTGAAGTGTTATATAAGGCACTAATTTTTACTTGAATTTATCAGGTTCTAGACTGTGTATTTGTATTTTAAGAGGCCGACAAATTGTTTTAATCTTGGAGATAGCTACCAAATGGGATTTTCTCCAATATCTGACCTTATACATAGAGGGGACCAAAGCACATTTGGAAGGGGTTGAAGACTAAGGAAGGATTTCATGTGACTGAGCTTGAGTATATCAGCAAGGTGGAGTTCTTGGATAGAGATCAGGCCTAAGGGAAGTTGTGCAATGTTTATAGAATTTGTAAGCCATTTGTTACATAAATTTAATAGAAATGGTCCTCACTATTGGGCAGAACCGGAGATGTAGGCAAAATATGTAGAACTGTTATCAATGTCAGATGGTAATTTGTCATTTGCTTGCATGTTTTAATTTAGTTTTCTAATTTTTTAATTATGAAATCATGTAAAGATTAAATTTTGACAATTTATGACATTTGATGTAAAAAAATAAAAACTAGTTTAATTGGTAAATGGAAGTAACAAGTCTTTTGATCATTCCAATCTAACCAAACAACTAAGAACATTTTTGCCAAAACATTTTTCAAGTTCTTTTGAGTTTTTTTCGAGAATTTGATAATTTTTGAGAAATTTAGTATTCATATTTTGAACTTCACTTTGATTTTATCAGTGGAGTTTATGGATCAAGTTGGTATCAGAGCCTTTAGAATGTTGGGTTAGCTTCTAATTGAAGTTTTGATAGTTGCTTTTAGTTTGTTGGTTATCCATATCACTTGATTAGATTGCAGTGTGTAGTTGTGGAATCAGTGTGTTTATAGGAAACCATGGGAAAGTTGTCACATAAAGCCAAGATGGAAGAGCTTGAAAGCATCAATAGCTAGATTCAGGATGAGAATGCATTCTTGAGATGCAAGCTCTATTCCCTTGAAGAGCAAATTGCATGTTTAAAATCAGATCTAAAATCCAAGGATGAGCTCTTGATTAGATTGCAATGTGGTGACTGTGAAAAGGTAAAGCCTTTAACTTCAGATGTAAAGACTATGACTGAGTGTAGTGTAATTTTTTCACCATAGGAATCTTCTTCTTCTACCATTTCAAATTTAGATTCTAGTAATATTATTTTTGGTGATTTTGAAAGATACACTAAGGGCATAAGATCTAAATTGTTGTTTAAAATGGGTTATAATGGAGGAGGACTTGGTAGAGATAGCCAATGTATAACTAACCCAATTCAAGTTGAGCATAGACCTCTTCATGTAGGTTTGGGTTATACTAGTGTGTAGGTGGATGATGGAGAAGTTTCTTCCATTGCTAAAGGAAGACGAGCTTCCAATAGTGAAGGTTCTAGGGCACTAGTTCAAAGGTGTAAAGGTAAAAGAGGTATTGAGATTCCACCTCCTGATTCTTACACTAAATCTTTTGATCTAATTGATACTTTTAAGAATTTTGGATATAATGGACAGAAGATAATGCAATCATTTCCATACATTTTTTGTGGGATGAATAACCATAGTGTTAAGATTTGTTGGAAATGAAATGCTTTATTGAAGAAAATTGCATGTTTGAAAGACCATTTTCATGTTAAATTGGGAATTGGCAAAAGGGGACCCTCACCTAATAAGGATGTTTGTACTCATTGTAAAGTGAGTGGACATAAGATTGATAGATGTTTTAAGCTTCATGCATCTTCACATTCAAGTAATGTTAGAACTAAGATGATTTACAAACCTCTCACTAAGGTTAATGAAGCTAATTCAATCCATAATGTAGTTGACAATACAACCCAGTATAAGGTAAAACCTACAAGTGAAAATCCATTTAAGAGGTTAAGTCAACAATATGCAATTAATAAGGAATCCACTAAGGAAATCAATTTCACTATGAAGAAAGAAATGGTTAAGTGGATTATCACTACATTATTTTTACAAAGCATGGTTAAGAATTCACCTAAGGGAATGAACAAGTTTTAATAAGATGTAGATTAGAGTTGGTGGGAACACTTCAAGACAGGTTTACCATATGAAGTTTTTCAATTCTCACTTTTTAAATACTCTAAGTTTTGAATCTCATATTTATGCTGTGTGAGTTGTCTAGAAGACTTGAACTCATTTGATTAGTTGAAGATAATAGTAGAATGCATGTTTTAGGTTGAGTTAATTCCTTGCAACACTTATTTGACTAATATTTTGAATGTATCTTTGGCACATGGATGTATAGATGCATGTTTAAGATCCTTTGGGCATGTTTAGATGTTATGCAGCATACACTTTTGGTTGTTTGCATTTGCTTAGCATATAAGTCCCATACTAGGGCATTGTATTGCAACATGTCCACAACATTTATTGTATGTTGTTGGCATTATAAACTTGTCTTGTATTTACATTGGGAGTTGTTTCAGTTTTTGGCAATTCACCATTTTACAAGATGTGACATTTGGGCAAGCAGTTTTGGTATGTTGTAATCACTTTGGTAGTTGCAGATTCACTTACTCATGCCTTTGGATTAGGCATTTTTGTAGTTTTATTGAGAATCATTTTAATGTAATTGTTTATACCTCTTGCTATGATTAGGTTTTATTTTTATGATGCAATAGACCAGTTATAAGATTTCAGTGGATATTGGACTTTTGGAGACCAAAAGCCCTCCATTGGGGAGGTGTGATAAAAAATTTGGTTGTTAAAAAGGTTTCAAGTAGAGTTTTAGTGGTGACACATTGTAGATCTCATTAAGAGCTTTTTGATGCTTTTTATATTTTACAAAATGGAGTTCAGATGTTCAAGATATGGTCATTTGAAGATTTGTCAAAAAAAATCACTTGCGACATTTGGCACATGATTCAAAAATGTATCGACATTTGGACCTATCATAGGTTGACACATGGAACTTTTGAAAAGCCAAGTGGGCCAATAATCATTTGACACATGGAAAAATAGCGTTGACATGTTCCAAGGAGGTGACAAGCTATTTAAAACCTTATCCTTTTACCAAGCGCTTGCATGTGGGACAAAGCATAAAGTCCAAGCACCTAAAATGGAGGGAAGAAAAATTCAAACCTGGTCAAAGCACGCCCAAGGAGGCAAGCTACCCTTATCCTCATCCCTAGGCACCTAGAAAGGAATAAGGAGGTTTTGAACTCAAGACCTAGCACTTAAAAGGGATAGGCCTTGACCACTTCAGCCACGGGTCTTGAAGTGTTATATAAGGCACTAATTTTTACTTGAATTTATCAGGTTCTGGACTGTGTATTTGTATTTTAAGAGGCTGAGAGTTTGTTTTAAGCTTGGAGATAGCTACCAAATGGTATTTTCTCTAATATCCAACCTTATACACAAAGGGGACCAAAGCACATTTAGAAGGGGTTGAAGACTGAGGAAGGATTCTGTGTGACCGAGCTTGAGTATATCAACAAGGTGGAGTTCTTGGATAGAGATCAGGCCTGAGCGAAGTTGTGCAACATTTCAAGAATTTTTAAGCCATTTTTTTTCACAAATTTAATATAAATCATCCTCACTATTGGGCGGACGCAGAGATGTAAGCAAAATATGCCGAACTCTGTTATCAATGTTGGATGGTAATTTGTAATTTGCTTGCATGTTTTAATTCAGTTTTCTAATTTTTTAATTAGGAAATCATGCAAAGATTAAATTTTGACAATTTACAACATTTGATGTAAAAAAAAAATTGGTTTAATTGGTAAATGGAAGTAACAAGTCTTTTGATCATTCCAATCCAACCAAACAACTAAGAACATTTTTTCCAAAACATTTTTCAAGTTCTTTTGAGTTTTTTTTGAGAATTTGATAAGTTTTGAGAAATTTAGTATTCATATTTTGAACTTCACTTTGAGTTTATCAGTGGAGTTTATGAATCAAAATTGGTATGGATTATTGGACTTATCCTTATGTTCTCTTTCCCTTACAAAGACCTCACACCATTTGGTCATTTAGTACATAACCCTTCAAAAGAATTTATATTCTTAGCCAATTAGACTGTGAATATGACTACCTGCATATAAATGATTTAAAGAGGTTCTAAGTTTTCATTTTCAAAGGAATTTGAGGCTTATTAATTCTTGATAATTTTTTTGAGACAATGGAGGAATGATCTAATATCTCAATATATCATGTTGGCACCTTCTCAAAGTTCAAATCATAAATAATGCAAACCTACAAGTTTGAAAACTTATAGGTATGCATTTTGTTATCATGTGAAATACATTAGAATATTTCTCAAGATCAATTTTAAATCCTAATTAATGAGGTAAATGTGATAACCTTATGCTTGGGTAAGTATTAAAGACTAGTAGAGAAGATGTTATCTTAAGACCCAATTCAAGAGAACACAAACTAACCTACAAGTTTGATTTGACAGATACATTTGATCTTCAACTTGAAAATAAGACAAATGCATAGCTATGATTTTTGAATTTGAAACCTAGATCATGGATAAGCATGAAGTTCATTTGAGGTTAAAGGAAAGACTCAAAATAAGAATAGAGAAAGAGATGACCAAATATGACTCTTGAACATTATACACAGCCAAATTGACATCCTACAGGCTTACCTTATAGTTAGAAGTTGCATAATTGGTTTATTTATTAAGGAAGATATATAAATGAGATATGAAAAGAGTTTAGAGACATTCATATATTTTTAAAGAAATCAAAATGGTAAGAGTTGTTTGGAAAGGTTATTATTTCAAGAAGAGCAGTCAAAACACTTAACATTCACCTACAACCAAGATGGTTTTAGTGTAAACAATGTCCAAATGGAGTGTTTTAGTTGTATGGGAAATTAGATCATATGAATAAATAGGTGAATGGAATCAATAGAAATCAAAAGAAAACCTATAGAAATGTAAGCAAGAATATAACTCATTAAGACTCACTCTAACCTTGTAAACACTATCCATTGACCACCTACAACCTATTAAAACGTAGGCATATGAAAGAAGGTGTATACTTTTTAGAATTTAGGGTCTTGACAAAGCAAAGAGGGGTTATAATATCTCAAATAATAACAAGTCTTGAGTTTACTCATTGGTTTCTATCAAAAAAATTTGAAACTCAAAATGCTTTCAAACACCTAATCACACCTATAGGACCACCTAATAGCTCAGTTGGTATTCAAATTCAAGAGGAAGGTGTTATGTTTAACATTGATGTTAGCGTCTATAAATTTAATGGAATCATGAGGATAAATATAAATCTAAATACCTCAATAAATATTAAGTGGAATCATCAAGACAAGTTCATTTCAAACCCTACAGACCTATAGGTAGAGTTGTCAAGCCTTAATGACTCAAGGATTGTATGTGCAATTGTGTGACAAAATTGTGCCATTTTAATAAGAGTATTAAACATGATGACCTTGATTAGGTTATTTTTACTCTAAACAGCCATGTTTAATTTATTGATATTATTAAATAAATATAAAATGATCAAACATAGCCAATGAGGGTTTATTATATTATTAGACTCATAAACCCCAAGCATCAACTAGTAGTGATCATGATAGGTCTCAATAATAAGGATTAAAGAGGAGAATTTTAACATGGAGGGGTGAACATTATATACCTTACTAGGTCATTATAATCTCAAGACAAATTCAATATACCTCTTTCAGACCTCATTTTTCTCTAACCCTCATAAATACACACTCATCCATCCAAGAGGCTACCAATTCTACTTGGATATTGCATGACAAGGTGAATGGTAAAAAATGATGTTTGGATATGTTTTATGGGTCTATCCACTTCCAAATTGTGACATCAAGATAGAGAAAGACTATATGTTCTTTAAGAACAATCCTTCAGAGAAAAATATGCCTTAAACCCTCCTCGAACCCTCTTAGTGACTTGATATGAGAAATTAACCTTCAAATGGATTATAATGGATTATTTAAACCTTAAAATTACTTTTTTGACACTCTTAACTCTTCTAATTACTTCATAATGGTACTATTTGGTATGTAAAGGTACTTAGGTGTACAAAACATGCATAATTGTATAGTTGTAGGCTTGTTTGTGAAGGTGAAGGATAGGGAGTGGATTATAAACCAATTTAAAGGATATATTAGGAGTTTAACATGGTTATAAAATATTATAAACACATATAAAAGTCTCTCAAAATTATACACAAGCTCTACCAATTGTCAAGTTCTCCAAAAAGGAAGAAATATACTATTTTACTAGTAAAATGGCCTATATACAGACCTAAAAAGTAATTAGAGATATCTCCTTTCAATGTATGAAGTTACATAATGATTTTTCAAGCCTAAAAAAACTATTTACATGTACTAGATCCTTAAAATTTCTTTCCAAACACTCAAAATATCTCTCATGCCTACATAAGTGCCTACACTAGGTATTTTGACCATTTCAAGGTTGACCTATCTATACAGGATATCAGGAGATGAAAATTTTCATAGAGGTTATCCTTAGAATTTTTAAATTGAATAAAACACTTCCTATAATTTTCACATATGGGAGGCTTGTAGAACCAAAACTTAGTTTCTAGGTAAGGAGGCTTAATTGAGGCCTAATTAAGAGAGAGAAAGGTAGAAAAAGATACTTCCACTTGATATCAAGTCATTAAAATTTGGCATGGATCTATAAATCCATATTGTTTCATCAAATTTGTGCTTATTTTCCTAATATCCTCCATACATTCTTATACATAAGTAGGTTTACACATTTTTAGGGTTATAAGGAATAAGGTCAAATGAGACCTTTTGATGCAAAAGGAGATCCTGGGGGTAGTTTGAGACTTTAAAATGAGTTATTTTAGGTCTAATATTATGTGAATAATCCCTCCATGGAGATATATTTCCTTGTTAAATATGAATTCAATATTTTACACTTATGGACAAAGAATAGGGGTAGTAAGACAATTAAAACTTCAAGCCACCTAAGGAATTGTAATCATCATGGTAACATTAGTTATTAAGACTCATAAACAAGTTTAAGGTTTCAATATTAGAAAAATAATTTAACTCAAGGTTACTCAACAATCAATAAGTTCACTTTCCCATTCACAAGCTAATACAAAGGGTAGTTTTGAATAATAAAGTAAGGTGTCAGGTCAAGTTACAAACTTCCATGCCACTTGTAGGAGAAGAGTATCTTTAGGAGAGCTAAAAAGTATTAGAGGTTTTATTTTAATAGTTTAATGACTCTTAATTATTGTAAGTCATGATACACTTCTCTCTCTCTCTCTCTCTCCCCCCTCTCTCTCTCTCTCATATACCCTTATCTCCTCTTCTCTCTCTTTTATATATATATTGATCTTTTATAGGATAAGTTTTTATCCTCCATTATGGTATGGTGAAGACCTAGCCATTTTCAAGCCTTTGATTAATGAGAAACTTATGGTTTAACCTCCACTATTAATTGGTTTTAACATATATGCATGATTAGTTTGATCTTATCAAATTACTAGATTTGTGTCCTTCGTATGTTATCCTTATCTAGAATTCATGTTTAGTTTTGATCCTTTTTTTAGGTATTGTGAAGTGTATAATTTATGTTTAAGGGTTTAATGATTTGTCTTTTCATTATTGTCATTTCATGACCTCTTGACTAGTCTTCCTAGCTCAAGCATTCTGCACAACCTTCATGAGAAATATTGATGTATAGAAGTAGATTTGGAGTAATGTTTATTGTGGGTTAGTCTCAAGTTTGAATTGTATTCTAAGTTGGTTGGTATTGGTCAAATCATACTTGGTACATCACCCCCATTAAAATATATTTATCTCCCTTTTCCTATCAAGTGGTAGATTAATGTTTGAGCCTAAGTGATTCATCAAGGGGAGCTAACTATTTAACCTAGAGATTATCCTCTCCAATAGTTCAATCACAACCTTGAGGTGATTCAATGTTATTAAATTTTTTAAGGCTTATACTACCTTCTAAAGTGTGAAAATTTGGTTGTTAACAATTTTGGCATGCCTAGTGGGACTAAGGTCTAAAGTTGTGGAAATATTATTTGTGTTGTTCTTCTATGTATTATCCTTTGGATTTATTTAAAACATCAATGGAAAATCCATGCACAATCATCTAGTTTTATTATTCTAGTCACTTGTTCAAATTAAGTGTGTTTTCAATTCATTATCTTGATGAAGCTATTATGGCTAGGTTTGAGGTGAATTTTAGTTTCATACAAGTGGATGAGGTATATTAGTCCTATAGCACATCCTATCAACCTCAACATAACTCTTAAAATTCTTATGATGATTTTTATTATCCTCACTATGATTATTATCATTATTATCATGAGTCATATCAATCATATGATCAAATTTCACAAGCATATGATGTTCTTAGCCAACATAGTCACTTTTAAAATCAATCTATTTCAATTTTTAATCAAAATATCTTGGGACATGAGAGGTACATGATAATGATGAACACACAAAGGTATTATGGTCAATATATCCCTAGTCATCTCATTTACAATGTGAGAGA
Source organism: Torreya grandis (assembly GCA_037957365.1). Classification (NCBI taxonomy): domain Eukaryota; kingdom Viridiplantae; phylum Streptophyta; class Pinopsida; order Cupressales; family Taxaceae; genus Torreya; species Torreya grandis. The sequence continues at coordinate 1,910,272 of JARHVA010002630.1, read as the reverse complement.
CTCATTGTAATAAATTAATGAAGAATAGGCACCTATTGAGAGAGCAATTGGCAAAGCCTCTCAAATGAAATGTTGGGTGTAAGTGGTCTCATTAAAAAACTTGAGGATATGATAAGATTTCAAGGACAATATGTTCAATCCTAATAGCCCTATTTGTCTTCATATAAACCACCTCATCCCTCATATGTGCCATTCATTCTTCACCAAGAGACCATTTCAAGTGAGTATCAAAGTGTTTAAAGTCCTTCATAACTTCCTCAAACTTTCCCTTCTTGGAATTCAATCCAAGAGAGAACACAAAATAAAGAAGATATTATTTTTGAGAAACCCATTGTTGAGAACCAATATTCTAATTATCTTCCTTTAGAATACCCCCAATAAGTATTTCAAGATCCCAAGTTGGATTCAAGTGGTGAAATCATAGAGTAATCAAGGTGAGAAAAGCATAGATTGGGGAGTTGAAGTCAAGGAATATTCTAAACCTTTGAAATTTTCTCCCATTCCTCCTCAAGATCCATTTTATATCCTATATCAACCTTCTTATGATCCTTATCCTCATGAAGTCACTAATCACCTTAAAGGGAAGGTATTCTAAGAGATTATAGATAATCAAATTGAAGCATTGTAATTTAAAATAAAGGGTCTTGAATCACACCAATATCAAAAGATTTAAGTCAAATAAAACTTTGACCCCATTAAAAATTCATTGACCTATCCCCAAGAGACTATATTTTCCATGTTAGAGCTATATCCAGGAAGGTCTTCAAAACAATAAATAGGTCCTAGTTGAGAAGATTGAAAATAAAATTGTAGTTTTTGAAGATCCTCAATAAGGCTATGAGAAAGATGAAGTAGTGGTTGAGAAGAAAGAATCACTTATAGCCCAACTAAACCTAATTTCTCCTCAAGCATTCCTACAATAATACCCCATCCTAAATTCATCAATGATCCATCCATAATACCTCATACTCCATTTTTAACTCATGAACCTATTCATCATCTTCCCACCATATCCCTTCTTGAAGAGGAACTTATCCTATGGAAAGTAAATGAAGAAGAGTTTGTGGCTACAAGTGTGGTTTAAGGAGAGTGTGAAGAAGATAATTCAAGTGTATATGATGAGTAATTCACCATTAGTACTCCTATTGGTGAGGATAAATAGAAATCAATATTCATAAATGAAGAAAAGGATGATATTTATGAAGTTACAACTACCTATGAGGAGAGTGCTAAGATTGTTACCTTTGCCAATGAAGAAGTTTTTGAAGATATGAAAGAAAAGGCTCTTGAGAGGAATATCATGTTGACTTATCTTCTTGAATCAAATGATCAGGTTCAAGGAGATTTAAAGGACATGTGCTACACTTATTTACACATTTTCAAGTAATAAAAAGGTTTTGAGAGGTTGACACCTATAGGAGAACATGATTAGGTTGATGATGAAGAATTCAAGGTTCCTAGTGAGCCAATATGTTTTCAAGTCAATTATACAACAATATATGATGAAGAAATTATTCAAGGTAAGCAAGAGATTGGATTGGAGAAACCAATAGAGGCTAAGGATATTATTTCCTTCATGGACAAAGAAGACCTATGGCATAAATATTGGGAAGTTTACAATGAATTTGAGACTCTCCAAGGGTTTATATCTCTTTTTAGATAGACTAAATATGTTTTTGAATCTACCTTCCCTCTTTAAGGATAATGTGACAATCTCCAAGGTACTAAGTTTGAGGCTGCCCTTATGAACCAAGAAGTGATCATGCTTGAGTTGACATCTAACATCAAGATATATCAAAATAAAGTTATTAAAGCACATGATGATTTAATCTTCATAGGTGATTGGTTTGTAGCAATCACTTCACTTGAGAACATGCCAAGAAGATTGGCAAATAAGGAAAGGATAAAGACAACAAGACCAAAGTCCAAGAGGTGGATTGAATCATGCCATTTTCAGTCTCATGGAGAGTAATATCTCATAAGATTCCCCATTGACCCAAGAGGAAGAAGAAAAGTTTAGGTCAATTATATACATCTAGTTATTTTCTTATTTATTGTGTTCCCTAAGTGCTTAGCTAACACATGTGTGTGTGTGTGTGTGTGTGTGTGTGTGTGTGTGTGTGTGTGTGTGTGTGTGTGTGTGTGTGTGTGTGTGTGTGTGTGTGTGTGTGTGTGTTTCCTTTGCTTAAGTGTGTTTTCCTTGTTTTTTGTGTTTTGAGGCAAAGTAATTTTATTTTTTCATCGTCAAGGTCTGTTCAATCTTGAATTTGAGTGAAAATAACTCTATTTCCCAATGGAAGGACAAGGATACTAGTTTATCTAGCATAATATGCATATTAGCCCTGTGAATCATTGATTTATTAACTAATTTTGACCCCCAAAGTCAAAATATCAACCCATATAGGTGATAAATTGTGTTTTCATGTCTTACTAGCTATATTATAGTCTTATTCATGCCTTAATATTCCTCAAAAAGTATTTCTAAGACCTTATTATCATTATTTAAGGTAAATTTGGAGAAATTAAGGTAATGTCTTATTTTGGTCTTATAGTGGTCTAGCCATGTCATGAAGTGATGAAAGATTTTCAAGTGGTGTCATAGGTCCTTAGGTGTCCTTAAAGGTCATTTCATGCCTTAATTAACTTATATAATCATTTCATGTTAATTTGGAAAGTTTAAGGCTCTTTTGTGGACTTTAAGGTAAGTTTAATGTAGGAAAGTGATGTTTTCAATTAATTTTAATGTATGAAAAATATCAAAAAGAGAATAATCCATACAATAAGTATTTCCAAGGTATTTGGAGTAGTTACATAACTATCACATATGTCATCAAGTCAAAAGTTAGTTAGAATCTTGAATTGCAATGCTTAGAAGGGAGTTTAACACACTTTTACAAACTTCAAGAACTCACTTTTTGGTGGAAATAGATCGAGTATGATTTCAAATTTTAGAGGTCACAATCATACATGGAAGGAAGTTTTAGGTCTCAAATTTGTAAATTACTCTCTCTCTCTCTCCTCCATTGTTCCCTTCACAAGCTCATAAAGGTGAATTTCAAGGGGATGGTATAAGCCATATAGGTGGAGTCAGAGCCTAAGATTTTGAAAAGAGTTGATGACCCATATCGACTCTCAATTAGTGTCATTTTTTTTTTTATTGATCTCTTTATCTTTATGAACAATCACTAAGGAGATAAGGTGTTTTTTTGAGGTACAAAACCATGATAGGGTTAGTTTTGGGCCTCTTAGGTGAATTTGTGAACTCATTACTATTGGAGAAGGTTTTTTTAGATTCCCAAAAGGTATTATCAGTATTATAAGTTCATTTTCAAGCATCTTCATGTTGATCAAGTCACACATGATTGGTATTTCCATGAAAAGTGAGGTTACAGGTTGGTATTCAAGATTTATAGATTCTTGAAAGATGAAATGGAATAAAATGAGTACATGAAAGATTGGTATTATTTTATTGGACTTGTCCTTGTGTTATCTTTCCCTTATAAATACCTCACACCATTTGGTTATTTCATACATAGGCCTCCAAAAAATTCATGTTCTTAGCTAATTAGAATGTAAAATATGACTACCTACATAATAAATATTTTAAGAGTTTTTAAGTTTCCATTTTAAATGGAATTTGAGGGTTATAACTTCTTGATAAGTTTTTTGAGATATTGAAGGAATGATATCAGATCTTAACAGATCATATTGGCACCTTTTCAAAGTCTAAATCATAAAGAAGGTAGACCTATAGGTTTGCATTTTGTTCTCATGTGAAGTACATTATAGTTTGTCTCAAGATCCATTTTAAAGCCTAATTAATGAAATAAATTTGATAAACTTATGCTTAGGTAAGTATTAAATACTAGTGGAGAAGAGGTGGTCCTAAGACCTAAGTTCAAGGGAACATAAACTAACCTACATGTTTGATTTGATGGATACACTTGATCTTCAAATTGAGAAGAAGATAAATGCATAGCAATGAATTTTAAGTTTGGAACCTACATCATGGATAATCAAAAAGTTAATTTGAGGAAGACTCAAAAGGAGAATATAGAAAGAGATGACCAAATAGGACCTCTCAAATAATGTACACATAATCAACTTGACATCTTAAAGGTCTGCCTTGTAGTTGGAAGTTAAATACTTAGTTTAGTTAGTAAGGAAGATATAAACACAAGAGATCTAAAAATAATATAGAGACATTTATATAGTTTCAAGGAAATCAAAATGGAAAGAGCTATGTGGAAATGTTATTATTTCAAGAAGATTAGTCATAACACTTAAAATTCACCTACAACCAAGATGGTTTTAGTGTGAACAGAGTCCAAGTGGATATTTTTGGTTGTATGGGAGATTAAGTCATATGAATAAATAGGTGAATGAAATCAAAAGGTAACCTATTGAAAGGTAATAGAGAAGATGACTAATCAAGACTCACTTTAACCCTATAGACATAGTCTATTGACCACCTACATCCTATTAGATGCAAACATATGAGAGAAGGTGTATATTTGTTAGAATTCAGGGTCTTGAGAATTCCAAGAGGAGTTATAAACTCTCAAATATTAAAAATTATTGAGTTTACTAATTGTTTTCTATTGATATACTTTGAAACTCAAAATGCTTTCAAATACCTAGTCACACCTATAGGACTGCTTAATAGCTCAATTGGTCTTCAAATTCAAGAGGAAGTTACTATGTTGAAAATTAATGTTGGAGTTTGTAAATTTAATGGAAACATGAGGATGACTAAAATTAAAAATACCTCAATAAAAAATCATGGGAATGATCAATACAGATTCATTTCAAACTCTATAGACCTACAGGTAAAGTTGTCAAGCCTTAGTAACTTGAGGACTGTATATGCAATTTTGTGACAAAATTATGCTTATTGAAGGCAAGTATTAAACATCATGACCTTCATGAGGTGGTAGGTAATATAATTTTTTTTTAAAGGTATTGATCCTATTTAATAAATGGAAAAGGATCAAACACAACCAATGAGGGTTTTTTGTAGTGTTGGACTCATAGACCCTAGGCATCAACTAGTTATGATCATGATAGGAATGAAGAAGAAGGATGAAATAATACCATTTTAACATAGATGGGTGAGAATTATATACCTTAACATTCCAATTTAATGTCAATAAAAATTCAAGATATCTCTCTCAAACCTCATCTTTCTCTAACCATCACAAATACACACTCATCCACCTGAGAGGCCACAAACTTCTCCTTGGATATTTCATGACAAGGTGCATGGTAGAAAATGGTGTTTTTAGGTGTTGGATGGGTCTATACACATATAAATTATTTCATAATGAGAGATAAATAGTATATATTATTTAAGAACAATCCTTAAGAGCAAAACATACCTTAAACCCTCCTAAAACCCTCCCAATGACCCGATATGAGAAATTGACCTTCAAATGGTTTTTAATTGATTATTTAAACCTTAATATTAATTTATAGACAATATTAAATCTAATAAGCAGCTGATAATGGTATTGGTTGGTATGTGAAGTTACATGGGCATAGATAACTAGAATAAATGTATAATTATAGGTTTGTTTGTGCAGGTGTAGAGTAGGAAGTGGTTTCTAAACCAAGTGTAGGGATATATTAGTACTTAAAAAGGGTTATAAAATATTATACACACATATAAAAGTATTTAAAAATGATACACAATATATTAAATTTTTCAATTTGGTTAAAAGGGAAGAAATGCACTATTTTACTAGTCAAATAGCCTATATGCATACCTAAAAAGTACTTTAAGAGACCTCCTTTCGATGGATGAAGTTATTGTTGACTAATTTTGATCTTAGAGGTCAAAATTTCAACCCCTATAGGCAAAATATTGAGTTTCATGTTTTTATTATCTTGTGTATATCTTTGTCATGTCTTAATAGCCCTTAAAAAGTCTTCATAAAATCTTATTATCATTGTTTAAGGTAATTTTAGAGAAATTAAGGTAATGGTCTTTCTTTACTTTGTACTAGACTAGTCATGTCATGAAGTAATGAAACTTTGTCAAGAAGTGTCATAGGTTTTTATGTGTCATTAAAGCTCTCTTGATGCTTTAATCACATTCTAATAACATTTCATGATGTTTTGGGAACTTTAAGGTTTATTTGTGGACTTTAAGCTAGTATTTTATAAGGAAAAAGGTGATTTTTGATAAATTTCATGTATTCCAAAGATTTAAAATGAAAATACTCCATAAAAACACTTTCCAAGGACCTTGGATTAGTTACATAACTAGCACATATGTCATCAAGTCATAAATTGGTCAGAATCTTGATCTTTAATGCTTTGAAGGGAGTTTTGGGCACTTGTACAGATTTGTGAACTCATATTCAATAAAAAAAATTAATAAGTTTCCTTTCAAATTATATAGGTGAAATACATGTTTGTTTTTTAGGGGAAGGTCCTAAAAAATCAAAAGTTTCTTCACAAACTTGATCGCTCTCTTCACAAGCTTGCAAGGGAAAAATTCAAGTGGATGGCACGAATAGAGGAGAGAAAGATGAGTCATGAAATTTTTTATAGAGGATAGGGTCATAGTAGGATTAAAGTTTGTGGAAATATTTTTCATATTAATCCCCTCTTATTTATGAACAATCTCTAAGAGTGACAAGAGGTCACTATGCCTTGTCCATTCAAGCAGGGTTTGATTTTGTTCTTATCTCTCCAATTCATAATTTGATGGAGAAGAATGGTGTTTAAGGATGTTTTCAAAGGTAAAATATCTCATTTCAATGGTATTTTCATTATCCAATTCAACTCCATGAAGTTTCCTCAACAAGAGGAAAGGTGCCTTAAGTGTGTGAGCATATCACCCTACTACAAGTGTGTTTTGGTTGTTCTAAAGGATTGTCACTTTAAGAGGTTTAAATTACTTAATTTTTAATACTATTTACTTATTTATTATATAATTCATGTGTTATTTTTTAAAAAAATTCCCATTATATGTGTTCCTTCAATAAATGTTGTGTCTTGATCTTTGGAAGATGGTCTCTATCAAAAATGGTCTACTACAAGTCTAAATGTAGTATTTTCCCAATTAGCAATGAATATAAATGATGAAACATGATAAAATAACTAGTGGAAAAGTTTTAAACTCAATAAAGGATCATAAATCCTAATGTACCCTCCAATGAGGACTTTAGACAAGTTTCATTCACTTACAAGTCTACAAACCTATAAGTGAACATTCATCAAGTCTAAGGTTTTATTTAGAAGTGTTCAAGCCATGTATAAGGGTGGAATATAATCCTAAATAATTATATAACCTTGATATAATCCATTTCTACCATTAAAATACATGAGCATGATGAAGAAACCTAACATTTATGCCCAAACCTTGCATACAAGATGACTATCCACAATCCATATAAGTTAATGGACAAGTTGAAGTGGTAAAATGTTTGATCATAGGTATACATGACTACTAAGAGGTTTTATGAAATGGTACAAATGTTAATAAAATAATAAAAGTGTCAAAAGACTCAAAGAAGTTGTTTACCAGTCTATGCAAGCAAAAGGCACACCTATGGGTCCTAGACCTTAGGTCCTCATTATGGACTAAATATATATATATATATATATTGGCAACAATAAAAAGGTAAAATCATGACACACGACTTAATTAATGAGAGATAATTCACATATCGATATAAATTTAAGTAACTTGAGAGCCAAAGGAGTTGAGGAATGGTCTATAGGCCTAGGCACTCACACATAGGCCTATGTATGATGACAAAAGGTAGAGATTTGAAATCCTATGAAAATTCAAATGGAACTTTTATAAAGTGATAAATAAATCTCAATAATGTTTTAATATCTTCAAGGTACATTTATAGAGCTGATAAGATCAACTTCCAACACTCATGATTAAACTCTCCTCCAATAGTCACCTACATCCATGCCTTGGAAGTTATAAGATATTAGGTGCATACAATGAAGGTGTAGTACCTTTAAATAGTTTCATAGGGTCAATGAAAGGTTTTAAACCCTTATTAATGTGGTTTTTATTTTTAATGACTAGAAACATAATTATAAACTCTTATAGCACAATCAATACCTTAAGAATTGACACCTATAGTCAGGATTAGAGAGGAGTAAGAAGAAGACTATATGCTTTTGGAATAATATTATCTTGAATGTACCATGAAGTAATGAAAGAGATTTACTAGGATATAGAGGATAAACCCTCATTTGGATCATTTCCTAGTATTAAACTTCTTGAGGACCTATAAGTAGAATGGTCTAAGTGAATTAAAGCCTATGTATATAAAATGTTGCAAGAAGTATTGTTTGTTGCAAACAATATGGTTTGAGAATGGTAGGTTGGGTGTCAAGTATAATTATTGAAGAAATAATGAATCATATAAATTAATCTAAAACTATATTGGTGCTTTAGGATCAAAAAGGGAAAACTTAGTTGTGTAAGCTGGAGAGACCTACAGGTCTACTAGAAAGATAAGTATAATTTCAAGTTGAAAAGAGAAGGTAGAGCATGTATAAAAGGAGAATTCGAGCCTAAATTGGATTAGAAAAAAATTAAATAGGTCATTGAGGGCCTAATTGACCTAAATAAAATTTAAAATAAGAGATGTTAAGAAAAAAGTTTACCAAAACCTTGCATGTGTAGTCATGAACCTATAGGCCTACTTGCCTCATTATAGATTTTGGTTGTTTTGAAAGAGTTGAAGGCCTGTCAGAAGTTGAGGAAATGAAATACATTTTAATATGGTTTCATAGATATAATAGGATATAATTTGTATCCTTAGACATAATATTCAAACAATGGAAACCCTATCTAGGCCACATATAATCTAACACATACACAGGAAGACCATAGGTGTAGTCATGAGAAAAGAGGTTGGATTGACAAAGGAAGGAATGAATACATAAAGATAATAAGGCAGTGTTGATATATATAGTTAAAAATTTCATGATATTTTAAATATTTCAACATGGATCAAAGTCTTCAACATAGCTAGATAGGGTCACTAGCATTGACTTGTTCTTAAACCCTAGCATGAGTCAATGAAAGCTACAATAGGTTTGATGAAGAAGGATGTTGAGAGAACCATTAGAAAAATTCAATGGATATGGTTTATACCTCATTGAGGTGTCTCTAACCCAAACCAAGAATTTTTAATTATTATGCACACATCTCTTTCTCTCTTTTGACATCATAGAATATAATCTACTAGTCTAAGAGGTTACCTTCTCTTCCTCAGTACAATACAAAGAGGCCACATGGGACATTTGGATTCTAAGGAAAGTTATAAAATATTTTTTACTTTAAATTTGTATAATATGTTATTTTATTGATAACCTAAGACTTTAGAATCATCCTTAAGAGTGCAAGACACTCATAGGATACCCAAATAAACCAATTTTAACCTAATGAGAGAGAAGATGATTTTATGTATCTATATGAATTAAAAATTCCTTGAAACAACATGGATGATGTCCAAAATTCCCATAATAACCTCATCATACCATTGGTTGGTACTTACAAGTTACAAGTGTACATCAAAGGACCAAAAAAGACTTATTCAAACTACTTAGGAGGTTTGTACAAGGTGTCAGGAGCTCAAAATTGACATGGAGAATTATCATGAGGTCATCAAACTAAATAAAAAAAAATTTATGTTTAAAATGTGTGAGAAACTCATGGAGACAAAATTTAGTCTCTAAATAGGGAGGCCTAATTAAGATCTAGTTAGGAGAGAGAAAGGTAGAAAAAGACACACGTAGAGTCTGGATGTGAAATTTGACATAAATATAAAATGGGATACTAGGTCCTCAAATATGTGTTCAATTTATTAATAACCTCTATACATTATTATAAATTATAAAGTTTACATGTTTTTAGGGATACAAAAAATGAGGGTAAATGAGGCTTTTTGGTGTAGAATGAATTTTTAAGGGTAGTTTGAGACCTCCAAATGAGTTTTTTTAGGTCTGATATGATATGAATAGGTCATCCATGGAGAGAGAGTTGGAGAAGATGAACTAAAGTTTTGAAACTTATAAACAAGATTGGCATAGTAGGATAAAGATAGTTCTAGAGACCTAGTAAGAAAATGAAGTGATGTGTTAAATGGAACCTAAAGATATTAGTTGAAAGGTGTCAAGAGAAGAGAAAAAATGTAACTCAACATGACCTAACCATCAATGAGGCCACTTATCACTCCAAAATCCAAGGCAAAGGGTAGTTTTGGAGAGAATATTAAGAAGACTAACACTTTTCTTTAAAGACCTAATGGGGTAATTTCATTACTTATTATTATTATAACTCCTTTTGAATAATAAGTATAATCTAGTTTTCCTTTCTCTATAGATTGGTTTCACTATACATGCTCGATTAGTTGATCTTGTTAAGTGATAGTCTTTATTCCTTGGCATGTTTGTCCTTGTTTATAATTCATGTTTATTTTAGAATACTTTTTTCAGTTCTCTTGAAGTGTCAAAGTAAGGTGCAAGTGTTTAGTGAGAATTATTTTCAATAGTGTCATGTCATGACCTATTGACTAGTTCTCTTATCTCAATCACTCTTCACAACCTTCATGAGAAACATTGATTTAGAGAGGAAAATTTGGAGTAGTTTCATGGGTAAGTTAGTCTCTTATTTGAAGTGAATTTGTAGATAGTTGGTAGTGGTAAAATCATATTTGGTGCATCGCATCCATTATAATAGGTTTCTCTCCCTTTTCCTAGCAAGTGGTAGATTAGTATTTTAACCTAAGTGATTCATCAAGGGGAGATATCCATTTCACCTAAAGATTAAAATCTATAATAAGGTACCCACAACCTTAAGGTGTTTCCATGTTACATAAAATTTTGAAGAATTGAACTACCTTCTAAAGGGTGAAAATTTGATTGATTATAGTTTTGGCATGCCTGATGGGACTAAAGTCCAAAGTATTGGAAGGATTATTGGTGTTTTTATTCTAAATCTCAACCTTTAGAGGCATTCTAAACATCAATATTGATTTAATGCATGATCATATAGTTATATCAACCTAGTAACTTGTTCAAAGTAAGTTGTGTTTCATTTAATTATCTTGATGAGGATGTTATGGTTGAGTTTGAAGTAGAGTTCAATTTCATGCAAGTTGGTGAATCTCCTCAATCATAGTATTCCATATCAATCCCATGATGATCCTTATCAACCTCGATATGATCCACATCAATATTATGATCCTTATAAACTTTGTCATGAGTCATACTAGTCTTATGAACAACCTTATCAAATTCAAGATGTCCCTAGCCACTTCTCAAATCATTCAATTTCAGGTTTGAAGAAAATTATTTTAGACTAAGAGAGTTACATGATATAACTTCATACACAAAGGTAATATGGTCAAGATATCCCTTATTATCTCATTTATGACATGAGAGATTCATTGAAGCAAAAGAAATAATAATGGGCACCTATTGAGAGAGTAAATTGGAAAAGCTTCTCAAGTGAGATGATGAATTTAAATGGTCTCATTTAAAGCATTGACGATAATCTAAGAAACAATGAATAACAATAGGTATAACTCCATTATCATTATGTGTCTTCATACACACCACCTCAACCCTCATATATGCCACACATTCTTCTCCAAGAGACCTTTCCAAGTGAGCTTTAAAGTGTCTCGATCCTTCATATACTCTTCAAGCCTTCCCTTATTCAAATTCAATCCAAGAGAGCATTCAAAAGGAGAAGGAGACTATTGTTGAGTATCCTATTATTGAGAACCAAGATTCCATTTATCATTTTAAATAACCCTAAGATGGAACAAAGTGGTGAAATAAAGGATAAATCAAGGTCAAATAAGTATAGATTGGGGAATTGAAGTCAAGGAAGAATCTAAAATTATGAAAGTCTCTCCCATCCCTTATAAGATTCCTCTTTTATCTCACATCATCCTTCTTGTGTTCCTTATCCTCATAAGGATACTAACCACCTTTAAAATAATTTATTCCAAGAGAATATAGATAGGCAAATTAAAGAGTTAGAGATGAAGATAAAGGAGAGATAAATCCAAGATCAAGAGATTGAAGTCAAAGAAAACCTTGTGCCTATTTAAGCTCTTCTTCCTTATACTCAATAAACTTAAGCTACTCCATCTTAGATGTCTATCCAAGAAGGTTTTCAAAATAAGAAGAAGACCTTAGTGGATAGGGGTGAAAATCAGTTTGTGTCTATTGAAGAACATCAAGAAGGATATGAGAGGAGTGAAGTGATTGTTTAAGAGAATGAAGTGTCCATTTCCCAACTCAACTTGATTTCCATCCAAGAGTTCCTACAAGAATTTTATATTCCTAATGTCTCAAGTTTCAAGAAAGATCCTTCCATATCCATGCCTATTTATTATCCATCCATCATACCTCATACTCCCTCTCCAACTCATGAACATGTTCATCACCCTCCCACCACATCCCTTCTTGAATAAGAACCTATCATATGGCAAGAAAATGAATAGGAAGTTACAAATATAATTGAATGTTGAGGATAATGTAATGAATATGTTGTAAGTAAGGTTGATGAAGATATATTCATTAGTATCCCACTTTGGGAAGAAATAGGAATTTTAATTTTCAAGGATGATGTTATAGAATAAGGTTTTGATGGTATGTTTCAAAAATAAGATCTAATTTCATCCAAGCTTGATGAGGTTGTAGCTAGCCTTGATTTTTAAGGCTCTCTAAGTAAACAAGTTGAGGTTATGATTAGTTTTGACATGGTTTCAAAATAATAAGAATGTGAACTTGAAGGAGTACAAGCTAAAGTTTTCAATGATGTTGACATAGTTCATAATGAGCAAAAATATGAAATTATATAAGTTACATTACAATCACATCATGATTTCATAATATAATTTTAAACTCATATATATCCTATAACCCTTGAAGATAAAGAGGAATATACTCTTCTAGTTGGACTTGATCATATTAATCAAAGAGAAGAGGACAAGGATGATTGGTAGTAGTACCTTAAATCTCTTCAAGAGATTGATTTTTTTTGAAAAGCTATGTTACCTATTTAAGATCATTCTCATGAGGAGATTGAACAAGATATGCTCATTGAGGATAATGATACAACTTGGAGTAAGTATGCAATACTTTTTGAAGAGCTTGATGAGCTTGCAGTAGTTAATAATAAGTGTGATGTAATTTAGATGCCATTGAGGCCCAAGAAGCATGCTTAGATGGAGTATCATTTGATGAAGTTGTATCTAAATAATATTATGAGAAGGATATTGAAGAATAGGTGGAATTAATATTCATAGGTGATTGGTTTGTAGATGTCATTCCATTTGAGAACATGATAAGAAGATTGGCATTCAAGAAGAGGATGAAGGAAAAACGACTAAGTTCCAAGAGGCAGCTTACCTCATGCCATTATTCATTTAATAGAGTAAAGGACCTCACAAGATTCCCTTTTGACCCAAGAGGAAGAAGTTATTTTCAGGTTAGGTATATATAGTTAGTTTCCTCATGTTTTTTTTTTGTGTTCCCTAAGTGACTGATAGCAAATGTGTGTGTCTTATTATTTTTTCTATTTTTTTTATCTTTATTTTTTGTGTTTGGAGGTTAAATAAACTTGTCTTGTCATGTTAAAGGTCTAGTTAGGTTTGAATATGAGTGAAAATGATTCCATTTCCCAATGGAAGGATAAGGCCACTAGTTTATTTAGCATAATAGGCATGCTACCCTCATGAATCACCAATTTTTGACTAATTTTGACCCCAACGTCAAAATGTCAACCCATATAGGAAAAATATTGAGTGTAATTTTTTGATAACCTTGTTTATATCCTTTTCATGCCCTAATAGCCTTCAAAAAGTCTTCAAAAAACCTTATTAGCATTGTTTAAGGTAATTTTGGAGAAATTAAGGTGATGGTCTTTCTTTGGTTTGTATTAGCCTAGTCATGTCATGAAGTGATGAATATTGGTCAGTAAGTGTCATATCTTGTTAGGTACTTCAACGTATCTTCATGATTTAATCACATTATAATAACATTTCATAATGTTTTGGAAACTTTAAGGTTCTTTTGTGGACTTTAAAGTAAATTTTTAAAAGGAAAAAAGTGGGTTTTTAAAAATTTAATGTATGAAAATTATTTTAAATTATAATATTCCATAAAATAAACCTTTCAAGGACCTTGGATTATTTAAATAACTGACACATATGTCATCAAGTCATAAACTAGTTAGAATCTTGATTTTTAATGCTTTAAAGGGAGTTTTGGGTACTTATACAGACTTGTGAACTCATCTTCAGTAAAAAAAAATGTTTAAAAAGTGTCATTTAAACTTATAAAGGTGAAATACACATTTTGGTTTTAGGGGAAGTCCTAAAAATGCAAAATTTACTTTAGAACCTCCATCTCTCTCTTCACAAGATTATATGGGCAAAATTCAAGTGGATGGTACAAACATAAGAGAAAGAGTTGAGTTATAATTTTTTTTATAAATTATTGGATGCTATTAGGATTTAATTTTTTGTAAATAATATTTATATTCATTGCTTTTAATTTATGAACAATTACTAAGAGTGAAAAGAGGTCACTATGCATTATTCATTCAAGCAGGGTTTGATTTTGCTCATCTCTCTACTTCAGAATTTGAAGGATAAGAATAGTTTGTAGGAATATTTTTAGAGGTTAAATATGTAATTTAAATTATATTTTCATTAACCAATTCAAATCCATGAAGTGTATTCAACAAGAGGAAAGGTGCCTCAAGTGTGTGAGCATACCACCCCATTGTAAGTGTTTTTTGGTTGTTTTTAAGGATTGTAACTTTAATAGGTTTAAATTAATTAATTATTAATATAATTTCATTAATTATTAGATAAATCATGTGATCTCTATCTAAAAATGGCCCTTTATAGATGATCCTTCAAGAAATGTTGTGTCTTGATATTTGGAAGCATGGTCTCTGTCACAAATGGTGTGCTACAGGTTTGAGTGCAATATTTTCCAAATTATTAATGAATAAAAATGATAATATAACTAATTTATAAGTTTTAAACTCAATAAATTAACATGAAACCCAATGTACCCTCTAATGAGGATTTTATACAAGTTTCATTCACCTACAAGTTTGCAAACTTGTAGGTGAGCATTCATTAAGTCTAAGGTTTCATTTTGAAGTGTTCAAGCCATGGATAAGGGTGAAATATAATAATAAATACTTTTATGACCTTTATATACTCAATTTATACCATTAAAATACGTGATCATGATGAAGAAATATAACCTCTATGCCCAAACCTTGCATATAAGATGACTATCCATACTCCATACAGGTGAATGGATAAGTTGAAGTGGTATAATGTTTGATCATAAGTATACATGAATATTCATATGTGTTATAAAATGATACAAAAGTTTAAAAAACAATAGAAGAGTCAAAAGACTCAAAGAAGTTGCTTAACAACCGATGCAAGCAAAAGGTAGACCTACATATCATAGACCTATAGGTCCTCATTTTGGACTAAAAACAAATTATATTGTCAATAAGAACAAGTTAAAATCATGAAAAATGACTTATTTCATGATAAATAATTTAGAGATCAATAGACATCTAAATGAATTGAGAGCTAAAGGAGTTTAGAATTGATCTATAGGCCTAGGCACTCACACACATACCTATGTATGGTGATAGAAGGTAGAGCTTTGAAATGCTATGAAAATTCAAATGGAACTTATAAAAAGTGAGAAATAACTCTCAATAAGGTTTTAATATATTCAATATACATTGACATAATTGATAAGATCAACTTCTAAGGCTCATGATTAAACTCTCCTCTAACAGGCACCTATAGCCATGCCTTGGAAGGTATAAGCTAATGGTGCATATAGTGAAGATGTAGTGCCTTGAAAATTTTAAATAGGTTAAATGAATGGTTTTTAACCATTATTAATTTTTATATTACATACAATGACTAGCAACAAAATTCTAAACTCCTAGAAAATAGTCAATACCTCAAAAATTGACACCTACAATCATGCTTAGAGAGGATTAAGAAGAAGACTATATGTTTGTGGAATAATAGTGTCTTGAAAGTGACATTAATTCATTAAGGAAAGCTATTTATAGATATAGTATAATCCCTTAGTTTTATCCTTTCTTAGTATTAAACTTATTTAGGACCTATAGGAAAAATGCTCTAAGTGACTTAAAGCTTGTGTATACAATCTATGGAAAGAAGTGTTATTTGTAGCAGATATTGTGGTCTAAGAATGGTAGTTTTGGTGGCAAGTATAATTCGTGAATAAATCATGGCTCATATAAATCACTTTAAAACCATCTTGGTGCTTTATGATCATAAAGGGAAAATTCAATTGTGGAAGTTGGAGAGACCTATAGGTTTGCTAGAGAGATCAGTCTTGTTTCAAGTTGAAAAGAAAAGGTAAAACATATATAAAAGGAGAATTAGATCCTAAATTGGATTATAAAACAATTTAAAGAGGTAATTTAGGGCCCAATTAACCTCAAGGAAAGTTAAAATAAGATATGATCAAATAAAAGTTTACCAAAACCCTACATACATAGTCGTGAACCTATAAACTTGTTTGCCTCATGAGAGATTTTACTTGGTATTGAAAGAGTTGAAGGAATATGAGAAGTTTAGGAAAGCGAAATAATTTAAATATGGTTTCATATATATATTATGGTCTCATTTGGATCCTTATACCTAATATCTAAATAATAGAAACCCTATATAGGAAATATATAGTCTAACTAATACACACGTAGACTATAGGTGAAATCATGAGAAATGAGGTTAGATTAATAAAGGATGGAATGAAGACCTAAATACCTAGAGGTAGTGTTCATATATATGGTGAAAATTTCATGATATTTTAAACCTTTTGACATGGAGTAACATCTCAAACACATCTAGCTAGGGTCACTAGCATTGATTTATTCTTAAACCCTAACATGAGTCAAAGGAAGCTATAACATGTTTGATTAATAAGTATGGTGAGATAACCATTAGAAAAATTTCAGGGATATTTTTCATACCTCATTGAGGTGAATCTAACCCAAAAAAATCATTTTTACTCCTATATACCTCTCTCTCTCTCTTAACCTAATAGAATGTAGTTTACCAACCTAGAGGTCACCTTTTTTACTCAGTATAGTATGAAGAGATTGCATGGGACCTTGGGATCTTAAGGAAAGTTATACAAAATTGTTTAGTTTAGATTTTTATAAATTTTTAGCTGCTTGATTATAAAATCTTTATGCATCATCCTCAAGAGTACAAGACACTCACAAGCTACCCAAATAGACCAATTTTAACCCAATGAGCGAGAAGATGATTTTTATGCATCTAGATGAATTGAACAAGCCTTAAAACAACATGGATGATGTATAAAACTCCCTTAATCACATATACATGCCATTATTTGTTACTTTCAAGGTATAGGTTTATGGAAAAGGACCAAATAAGTTTATTTCAAGTTGTTTTGGAGGTCCATACAAAGTGTCAAGAGATCAAAATTGACATGGAGGATCTTCTAGAGGTAATCAAATTGAATCACATATTTTTTGAGTTTTTAAATTTTTTGGAAACCTATGGATAAAAAATTCAATCTCTAGATAGGGAGGCCTAATTGAGACCTAGTTAGGAGAGAGAGGAAAAAAGGTACTTTTACTTAGAGTCTAGACATGAAATTTGAGATAAGGAGATACTAGATCCTCAAATATGTTATCAGTGTTAGAGGTACAATCACTAGGGGGATGAATCCATGATGAAAGATATTCCAAATTTAATTCCAATCATTTCAAAACCTTAATCAATTACCAAAATCATTCATAAAATATACAAGTCATTCATAATAATGAATAATAGATAATGCAAGATCACACATACAACATAAGATCTATGTGGAAAACCCTCTTGGGGAATAAAAACCAATCTCAAGCCTAAAAAAACATGGAATAATTTTCCTATAAGGTATTACGAACATGAAAATTTGGTGGAACAACCATTCCATAAGGATCACCTAGACCTATCTAGCTGAGCATGCACACAACTAGATTTTTGTAAGCTTCATCTTGTAGGAGGAACTAACCCCTTAAATTTTGAGCACCCATAACAACACTTATGAAATGAAAATATCTTAATCATTTATTGCATACCAATTTGATGGAGATACAATTTATATGATCTCTGTTTAACTCTACACACTCTCTATCCTTCACACCCTCTGAATACATCTAACACCATTTTTTGGATCACTCTACACTTCTTCGCTCATACACAATAAAAAAACCTAAAAGTATACATTCATAAAATTATAAACATCACCATAAGGTCATATACATTTTTAAAAATATCATTTTAATCTCAATTCATCTTCTAATCTCACACAAACATCACCTATCCTTCACTCACACTTAAAACATCCAAAATAACCTTTTGGATCAACTTAGACCTCTTCACTCATTTTCAACTAACAAAACTAAAACAAATCTAATCTAATATCATAATTATGACATACAGGTAATATAAAATTATTATCATTCTCTCCTCTTTAGTACATATACTAGGAACCCTCATTCTCCTTTGTCCTTCACCTCTCAACTTTATAGTCTTTATCCTCATCAACACTCTAAAAACCATCACCCTTGATTTCATCTTTTATAGATCCTTCATTATTATTATACTCTCGATTAGCCATTAGACTTACCTTATCCATTAATAATTATAACACACAAATACATAGTGAAATATAATTCTCATAGGTTTTCCATTTCCTCAGTAGCTTCAAACCACCATTAGGTCTTGGTGAGACCTAAAACAATAAGGCCTTCATACTCACATGTTACAAGTGAGACTACTTGGACCACCTTAATAATTTACCAATATTTTTAACACATCAAAAATATCTCTAATATACCATTTCACACTCCCTCATGGGTCCATACCACCTGGAATACCAACTCAACACTCAAACCTACCAATTAGGTCTCCTTGCTCTTCATATCTTCATACATAGAAAACATAGTCTTAAAATTTTGAAGAAACTACTCAATTATTTCACATATAAATATTATTAGATCATATGGATGAATCCTTTAGTACCTATTATAAACCTCTATTTTATTTAAACACTCTAACATAGGCTCTAAGCACTCAAATCAACTCTCTTAAAATGACCGCTCAGACTAGTCATATATAGTCAAAATATAGTCAAGCTATTTTGACTCTCCATAACTAATCATGGGTAATATATGACAAAAAATTCCTTATCATAATAATTATATACTTATATGATATCTACATACTCATTTTATTCCTTAACCCTACTCAGAATACCTTCAACTTACTCTTGCAATGTGATCCCTAAAAATGCTAGTGCATTCATCAAACATAGTCAACTTCTAAGCCTTTGTTCATACTTAAGATTGATTTTTCAAACCTAAAAAATACATAAAAATGGTACTAATGGAGTTTAAAACACTCTTTAATATTTATTTCATCTTTAAACATCAAAATACTATCATTAACTCTTCAAATATCCTTCTCAGGTCACTTGCATAACATGGTCAAACATATAGTCAACTTTGGATCTCAATATATGAAACTATATGAACATTAAGATCTTTTAAATATCTTATTTGGATGAAAATTTTAGTTATTTACAACTTTTAATTTTACATCACCTTCAAATTAGTCTTTAATCAAGAGATATTTGTACAATACTAAGAACTGGTTATCCTTCACAAATTTGAATATTCAAATTCCAATGGTCACTACTCAAACACTAAACTTCAGACACTTTGTCATCATCTCATTCTATCATAAAATTTTATAAAACATGATCCATAAATATAATCATGAGTATCTTATTATTTACCTTTTAATGCTCACCATTGATCGTTGATCTATGCTACCATAATTAAGACACTTGGCACCTTTGTGTGCCTTCTGAGCACATTGACTATTTGACTCTAATGAAATCCCACCACTTGGCAGCCCTATATGCCTTCTAATAATCCTTTAATTTATTTAATTAACATGTGCTATTTATCTCTAACTACATGATCATACACTCAACATTGATCTCTATCTAATAGGTTTCATGCTTGCCATAGATCTATTAATCGAACTCCATGATTGTGACACATGTCACTAGTGCATGTAATATCAAGAATATTTGACATATTAACTTTACATGTCACTTTGGATCATGAAAATTAATATCATGTGATCTATTATATCCTTATCTAGTCAAAATAAATGCTCATCATTAGATCTATGATCTAATTAAATGCTCACCGTAGATCTTTGATATCAAAAATTTGATTATGGGATCTTGGTAAACTATGTATGCAAATCCAACTTTGCACCTTAATAAATTTTAATAAACTCAACCTCATGACCTAAAATTTTATCCACAAGATCAAATTTCATATTAGAATCCATCCATGTATCAAATTACTCTTGAAACCTTCACACATGTGAAATATGACATCATCAATCTACTCACTCAAATTTATCTATCAAGATGACTACTTGAGCTTAGACATTCAATTGACTACTTTGATGAATTACATTCACTTACATAAGCACTATAATAACTCATAACATCCCATAGGGTCTCTGAAACATGTCTATACCATCAATAACATCCATCAATTATCTCACTAGGTCAAACACTTTCCAAACCATCAATTTGATCACTTTGTCATTAATGCACTAGTACCACATGCTCTCTTTGACATGAATGACAACCAAACATCAATGACTATGCTAAAAAATATTCCCCTCTATAATTTATGGTGAAACACCCTTAGAATGACTTATTTTGAATAATGATTTCATTTGAACTCCATTCTAATCTTTCTCCTCCTTTGACATTAATGTCAAAGGGTCTCTTCCTCAATATGTGAACAATCAGTCCTCAAAATTATGTATACATTAAAATAATATTTAATATGCTAAAGACACACAATTTAAATAATATGAATCAATTTATCCCCTTTGACATGAATCAATATGAACTTAGACTTCTCTAATCATTAGACCTGATAAACTGCTTATAAAGCTTAGAAAGCTCCCCTAACATCAATCTCCATTTCATGTCATTTGTTCCTTAACATAAACCAATATGAAAATGAGATTATCTAATCCTTGGACCTATCTACCTAAATAACTCACAAGATCCCTTTGCTTATGCATGAATATTCAACATACTTTCATAATTATGACTAGGTTTGACCAAGTCATATCAACCTTCTTGAATTCTCATATGTAGCAGATATCACCATATCTTCAACATGACTAAATCATCTCACATACGATCTACATTAAATTATGCATATATGCTCAAGCCACTAAAACTATCTGAGTTAGCTCCCCCAAATCTATTCATACCCCTTTTACCTTGAACTTCTCAACCATGCTCCATGACAATACTCTTCTTTGATCATGCACTACTATTAATAAGGACTAAACACACATGAACATCATAAAAGGGTTAAAATCACCTTGAAAATATTAATATGGAATCCCCCTAAGTTACCTAAGCTTAGTAACCCCTTAAGTTCTACCATAAATCATGATTAAACAACACACTTGTCTTCATATGTTTTCTCTCAAGCCACCTCCATGATCACCATCAAATGAATAAGCTAATATAAATAATGAAACATCCATAAATCTATATATATACACCTTTAAGACTTGAGATATAATATCTAAAGTACACTCATATGTCCTCTCATGCATTTCAAAAATCATAATCTAACTATCACATGAAACCACCTGGAATGCACTTGCACACATCTTCCTCATACTTCACATCAACCTTACCTTCATTATTTAACATTTGACCTACTAGACCAAGAATCCAAAAATTAAAAAAAACATACCTTTAATACCAAAGTCCCTAAATACACCTTGATCACACACACTTTCTTCTCCATAAGAAAGATGTCTCCTATGAAGCATAAATAGAGACGCCCTACTTCACAATGTCCTAAAACAATGTGAAACCAAGATTTTCCCACATCTCCTCTATTACTTGATCATATTATATCTATAGGGTTGATTCTTATTCTTAGGCTTAATATAAATAAATTGATCATCCATTATAACATTTTCCTTCTATTCTAATACTGTATTGACAAAACATTGGGATAACAGAGATTCATAACATACCTTTTCAATTGAAGAATCTTCCTTATAGTTTGTAACCTCATCACTAGGTATTGACAATTGATGTTTTTTTCATGAAATATGATCAATAATAGTAGGATGATCACCTATATCTATACACACGTTTGAACTAGTCTCAATTAGCACCTTGGTCTTTTCCTTGAGTTTGGTCTCTTCATTCACAACATGAGCACACAATGAGAGCCATTATTACTCTTCAACTTCTATATCATTCTCCAACATAACAAATAGATTACTTAGACCTACAGACTCATCATGACTCACACTTACCATCTTTGGTTTCCATGAGTTAACTTTCCTTTTTCCTTGCACTCTAGGATCCTGATTGAACTTATTTTGACTTGATAACCTTTGCTTGTAGAACCTAGTAATGTGACCAATATTCTCATAGTTGTAGCAAACAATAATTCTTGAAGGAAACTCAACTTTCCTTATTTTAAATGGACAATGTTTTTAAAATTTTCCCACATCATGAGAGTTGAAGCACTCAACCTTTCTCACGCCACTCGACTAATGATTCCACTCATCTTAGTAGGTCTTATACACTCTCTAGCCCTATGACCAAACTGATTACATATGTAATAGTAACCATTAAAAATTACATACATCATGGCATTTGGTTGTCTAATATGTTTTTTATTCATTTTTTTAGCATCTTCAATCCATGACTGATTGTTAACCTTCAAGGTCTGATCATCCTCATTTACATTAGTCTTCACCTTGTCTTGAGTTACATTCTTTTTTTCTTCTTCATATCCAAGACCAATTTTATCACTAGCATACTTTTGACTATTCAAAATGTCATCTAGATCACTTAAGATTTTTTCAAATATCAAAAATTACTTCACCTAATTAGATGTCTTCTCTAACTCAGCTTTTAATGATTTAATTTCAATCACATACCTTAAACACTCATATTCTTTAGATTTTAGGCTTGTAGACATGATTTCCAATTGACAACTGAGATTATTGACTATATATTTATGTTCCTTAGTGTCTTCATTCATTATTGCCTCAAAAAAATTGAATTTCTCTTCCTATTCCTTGATTTGAGACTTCATTTTATTTTTAATCTTCTTCTCAATCTTCAGTTCTTCAAGAGCATTCCTCAATTTAGTCTCATAGGCCTCCTTATCTTCTTCATTATCTGTATCACTCCAAATAGACTCCTTTTGATATGAGCAACTTCTTTCCTCAACCATGAAGAGGTATTTATCTTCAATAGGACCATTATCTTCATTATCAAGCTTAGAATCACTTCCTTCACTCTCGTTTGATGAGCTATAATCTTTATTAGTGTATATACTCTTCTTGTTCTTGAAGGACTTCTTATTATTGTCATACTTTCTAAATATTTTCTTCCTCTTATTAGACCTATATGTTTTCTTGTATTCATCTTGGTCTTCACCATGCTCTTCATCATCATTATTCTTATGCTTATGAGGTAACTTATTATAAAATTTTCTTACCTCTCCAAAATTCAAGCATTTGAAGGGTAGTTTACCATTATACTTGCCTAAACTTGTTTTCAATTTCCTTGTAAACAAAGTAATTAGTTAATCATCATCAATATTAGATATCTCATCCTCCTTGAGTTTTTAACCTTATAACATTTTTTTGGATTCATTTCTATCTTAAATTTTGTTTCCTTATTTGGTGGTTTATCCTCATCAACTCTCATCTCATAGACAATAAGGATGCCATGAAATTCATCCATATTAAACTGAGCAAGATCATGACTTTATTTTATAACAGACACTTTTAAATCAAACTTGAGAGAGAGAATTACATTAATACCTTTTATACTATAGTATCATCTTCAATATTCTCTCCAAGACCTATGATAATGTTCACAATCTCATCAACTCTCTATAGAAAATATACAACAAAATCTTCCTCCTTCATCTTGAGACTCTCAAATTGTTTTCGGTGAGTTTGTAACTTTGCCAACTTAACCTTTTAATCTCCTTCATAAATTATCTTAAATTTATCCTATATTTCATTTTTAGATATGAAATATATTACCTTGGTGTATTCAATCTATGAAATACCACAAGTGATAGCATTCATTACCTTATAATTGATCTCAAACAACTTGTTATCTGTAGCACTAGATGAAGGAATAGTAGGTTCATAATAACCATCCATAATAGATTGCCAAGTGTCAAAACCTAGGTACATAATGTATGTACTCATACTCACACTCCAAAAAGCATAATTGGATCCATTAAACATTAGTTATTTCTTAGTGGAAAAACCTCCTTACATTTGATGGCTACCCATATTGTACTTTGGATCACTTACAAGCTACCAAGCCTTTACCAAAGGACATACTCTAATACCAATTATTGGATGTATAATCATTGATGGATTAATCAATGATGAAATATATTCCAAATTTAGTTTCAATATTTTCAAACCCTTAATCAATTACCAAAAGCATTCATATAATATACAAGTCATTCATAACAATAAATAATAGATAATGCAAGATCACACATACAACACAATATCTATATAGGAAACCCTCTTAGATCTTAAAACCCACTATCAATCCTAAAAATGTATGGAATAATTGTCCTATAAATTATTACAAACAAGATAATTTAGTGGAACATCCATTTCATAAGGAGCCCCTATCCCTATCTAGTTGAGCACCCACACAACTAGACTTTTGCAAGCTTCACCTTACAAGGAGGAACCAACCCCATAGATGTTGAGCACCAAAAATAACACCTATGAAATGAACATATATTAATCACTAATTACCTACTGATATTATGAAGATAAAATGTATATCATCTCTCTTTAACTCTACACACTCTCTCTAGCCTTCACACCCTCTTAATACATCATAAACCACCTCTTGGATCACTCTACACTTCTTTGCTCATACACAACCAAAAAACCTAAAAGTATACCTTCATAACATCAAAAAAAAATACCATGAGGTCATACACATATTCCACACTCTAATTTTACTCTCAATTCATCTTCCAATCTCACACAAATGTCTTCTATCCTTTGTTCACACTCAAAACATCCAAAATAACCTTTTGGATCAACCTAGACCTTTTTGCTCATTTTTAGCTAACAAACCTAAAAAAACCATGATATAATATTAGAATTATGACCTAAAAGTCATATAAAATTTTGATCATTCTCTATTATTTATTCCATCCATTAGGCACCCTCGCTCTCCTCTATCCTTTACCTCTCAATTCTATACTATTTCTCCTTTTTAACACTCTATAAACCATCACCATTGATTTCACCTTTTATATATCCTTCATGATTATTATCTTCTTGGTTGGACATTATAATTTCCTTATCCCTTAATACATATAACACACCAAGGCATATCTCAATACAATTCTCATAGGTTGGCCATTACCTCATTAGCCCCAAACCACCACTAGGTCTTAGTGAGACCTAAAACAATTAGGCCTTTATACTCACACATTACATGTGAGACTACTTGGACCATATTCATCATTGAAAAATGCTTATAAAACATAAAAAATATCTCCAATATACCCTTAATCACTCCCTCATGGGTCCATGCCACTTGGAACACCAATTTAATACTCAAACCTACCAATTAAGTCTCCTTACTCTTCAAGGCTTCATACATAAAAAATAGAATATCAAACTTCTAAAGCAAATACTCAAGTATTTCACATATACATATTATTAGATCATATGGGTGAATTATTTAGGAACTATTATAAAACTCTATTTACTTTATAAAATCTAACATATGCTTTGAACACTCAAATCAACTCTCTCAAAATGACCACTCAAATTGGTCATATATAGTCAAAATACAATCAAGCTATTTTGACTCTCCATAATTGATCAAGGGAAAGATATGAAAACTAATTCCTTATCATAATACTTAGATACTTATATAATATATCTCCATACTCATTTTATTCCTTAAATATACTCAAAATACCTTCAACTTACTCATGAAACATGGTTACTCAAAATGCCAGTGCATTCATCAAACACTGTCAACTTCTAAAGCCTTTGTTCATACTAAATATAGATTGGTAAAACCTCTAAAATACATAAATATGGTCTTCATGGAGTATAAAACACTCTCTAATAGTTATTTCATCTTGAAACATCAAAATACTATCAATAACTCTTCAAATATCCTTCTTGAGTCACTTGCAGAACATGGTCAAACACAGTCAAATTTGGAGATTAATATCTACAACTGTATGAATATTAAAATATTATAAATAGCTTATATGGATGAAAATTTAAGTATTTTACAAATTTACCTTTTACATCACCTTCAAATTTGTCTTGGATTGAAAGATATTAGCAAAATACTGATCATTGGTTATCCTTCATAAATTTGAATATTCAAATTGCAATTATCACTATTCAAACACTAAACTTCAGACACTTTGTCATCATCTCATGCACTTATATAATAATATAAAATACACTCCATATATCTCCTTTGGAATATATTGGTATTTACCTCACAATTATCACCTTTGATCATTGATCTGTGCTACTATGATTAAAACACTTGGCACCCTCACATGCTTTTTGAATAGATTGACAATTTGACTCCAATGAACTTACACCACTTGATAACCCCACATAAATTTTGAGCATCCTTTGACTTATTAACCTAATGTGAATTATTTATCTCTAAATACATAATCATATACTCATTTTTTATCTCTATCTAATAGGTTTCACACTCACCATACATTATTGCTCAAACTCTGTGATTGTGACACATGTCACTAGCGTGTGCAATCTCAAGAATATTTGACATATTTAATTTACACATGCCATTATATTATGACTAAAAATATCACATGATTTATTGTATCCTTATATATTTAGAATAAATACTCATCATTAGAACTATGATCCAATTAAATATTCATTGTAGATCTTTGATATCATAAATTTGACTATGGGAACTTGGCAAACTCTATTTGAGAAGCCAACTTTTTACCTTAATAAAATTTTCTACGCTCAACCTCATGACCTGAAAGTTGAACCACATGATCACCTTTCATAGGGGAATCTATTTATGTATCAAAATTATCTTGAAACCTTCATGCATGTGAAATATTAGATCATCAATTTTTTTACTCATCTTTGTCTATCAAGATGACTACTTGAGCTTAGACATTCAATTGATTGCTTTGATGAATTCCATTCACTTCCATAATCACTCTAAGAACTCATAACATCAAATACAGTCTCTACAACATGTCCATATCATTAATAACATTTATCAATTGCCTTATTAAGTCAAACACTCTCTAAACCATCAATTTGATCACTTTGTCATTAATGCACTAGTATCACATGCTTTATTTGACATTAATGACAACCAAACATTAATGACTATGATAAACACTTAGTTTCTCAATAACCTCTATGTATTCTTATACACAAGGAGGTTTACATGTTTTTAGGGCTATGAGGAATGAGGCCAAATAAGGATTTTAGTGCAAAATAAATTCTTGAGGGTAGGTTTAGACCTCTAAATGAGATATTGTAGGTCTAATATGATATTAATAGGCCATAAATAGATATATAACTATTTGGAGAAGATTAATTCAAGTTTTGACACTTGTAATAAAGATTAGCCTAGTGAGACAAAGAGATTGATAAACACCTAGTAAGAGAATGAAGTGATGTCTCAAAAATAATGCACAAAGATCAGTTGAAATTTTTTAAGAATAGGTAAAACATGTAACTCAACATGACTTGACCATAAACAAGGCAACTTGTCGTTCCATAAGTGAAGGTAAAATGCAATTTTAGAGAGCTAGGTAAGGTGTCAAGTAAATTTTGAAACTTCCATGCTAATTGGAGTAGAAGAGCATCTTTAGAAGACTAACAATTGTATTTGAAGACATGATGGGGAAATTTCATACCTTCATTTTAAAAATCCTTTTAGACACTTGCCTCTCTTTCTCCTATGCCCTTCTCTCATTCTCTCATTTTATTTGTATATTGAGCTATATTAGCTAAGTTTGTACCCTCCATCTAGGTATGGAAAAGCCCTACCCATTTGTAGCCTTTGATTAATGAAGATAATTTGATTTTACCTTATTCATGGACTATTTTCAATATGCTTGCTTGAATATTTAATCTTTCTAAGTGATAATATTGCTTCCTTGGCATGCTTATCCTTGTTTAGCATTCACTTTCTATTTGGAATCCTTTTTGTAGGTCTCTTAAATTTTTAAAGTAAGGTGTAAGTGTTTAGTGAGTAGTATTTTCAATAGTGTCATGTTATGACCTCTTGAATACTCCTCCTAGCTCAAGCACTCTTCATAAACTTCATGAGAAACATTGATGTAGAGAGGCAAATTTGGAGTAGTGTCATGTATAGGTTAGTCTCTTATTTGAAGTGCATTTGTAGCTAGTTAGTAGTGGTCAAATAATATTTGGCGCATCACCAACATTAAAATAGGTTTTTATCCCTTTTCTTAGAAAGTGATATATTAGTGTTTGAGCCTAAGTGATTCATCAATAGGACCTATCCCTTTAATCTAGATATTCACCTCTATAATAGGGCAACCATAACCTTGAGGTGTTTCCATGTTACATCAAATTTAGAAGGGTTGAAATACCTTCCAAAGGGTGAAATTTTGATTGATAACGGATACCTAATGATGTTATAGGCCTAAACAAACTATTTCCATGCATTAAATCCTATAATTTTCTTACCAAATACTCAAATTATCTCTCATCCCTGCATAAGTGCCTAAGGCTTTATGACCATTTCATTGTTGACCTATCTATATAGGGTCTCACAAGCTAAAAATTGGCATGGATGTTGGAATTATCATGGGTAAAGTGAGTCAAAAACTTCCTAGAAGTTTCACACATGTGGGAGGCTTATAGAACCAAAACTTAGTTTTTATGTAAAGAGGCCTAATTGAGGCCTAATTAAGAGAGAAAAAGGTATAAAGAGATACTTCCAATCACTCTAAGGTCATAAAATTTGGCATGGAACTATAAAGCTATACTGGGTCTTCAAATATGTTTTCATTTTCTCAATAGACTCTGTATATTCTTTTGCATAAGGAGGTTTACATGTTTTTAGGGTTACAAGGAATGAGGCCAAAACATATATTTTGATGAAAAATAAGTTTTTATAGGTCTGATATGATGTGAATAGGCCCTCCATGGAGAGAATTTTCCTTGGTAAATATGAATTTAAGAGTTGACACTTGTGGACAAAGACTAGGCATAGTAAGGCAAGTGAAACTTCAAGCCACCTAAAGAATTATAATCATCATGGTAACATCAGTTATGAAGACTCATAAACAAATTTAATGTTTAAAAATTATAAAATAAAATTAACTCAATATAATTAAAAAATCCATAAGGCCACTTGTCCACTCATAAGCCAAGACAAAGGGTAGTTTTGAAGAGTAAAACAAGGTGTCAAGTCAAGTTGTAAACTTCCACACCAATTTTATGAGAAGAGCATATTCAAGAGAACTAAACATTGTCTTGTAGGGTTTGATGTATTATTTTCATAAGTCTCTTCTTGATTGTAACTCATGAGACACTTGTCTCTCTCTCCTATGCACTTCTCTCCTCTTCTCTCTCATTTCTCCATATATTGAGCCTTGATAGGCTAAGTTTGTATCATCTACCTAGGTATGGAAAATCCCTACCCATTTTAAATATTTTTATTAATGAGAAAATTTTATTTTAATTCCCTTCATTTATTGGTTTCAACGTGTATGTATGATTATTTTGATCTTATCAAGTGACTAACTTTGCTTCCTTGGTATGTTATCCTTGTCTAGCATTCATGTTCACTTCAGAATCCTTTTTGCATGTCTTATGAAGTGTCTAAGTGAGGTGTAAGGGTTTAGTGAGTTATATTTTCATTAGTGTCATTTCATGACCTCTTGACTAGTATTCTTAGCTCAAGCATTCTTCACAACCTTCATGAGAAATATTGATGTAGAGAGGTAGATTTGGAGTAGTGTTTATTGTAGGTTAGTCTCATGTTTGAAATGTATTTTCAACTAGTTGGTGGTGGTCAAATCATATTTGGTGCATCACCCCATTATAATAGGTTTCTCTATCTTTTCTTAAAAATTAGTAGATTAGTGTTTGAGCCAAAGTGATTCATCAAGGAGAGATAGATATTTAACCTAGAGATTCACCTCTCCAATTAGTCACCCACAACCTTGAGGTGATTCCATGTTATTCCAAATTTGGAAGGATTTAACTACCTTATAAAGGGTGAAAATTTGTATTATAAAACTATCTTACTAATACTTTTTGTAGGATATCTACATGGGTGTCACCCTTTATAGTAGTTTCTCTTTTCACAAACCTTAGTTCCTTCTCTTAGTCCTTTGGTTCCTCTTTTATCATGAGTTTCATTGTAAAACTATGGATTGGACCTATCTTCCTCATGACTTCATTTTATCTTAGTTCTTTATTATTTTCCAATGATTTTTGCACCCCTTTAGATTTTTATTTTATGAGTTTTAGTGTAAAACCATGGACAAGACCAGACCTTCTTCAAAATTACCATATTTATCATATTTATTTTTCACATGCTTTATTCACCTTCTTTAGTTTCTCTTTTATGAGTTACAATGTAAGACCATAGACTAGGCCCTCCTCATAAAATTGCCCTCTTTCATTAATTAAATAATTCATTTTCTAGAATGTCAATAAATGGATACAAACTTGCGATCCCTTACTCTTAGCTTTAGTTTTTATTTATTTTATAGATAAACCTCACACAACAAACTATGTTAGCATAATTTCCCACATTTACAACATTATTATGATAAGGAATCATTGTATCCCTTTTTAACATTTTTTAAGATTTGAAGTAATTCAAATTGTTTCATGTTTCATTCCCCTTGATTTCTTTTTCTTCCATTTCACTTTGGATAAACCAAGGTCAAAGACAAGATAGAAATTTTATTTCACATGAATAAAGAAGAATATTGGACACCATGATCTCTAATTTATCTTTTTTAGCAACCAATTCCAAATTTTTCAAATGATAGTCATTTTTAGCACCCATGTTTGGTTTTCTAAATCTGTATGGAGGAAGAATAGAAAAAGCCATCAAAATATAAATAATTTGAAACAAAAGGAAATGATTAAAATAAAAATTACAAAGTCAAAATTTAAAATCACATATAAATAAATGATTCATAACACATCTCCTATCTCCAATTGAAGCTCAAACTCCATAGTTGGCCTCATGATAGGACCAAGGTCCATTGGGGTATGGTAAGTTAGTAGATTGGGATAGGATAATTAAAAATAATCTATGGTGATACCAAATTTATCATGTAAGTACCCAATATTCACATTAGATCAATGGCTCTGTAAGGGGTCCTGAAGAACAAGGAACATGTTGTGGGAAGGTAGATCTATTTTAATTTTCATGCATATAGCCTTCATCAGATGATATTCACACTTCGTGATGGATGACCTAAGATTTGTGTGATTATGAGAAGTTATTTAGAGTCCTTATGTCAAAAGTCCTCTTGTTTTGACAAACCTAATTTAAGTTTTTTTTAATTTGATAGAGTTTATCTACCTTGATTTTTCCTTCATTTCCCTTCCACCTATTTCATTTCCCCTCGTGACAGGCATGTTTGATTCCAAATCTATTTTTCCATTTGTTCTATACTCCCTCTTGTTCACATCTTAAAAACATGTTATCACTACTTTATTTCAGTATTATGTATCTTTAGAACAACACAACATGCTTGAGCAACTATGGATTACTTTATTTACACCATTGATTTACATTTCTCAAATTGATTTGAAAGTGTTTTCCATTTCTTGTACCTCATTTTTTTAGATAACTACATCCATTCTATTTTTCATGTAATTCTTCCATTATTGACTGAAGTTATCTTGTTAATTCTCACTCACCAATGTTGTTTTCCCTTTTATTCACTTTTCCCATTGATTATTGACTAAGGATTCTTACTTCTCACTCATTAATGTTGTTTTATCATTTTCTTATCCATATTTGTTTAAGTAAGGATTGTTACTATTTTCACATTGATGTTTGATTACCATTTTTACATATATCCTTAGTTTTACTTGGTTTGTTTTACCTTTCTTACTTAAAGTTTACTTTTTTGAGTTTTTTGGTCATTTATTAGCCTTGGATCTTCATCTACCTGATATACTCTAAATTTTGACATGGTCATTTGGTCCTAACTTAGCATTTATCACACTATATTACCGAATTTCTAAGTACATCTCACCTACACTATTTTAGTTATCTTGGATTTCCTATATTTTTTATTTTTCTCTTTATTTTTGTATCCTTGGGGTTTTCTAAATTAGTCTCTACACCCTTCATGATCAAAACTACAAACACATAAAATAACCATCCAACAATAAAGGTAAGTCAAGGTACCTATACATTACATTCATTTTTTAGTTATATCCTTTTCAATCATTTACTTTTAGTTATTTTATGATTTAAAATACTTCAATTTATTTAGATTTAATGTTGTGTGTTGTTATGTTACTCTCTCAAACCACCCTCCCCTATTTCACTTGAGTGACATGTGATGAGATTTAAGTGGGAAATATATATACACATAATATTTTTAAACTCTATCAATTACTGGTGCTTTCACTCTTGAAAAACCCCATTGAGACTTAATCTCTCTAAGTGCACACCTTAAAGGGTACACCAAGAAAGGGGTTGGAAAACCATTTCTGCTTCATAGGAATGTTATCCCTGATACCACCACTTGCTATCTACAAAACCTTCTCCTATGTACTTACCTTATCCTTACCTCTTCAATTATACACTCATCAAATATTTCACCACCTTTATTAGTACCTTCCTAATCCTAAAACCTTTTTTATGGTTTACATTATACTATTGGCCCCATCAAACCTATATTCAAATTGATGAAAGTACATTACATGTCTAGGTCATCTATGGCTGACATAGACCAAGACTTCACTTGTTTTTAGCAAATAAAAATATAGATTCAATAGGGCTAACCTTATCAGCTAAAATTTTAGAAAGGTTCAAGTTTAGATTCAACTATATATACACATTCATTTTTCCATTTCTTAGAGAGATAAATAATTACTTATTCAATTTCACTTTTTTACTATCTACTATTCCACCATTCTACTTGAGGATTTTTAGCTTAGGGTTTGTACTTAGAAAATAATATTATCTTATGGAAAATTCTTGGATGCTTTGGCATTTCTTAGTGATCCTTACAAACCACAAAAACTTCTTGTGAATCACCTTTGACCAAGGGAAAGATTGATTCTCGACGGGTTCATCTTTAGGTAAGTATCTCTAAATTTATTCCTCTCTTTTAATAGATAGAAGTAGCATAAGTAATAGATTTTGAATATATTGCTTTCTACATGCATTGGAGTTTTAGCTATATATAACTTAATTAGATTATCCTATGTGTGTTTATTTTTTATTTTTATTACCCCCACTTTGTGACACAGGCTTTGGTGAGCACTATATTAGACTTTAGTTTTTATTTAATTAGTGAATAAAAAACATAGGACCTAACTGGGATTATTACATGGTGTTGCTTGAAAAGAGACTTTAGAAACCTCTAGTGATGTTATTATGGTAAGAGACCCCTTATTTAGGTTTATCTAATCCATCTTGGTCATGACCCTAAATATTTAATGTATAAACAATTGAAAGTGTAATTAGGATGTATTTTCTTTAAGATAGGATATTTTAATAAATCAGTTGTATTTCCCTTTGCATGTAGAAAGGACACAATGCAAGTGTTAAGAGGTTCACATTTATAGTTTTAATTAAATAGAGTTAAAATTATATGCCCTAGATCCATATTTATGAGTGATAATATATGGTCCAATCCAATTTAGAGCAAGTTTTCCTCAATTATTTCCATATTTGTGACATGTTGGTTTTATTTAAGGATAAGGTCACCAACATTAAAATTTAATGCCTTCAGATGTTGATTATATGCACATTTTATTCTTTTTTGATATACATAGAGATGGTTGAAGGACACATATCAAATCTCATCTAAGAGTTTAGGATCTACTAAATGATCTTGATGATAGTCTTCTTCAGAAACAATATCTCTAAGAAAAATTTGAAGAGAAAGAATTTATATTTCTAGAGGAAGGAAAACTTTATGCCATAGACCAAATCAAAAGGGGTAGCACCCATAGAGGTTTGAAATCTAGTGCAATAAATCCACAAGGAAAAAGGAATATGAAGATGTCAATTCTTTCTAACCTCATTAACTACTTTGGCTAGCATTTTAATTAGTGTTTTGTTATATGCTTCAGCCTGTCCTTTAACTTGTGGATGTAAGGTGACAAAAAGCTTGGCTTAATGTTGAAGAAAGGACATAGTCTTTGGAGCTGTTTATTTTTTAAAAATAATCCATTATTTATAATGATCTTATGAGAGACATAAAAGTAATAGATAATATGATGATTAATAAAACCAATAAGTTTATCTATTTTGGTCAAAATAAGGGGAATAGCCTTCACCCACTTAGTAAAATATTTAGTGGTGGTAATGATTAAATTGTGCCATTGGCAAGATTTTGGATTAACTTATCCTATAAGATCCATCCCCCATTGATAAAATGGTCAAAAGTCTCTGGCCACTTTTAATGCATGAATAGGTGTAGACATCCAATTCCTAACACCATTTGTGTCAAAATTGTCAATCTTACTCAAATTACACTCAAATGCATAATTTAGGCCAAAATCACATAAACACACTAAATGGTTTGAGATTGTTTTATACAAGTTCCAATTTGTGATAATGTATCCCTAAATAGGGATTCCTAAATTTTCTCAAATTATTTTGAGTCAAAATGATGAAGATGTATTTTGGTGCTTTAGATCACTCTTTTCTTCAAATTCATAAGCACTAATCCCATTCAAGAAAGGAAGACATTTTATAAAATATTAGATTTCCATTAAAGTCATTAAAAATTACTTTAACATCAATTTTTAGCTTCATTTTCTCATGTTTTTACATTTCTATTGATACACAGATCACATAGTGATCGACGTCGATTCTGGGTGACTGGCATTGGTCAAGGCCAACTGGCATTGATTAGGTTCCAAAAAATATATGTTTAAAATTTTGCATTTTTGGATATTTATTCAAGTTTGTAGTTGCTAAATTAGATTTATAAGTCTCTGGTCTAAAATTTATCTTGATCTATAAGTTTTTCTTTTGGATATTTTATCTTAGCATTTTGTTAATAAGATTTTTGTCAAAATAGTTTTTGCCTAAGGGTTCACTGGTCATCATTATCAATATTTTTTACTGACCATGGTTAATTTTATGATCAACATCAATCTTGCAGTAATCAACATCAGTCAATAGTGACCAATGTCAGTCTCTATGTGTAAAAAGTAGAGAATGCGAGAGCAAAAATCTAAACTTGTTTGTTTCATTATGAATTATGCTTCAAAGCTAAACAAGAATCTCTAAATTTTATTGAAGGTTCCATGAGGAAAAGTGTTTAATTTGAGCATAATTAGATCTTTTACCTTCCTTTTGGAGTTTAAAGATAACCTAGATAAGGAACTTAGATGGTTTATTTGATTATTTTGTGAATGTTTTTCAAATTTTTTATGAACTAAGACCAAGGAGCCAAGAAATTCACTTAACATTTAAATTTGGTGTTATAAAACTCAACATTCACTTAAATTTTGAAAATTATTGAAGTGTTGTTTTATGTAAATCATCTATCACTTTCTTGTTAGATTGTTTGAACAAAATGAAATGTGCACATATGCTCTCCCCCCATCCCCTATAGGGAACTTAGGTGACTAAAATCACATTTCCATTATGATTGTGCCTTTTTCCAAGGCATAAAAAAGAATTTGTCTAGGCTCTCCCCAAAACCTGTAATGTTTGGGTGATTTAGAAACAACCTCTAAAGCCTTTTCACTTAGATCATTTTATTTTATGCAATTGGCTTGTGGAGGGGAGGTCATTACCTCTTCATGAGTTATTTAGGGAATATTTGACATGGGGTTTCATCTCCTAGCATTGACTTCAACCCCTATCCATGGGAGTATATAAATTGGGATTTCCCCACTAAGATGTTTGTGTATGCAATCAAAAATGTATCATATCTATAAATCAATCCTGGCTCTGAGAAGATAGAGCATACCTACACTTCTGATTAGGAATACATTTTTTAAGCAAGATCATGACCAATAAGGGGATCCACTAGACCTAATCCCTAATCACAACACACCATGCTAAGAAGGGCTATAAAGCCTATAATATAACATAATCACATAACAACCCTAAAATAGTCTTAGGTTTAATGTACACTCTATTCTAATAACAAGAAAGTAAATCTAACTCAATGCACATCAAATCTTGTGGCACAAAGTGGATGTTAGAAACAAAAAAACTAAACTAAACATGTATATAATAAATATACTCATGTCAATGTATATGAAATCTTAATATATGGAAGAAAGAAGCACAACTACATTATCTATCTACTCTTACAAAGGATAAATAAAGTTAGGAATACTTACCTTGAAGACAAACCCACTGAGCCTCAATCTCTCCCTTAGCCAAGGTGATTCATATTATATTGTTGTGGTCTATAAGGATAACAAAGACCAATCACCTCTGTGCTACACAACCTATCTCTCCATCCAAAAGACTTCTCCATAAGATAAAATTTGTATCCCTAAAGAAAATATGGAACCCTAAACTTTATTACTCAAGTAGAATGGTCAATAAGTAGCTGTTTGTTCATGCTTATTATTCTTCACTTATATTCTTAAAAATGGTTAGAAATGAACTTGTATATATAGGTAAATCTTTCCCTAAATCCTTTCAAATATGAGAATTGTATAGGTTCAACTAAGTCGACCTTGTATGTTTTCAAGATATAATTCACTAGATCCTAAGCTAGGTTAGTCGAAGGGATAAAAAAGATCCTAATGAAAAATAACCCTAAATAGTACATGGTCAGCCCATTCGACCCTATACAATAATAAGAAGCTAAAAACTATAAAGGGTTAACCTAGTATAGTCAACTAGTTCAAAGGGGGTCAAGGCAAGAATGAGGAGGATAAAGCATGGAAAAAGACTAGAATGGTTAAGGATGAGAAGAATAAGCTTAGGGTAAATGGGTTTAGGAGATGAGTGTAGATGGAAAGTGTAAAAAGGTACAACAATCTTATGAAGCATTAATGGTTTTCCCACTCCTTTCTTAGTGTACCCCTTAAGGCATACACTCAGAGAGATTAAGATTTTATGGGTCCCTACAAGATAAAAAGTGTCATTAATAAATAAAAGTTTGAAAATATTATGTGTATACATATTCCCTACTTAAATCTCATCACATGTCATGTAAGTGCAACATGGGATGGTGCTTCGAGAAATAGAATATGATAACACACAACACTGATGTTAAGTAAAGTGCAGTAAGTAGAAAATAAGATAAAAGAAAGGATAGAATTGAAAATCACATACCTTTACTTACCTTAGAGTTGTATATAAATAAGTATACTATAAGAGGAATTTAATGCATCTAATGTGAACAACATTAGGTGAACTTATAGAAGTTAGTGTAAAAAATAGCCAAAAATGAAGTTTTGGGAATATAGGCATATAGTAGTGTAAAATGAGTTAAGGCAAATATATGAGGGTATTAGGAAAAATTTGTAATTCAAGATTGTTTAAGGACAAGGTTATAATATCAAAGGCAAAAAAATGACAAAATGATGGAAAATGAATGACAAATGGTTTCAAAACACATTAAATCATGTTGGAAAGCATGTAAGACATAAATGGTAAAAATGAATATCCATGTAAGAAAACTTTAAAAAATATATGTAAGAAATGGAAAAGTAAGCTGATGTAAGATAGGCAAAAAATATAAACATAAAAGATGGAAAATGGTAATTGAAGATGTGATAAAATAGGAAGAAGGCATACATAAAGAGAAACATGTAATAATGGTAAATATTATATGTAAGATAAGTTAAGTACACAAAAATAAAATAAGAACATGATGGAGAAATGAAAATAAAAAATCTCTAAAAGATGAAAACTTAAACTTAGTGCTTGTTCTAAGATGTAATGTAAGAAAACATAACCGTCTAATGACATGACTAGTAAGACAATGAGGTGGTGTGGTAAATAAATGGTGTAAGTATGTAATCCATAGGTGCTCAAACATTTTGTTTTTCTTTAAGGATAGATAAAACTAAAACAAAGCAATGCTAACATATTTTTAAGAGGTAAAGAATAAGTAATTTAAAGAAGAGGGAAAATAGATTTGGAATCACAATTTATTTGTCAAGAGGGGAAGTGAAATGGGTGGAGGGGAGAATGAAGTAAAAACCAAGGTAGAGTAACTCTTTATCTAAGTCAAGACACTCAAATTAGGTTTGTTAAAACAAGAGGACTTTTGACCTTAAGGATTATGAAGAAATTATCTTAGCTACATAAGTCTTAGGTCAACAAATTTAGCATATATATCATCCCATGAAGTCTATATGCATGAGTAAAATGGAACTACTTCCCCACAATGTGTTTCCCATTCCTCAAGATCCTTTACATATCTGTCAGTCTACTATGAAGATTGGGTATTAGCATGATAAAGTAGGTAGCACCATAGAGTTTGGTTAATTCTCTTATTCTAATCTACTATCCTACCACACCCTAAAGGACCTTAGCTCTATGTGCGGCCAACTATGGAGTTTGAGCTTTGATTGGAGATAGGAGATGTGCTTATAATCATGTCTTTTTGTGTGATGTTAGCTCTTGAGATTTATATATTATCTTTTGTTTATAATTTCCTTTTGATTCAAATGATTTTGATTTTAAAATTTTTGATGGATTTTTCTATTCCATCTCCATATGAATTTAGAAAACTAAACATGGGCACTAAAGATGACTTTCATTTGAATAATTGGGACAAGTTTTCCAAGAGAGATAACATCAAAGATCATGGGGTCTAAGAGTCTCATAAATATACGTAAAATAAAAGTACTATCTTGAATTTGACCTTGTTTTATCCAATGTGGAGTAAAAGGAAGAGGAAATCAAGAGGAATGACACATGAAATAATTTTAAATTACTTAAAATCATAAAAAAAAATGTGACAAAGTGTAAAAATGGATACAATGATAGCAAAGGGTGATTCCTTATCATAAAAATGAGGGAAATTGAGGAAAACATACTAACATAAATTGTTGTCCAAATTCCATCTATAAAAAGAAGCAAAACCTAAAGCTAAGAACAAGGATCAAAAGCATTTTCTAGAAAAAGAATGACAAAATGGTAATTTTATGAGGGTCAGGTACTATCCATGGTCTTATACTGCAACTCATAAAATAGAAACCCATGAGGGTGTCAAAAAAAACATGTGAAATAATAAAATGATAAAATTAGTAGAGGTGGTATTTTGTGAGGAGGGCCCGGTCCTATCCATGGTCTTATACTAAAAACTCACAAAATATAAACCAATGAGGGTGAATGATAAATAAGGGAAAAAATAATCATAAAGCTACTAAGGAAAAGAATAACATAAAAAGATAAAAATAAAATAATTATATGAGGATTACAAATTAAATCAAATGCCAAATGTAATGTGTAATAAAACCATAAAACATAAAGGTGAAACTAATGATGCTTATAAAGAAAAAGTAAAATAAATGAAGTGCACAAAAACAAAGAAACATGAGACAAATAGAATAAGTAATATCTATACTAATGGTTGTATCAAATACGATCATGTGAAATACAAGTTTATAAGTCTCGAAAGTTTTCTTGAATCTAGATGTGTTTGTTATTATGCATTGTATAACAAGAGTGGGAATCATAAGATTCCGCAAAGGGTAAGTGGTTACAATGATGGTCATCTCAAGATGCCCCAAAGTCTAAAGGGACATGTGGATGGGCATTACAAGATGCCCCAACATGTGAGTTGGAATGAGGTAACATTGAACCATTAAAATGATTTGCATTGGGTTGGTAGGTGCATTCATGGATAGGCAAATGTGTTGGTTTGTTAGATTTTAATGAGGTTAAATGTGACATATGATGGGTAAGATAGGTATAAAGAGGTAAAGGAGGACAATGCATGATACATTTTGGAGTAGTCATTTGAACTAGGTACTCCTTTGGTTCATGTGACATAAAAGGTTGAGGTTCAATGGATGAAATAATATTTTTGAAGTTGTTTATGTTATCTATCTTTTCCTTATTACTGTAGGAAGAAAGATCAACTATGGTTTGAAAAAAATTAGTGGATGAGGTATATGTATGGTACAATTATTGTTGATCATTAGGTAGTTGATGTTGATGTGATTGTGGTTCTTGAGATTGAATTTGAGAAGCTTTAAGATAGTCTTGATAACGTTGTCTTGTTAGAATATCAAGATTAAAATGTAGACCAAGCAAAGAAGAAATAATAAATTGATGAAGATCATGACACTCATGAGAATGACCTATAGTATCATTCCACCAACAAAATTTATTAGGATTATACCATTTTATAATTTGGAAGGATCAAAGCTCATGGGTTAAGAGGGTGCAAATTTATTTTTAAGTTGTTATAGACTCAAGGGAGAGTGGGTTAGGTTAAAATTAATTGAATTAGATGCTCCACTTTGAGGTTGGGGAAACTTGGATGAATCAATGTTATGAAAAGATGATTGAAAAGGTACTTTAGTAGTTGTTTGAGATGGTTTAAATTGCATCATAAGAAAGTCTTACCTTTTTGCTTGGTTTAAGGCTTCTTCTAAGGTTTTAGGTGAAAATATTCAAACTTTGTATTAAAGGGGAGGTTTAAGAGAAGTGATAAATAGTTTTAAAAGAGTATCATCATTCATGTTATGATTCACTTTATGAGCAAGAGACTTCCATATTTTGATGAAAGTATGAGTAGATTCATTAGGAAGTTTCTTGGCATTGATGAAATAGCGAAGGTAATTTTTAGGAAGTTCATCATGTTGGAATTCCTTCACCAGAGCATTGACTAAAGCCTATAGTTGTGAGATGGAATGTCTATGAAGTTGGTTGTACCATTCAAGTCCATCATCAACAAAGGTTTTGGTTAAGAACTTGGTGGTATCAAAGGTGTTAGTTTGGACCCACTCCTTATAGATATTACCAAAAGACTTAAGAAAGATAGTAGGGTCCTTAGTCCCATTATATGTGATAGATGGGGAAATGTTTCCAATATCTATGGATGCAATGAATGGGGATAAAGGTTTATTTTGAATATGTTGAATTTTTTTGTTATTCATTAGAGGTTGAGGGATGATATTCCCATTATAATCTCTAGGAGGAGGGACATAATTTGGATTTGGTTGAGACATGATGACTTGAGGTGGTTGACTAATAATGTTGTATAAATGTTTTTGCATGTTCATCACTTGAGATTGATTGGTTTCTTGCATGATGTTTATTTGTTATATGACTTGTGAAAGAAGTTGAGTTGTATCAATAAGTGGGTTTGAAGGTAAGGTATTGTTGTTTATAGGAGAAGGATTATTTGAAGGTGGAGGATTCTCAATATTAGTGTTAGTTGAATTAAGTGTGGTAGAAGAAGGAAGCTTGGTAAAGCCACCATTCTTGTGAGGAGTGTAAATAGTATTATCATCAAGGTTTTTGAATAATTGGGAGCCATCTAGATTATCAATTTGAGTGGTTTTAACCATGTTACTTTGGGAATTAATAAGACTTGGTGATCTTGTTATGGGTATACCAAGAGGATTATAAACATTGGTTGTAAGCGTATGAGTGTGATAGGAGAGGGATGAGTTGGTGATGGGAAGAGGATTAGGATGAATGACCTCAACTGTATTACATTATATATTGATTGGCTTTGGTTTAAGAGAAGAGGAAGGAAGAAGAATAGACAACCACACAAGAAAGAGGGGGGAAAAAGAACAAATAAATAGGAAGTGATAGAAATAGTACTAGGTGGACTGGGTTGGCCTAGCACAAAAATAAGGTCTGTAAACTATACAAGGTTGACTAGGTCAATCTAGTATAGTGAATAGAGGTTGAAAAAAGGTGAAATAGGGTCTAAAAACTATATAAGGTCAATTGGATCAATCTAGTATAGTGACCAGATATTGGAAAAATATATAAAGTTGAATGGGTCGAGCCAATACAACAAATAGGTAAATTAAAAAACTTATGATAGATTTGTAAACTGAAATAGGATAATTTTTTCAAGTAATTTGAAGAGAAATAACTTAAATGAAACAAACATTCAATTATATTATCACTGGTCAATCCATTTGAGGCATGTAGCACAAATCCTTGCACCAACATTGGCTAATGCAATTTTTTGCAATAAAAAGTACAATTGAGCAAAGAGAAAGAAATAAACTTGGAAGTAAAGAGCTAACTAACTGGTCAACTTTAATTTTTATTAGATTATTAAGATATGATTTTAAATGTGATGGGAAGTTGGTTATAAGTGATGAACTAAAATGATAATGTAACGATGGTTTCAGGTAGTTTGGGATAAAAGGGATTGTAGTGGCAATGATATAGGTTTGGTATTTGGTCCTACCCCCTCACTTCACACACTATAATGATAAGGGTGTTAGGTGCTTAGCTAGAATATACCATTAAGCACACTTTATACTTGACTATAGTATTAAGTTCACTTTGCCCTTGATGATGAAATCTAAGTAGGTTAGCCTTGGGACGACATATGTTAAAAGTCTTTTTTAAATTTTGTGATTTAGTCATGTGTATATAAAATAGAATATAGTGAAACTAAATGATTAATTTAAATCCACCTAATTAATCTATGTGATCTATTTTAAGCATGCAAACCACAAGAAAATATAGTATGAACTAATTACTAGCATATAAGGTTAATTACAAATTTGAAACAAGGTAAAATGTTGATATAGTCAATAATGTATGCATAGAATACAAAACAGGGTCGATAGGGTCAAACCCATACTACAGAATCAATGTCTAAAAATAAACAAGGTTAATAGAGTTGACCCAGTTATCTAGAAAGCACATAGAACACAAAAATCAATCATAAAGGTCAATCTAGTTGACTATGCGAGGGTAGTTTTAAAGACTGCAAACTGTAAAAGGAAATACTATAAAGAAAGATATAGAGAGATAGAAAGGAACCTTGGTAGATAAAATATGCAGAGAATGAATATTAGTGTTCAAGAACTTTGATATATAATTGTAAATTCTACTAACTAGGTCAACTGGGTCGATCAAGCTTTACAAAAACTTGATGCTAATTTCTTGAAAT
This sequence comes from Torreya grandis, assembly GCA_037957365.1. Lineage (NCBI taxonomy): Eukaryota > Viridiplantae > Streptophyta > Pinopsida > Cupressales > Taxaceae > Torreya > Torreya grandis. The sequence continues at coordinate 1,866,762 of JARHVA010002630.1, read as the reverse complement.
ATATAGGGTCAACTGGGTCAACCTAGTAGTGTAGACTAGATGTTTGGAAATCTAAAAAATTGTACTGGGTCGATAGGGTCAATCCAGTAGCCTATATCTATAAACTTGCATAGATAAGTTAGATACTAAGTTGATAAATTTGATCCAGTATGGAAAATATATGATAAAAATAATGAATGAAATGAAATAAGGTGAACAAATATTACAAGGGTTAGTTCATGTTAGGTTTACCAAAATATATGTAATCATAAATGCATCATGTCTCTAAATTTATCCTATCTTAGAAAATATAGACTATACCTACACTTCTGATTGGGAATACATTTTATAAGCAAGAACATGACCAATATAGGGATCTGTTAGACCTGATTAGGGTATCACTTATCACAACACACCATGATAGGAATGGTTCCAAATCCTACAATCTAACATAATCATGCAATAACCCTAAAAGAGTCCTAGGTTTAATGTTCACTCTACTATAATAACAAGAAATTAAATCTAATCTAGTGCACACCAAATCTTGTGGCATAAAGTGGAGTTTAGAAACAAAACAAACAAAACTAAACATGCATATAAGACATATACTCATGTTTTATACAAAATCCTAGTACATGGAAGAAATAAGAACAACTACATTATCTATCTACTCTTATTAAGGAGAAATAATGTTAGGAATACTTACCTTGAATATGAATCTCTTGAGCCTCAATAAATCCCTTGGCCAAGGTGCTTCATAAGAGATTGTTGTGGTATGTAAGGATAACAAAGACAAATAAACTTTAGGCTACCCAACCTATCTATGCATCCAAAATACTTATCCACAAGACAAGATTCATATCTCCAAAGAAGGTATGGAATCCAAAGATTTATTCCTTAAGTGGAATAGTTAATAAGTAAATGTTCATTCTCACTTATTCTTCTTCACTTCTCTTTTTTAAAATGGTTGGAAATGAAATTGTATATATAGGTGGATCTTGCCCTAAATCCTTTCGAATATGTTAGATGTACAAGATCGATCTAATCAACCCTATATGTTTTTAGGATATAATTCACTAAGTCTTAAGCTAGGTCAGTTGAAGGGATAATAAAGCTCTTAATGAAAAATACCCCTAAATAATATAGGGTCAACCTAGTCAACCCTATACAATAATAAGAAGTTGAAAAATATATACGATCAACCTAGTTGACCTAGTACAGTTAATAAGCTGAACGGGTATCAAGGAAAGAATAACGAGGATAAAGCATGGCAAATGACTAGAATGGGTAAGGCTGAGAAGAATAAGCTTAGGTTAAATGGTTTTAAGAGATGAATGTGTAGATGGAAAGTGGCAAAAGGGACAAGAATATTATGAAGAACCAATGATTTTCCCACCCATTTCTCGATGCACCCCTTAAGGTATGTACTTGAAGAGATTGAGACTTGATGGGTTCTTGCAAGATACAAATTGTCACTAATTAATAAAAGCTTAAAAATATTGTGTATACAATTTTTTTGAGTGGTTAAACAAACTCTGTTAGTGGTAAGCCATCCTAGAATATATGATTGATTAAGACATCTCACTATATTGAGTAATTGATGGATGTAGAGGTTTTGAAAAGGATGAAACATTTTCATAACATTTTGATTGATTCAAATTCAATTGACATGTTGCATCCCATATGTTAGCCATACTTTGGACCATATAGATAGTCATAAATTATAAGTTTTAGACAACCCCACTTGCTGTGGAGTATTGTTGATGTAGGGTATGCCCAAAGATCCATGTCACTATATTGTCTCTTGGGATAAGGGGGTATAAAATACCCTACCAATTAATGTTCTTTTATTTTGGATGAATACTTAAAATTCCTTACAAGTGCATGTATAAAGATGGATTTCAACAATACAAAATAACCTCATTAGTTTAGGGCTTAGGATGATTACTCAGTTGTATTTGTCTTTATCTTTACTTACTTGGTCATTAATTTGAGTCAAAACTTGATTGTAAACAAATTTCATAACCAAACATATTTGTCTACCATTTCTTGAACAAGAAGGCATTACGTTGGTCAAATCCAAATAATTTTTGCCTTGTTCAAAAATATTCATCTAAAACGTTGTGTTTATCTTATCTAATTAGAGAATTTATTCTACCATTTGAATCTAAACCATATTTTGAGATCTTATGTCTTGGATTGATAATTCAAATTTAGAATTGCACCTTTCTAAGTTCTAGGTCAACATTTTAGACCAGGTTTAATTTCCTATTTGTACCTGACTTGAGTTAACTTGTGTTCAATTTCCCATTTGGATTAAAGGTCATTTATAGAATCATCAACATTAGATCATTGGTGAACTTAGGTTAGCTTGTGTATCACTCACACTCTAAGTTCTATAACACATTTTATATTGCTTTTGTATTACCATGTGGTGGTATTGTGCTTCTTGTTTGCTTCTAGTTTTATACTTAGGAATTCTTGCATGTTTTTACATCTTGAGTTTCTTGATTTGTATTATCACCTTCTTAATCCAAATGTCTTTCTTCTACTTTCCTATTATCAATTCATCAAAGTTGAACTAGGTTTTATGCTATTGATGTATCTCTCAACCTACATTTAGTGTACTAGTTTACACTTAGGTTTTTGAGTTATCATACCCTCTTCCAATTTATATGATTTTAACCCTACCCAAGGTTGAGTAATTTTGTGATCACATTATTCTAATTATGTGTGGTACTACACCATACTCCTTTTATTATAGTCTCTTTATTACCTTGTCACTTATTTAGAGAGATAAATTCAAAACACATACCTTATTTACACATTTTCAAAAAAAATTCCAAATCTTGCCAAACATAGAGAACAATTATTTTAGACATGAATCAAAGGTACACTCATAGTGGGGTCTCTTATGGCCCTAGATATGAGGAGTATTATTATTATAATGGTGAAGACAATTTTGTGGTCTTTGAAGAGATTCCCATGATTGTAGGATCTAAGGAGGATTATTTGGAATATCGACCCCTAGAGGATAAAGACAAAGCAATCTTAAGGTTGATAGATTACCCTTGGATTTTCTTGTGGAAAAGTACATACTTTAGTTATATAAGGAGATCAATAGTGAGAAAACTCCCTCACACATATTATAAAAACAAACATACCTTCTTCTAAAAAAGGTAAGAAAATACTTACAGAGTCAAAACCTAATGATCAATATCTTATCAAAAACATTAAGAATATAAGTTATTGATATGAAGACCAACTTATTGAAGACTTGATAGAATCTTTAGTTGCTATGTCAATCTACAATATTGCTTCTAGGGAACTATTGGCCAATTCTGGCCCACATATAAAGCTTTTGCATGGTTTAATGGAATGAGTGGACAAAAGGTCTGAAGTAGGTCTAATATTTAAAAGTGGAGAATACCATGTATGTTCTCATTTGTTTCAAACATTAAAATCATAAACCAAGTTGAAAAAATATTAGAGAATCATCATAACCTTGAAAGGTTGATCAAAGGATGAATTATGTAAGTTTAGAGACCAGAACATCATCAAGACATCATGTAAAAAATAAATGAGCCATCCTATTTGAGTATTTAATAAATGCACCTTAGAGAGCCATGTGAGCTAAAATAATGCATCACCATGGATTTATTCATGTCAGGAACATCCTATGAAAGTTTCATGTCCACATGAAATTTTTAGCTCAAATTATGATAATTCAAATTTGAACCTATAGAATGGGACATTCGCACAAAAAAACCATTTAAGTATAAAAAGTGAAATTCATGAAAATTTCATTGATGGTCATGTGGATGTATTTTATGGTTACATAGACATTAAAATTAAGACATAAAAATAAAACCATTAGAGGGTAAATTTGATGGTCATGTAGATGTCAAATATAGTTGCATGGATGTTAGTTTTGAGCTTGTGAAGTAGCCATTAGATTTAAAATATGGGTCCCAATAGATCTAATGGTCCTCATTACATCATACATCTTGATCTGATGATGCATGAGTAAGTCAAATTTCCAAAGGATCTTTATAGTAGGAAATCAAGGGCTCACATTCATTCATACAGTGAGATCTTATGGCATGTAGGAGGTCTAAAGGGTCAAGACCTGACAATGGGGATCTGTGAGGCCAATGAGAATGAAGAAAAGTTGGAGAATTTTGATTAGTCTAAATCACATTTGATAGAAAATGTTGAGCCAAAGGAGTATTTTTCAACCAAGGCAAGAAGGGTCTTGTAGGGTCATCCTACAACCATTAAATCTCAATCAAATGCCATGGAGTGAACACAATGATGTAGTAAGGTTTAAGTAACATAAAGTGACCACCATCAAAGATTAATATGGACCTCTATTTCATAAATTTTTATCATGAAGGGTTCATTCTACAACTGTGTTCACCATTCTTTAAAAAAGGGTCCATGCATATATGAGCTCTTGGTTCTTGTAGAGATAGAATGGGTATTTTTAAACCTATTTGGTTATAGGAAACTAGCTATGTGGTCTATAGGTATACATTAATATAAAGACTATAAGAAAACTAATGGTCTTAGATTGGTTTTCCACCTATAGAATGGACCTATGATCCAAACATGGGAATGGAGCATAAATGTGATAATATAAAGGGTCTCATATATCAACATGGACCCATCATAGACAAAGTATGTACTAACCACCATAAATGTCATAATTATATTAGTTTCAAGATTCAATAATTTTATCCTCACGAACACATCAAGTGGACTTAGGGTCCTAAGGTGGCTAACTAGTAATTGGAGAAGTAATCAAGGGCATTGATTTTGCTCAAATAGACTTTGTCATCATGTAGACCAAATCTTGTCTCTAGTTGGATCTCTCAAAAAATGAGAGGAGCTTGAAGGTTATTGGAGCAAATTGAGGTATATTTTTTTATCAAGGCTAGTTGGTTAGAGGAACACATGTATGCAAAAAGTAATCAATGATCTACCACCTCACTTCTTGATCATGAGGACTCTTTCTCCACTCTCCTATGCATTGTTCACATCTCTCTCTTTCTTCCTTTATGCTATATATAGAGGATTTTGAGCCTAAAAAATGATCCCTCTAATCCCTCTCTTGGGCATGACCAAACTCTACCAAGATGGAGCTTGTAACCATAACCTCTTAAGATGAATACAAGGATAATTTCATATTTCATTATTCTAGTATATTGTGTATATGTCAATTGATTTGCATATGTGATAGATCTTTTGTCCTTTTCAAGTCTTGATCTCACCTAGTTACTAGTTGATCTTGTTATACAAGTCAGGTATAGTGTTCATATATCTTTTGATTGAAGCTCGTATATGGATACTTTAACTAGTTAGTTTCTTGAATTAGACCTCTCCATCAATTTCCTCAATGTTTGATCATTTGGTAAACCTCTACATGAAATACTAATGTATGATAGATATTTGGAGTCCTAGATATAGTATTTTACTTGTTTCATTGGTGTTTAAGAGTTCAAATAGAGTGAATTAACCATAATCTAGGTGCATCACCATTGTTATCTTAAGTTTCCATTTCATGTTATCTCTCTCCCTTTTCCTTGGTCATTAGTAGGTTTTAGTAGTGGGAATAATATAAAATGATGCATCAAAGGAGATATATTTGTTATAAATCTTAGAGGTTTGACTCCATTACAAGATACCCATAACCTAAGGTTAGACCCATGCTGAGCTATATTTGGAAGTAGAACCTAAACACTTCTGCTTCTAGCTAGGGTACAATATAGACCTCCAATAGTTCTGGCATGCCTGGTGGGACAAAGTTAAAAAAGAGTGGGAAGATCTTGGTGTGTCTTTCCTCTAATTAGCTTTTAGAAGAAAACAAGTTAGCACCAATGGAAACTCTAAATCAAAACTTCTAGTTATGAGTAGACCAGGTATGTCTTATTGAAAATTTTATTCAATTCTTACATCTCATTTGACATATGAGGTTATTATGAATAGCTATGGTGAATATCTTTATTATTCACCTCCTTATCAATAATTTGAATATGATCCTCATAATCCATATGATCTTAATCAGTCCTACCAAGATTTATATCAAAGCTATGAGGATCCTTCTCAATTTTATCATGATCCTTATTATCAATGAAATGTTTATTACATTCTTCATGATCCTCACCAGTAATATGATGACCAATATCAGTCATATATTCAAGAATATTTCCCTAATCCTTCCTATGGATAAAAATCCCATCATAATATTGCTCCTTGTCAATCCTATCATGAGCTATCCATAACAACACTTAAGAAAAATTTACTAATCCTTGATAATCATGCACTTGAATTTTTCTCACAAAATCATTATGGCTAAGATGTCCCTACTTACCTGATTCATCATGTGAGAGAGTCATTACATAAAATAAAAGTAGAATGGGCATCTGTTGACAGAGAAAATTGGAATAATCTCATAGGTGAGATGATGGATGTAAGTGGTTACATTCAAATCATTGAAGACAAGCTAAAAGGCCTTGAATAACAACATATCCAACCTCAACAATATTATGTGCCTTCATACACACTACCTCAACCTTATTATGTGCCATCCATTCCTCCTCAAGAGACCATTCCAAGTGCCCTTTTGAGTATACCAAGTTATTCATGTATTCCTTAGATCTTACCTTCTTGGATATCTATCTAAGAGAGCTATCAAAGAAAGAGGGGGGCTATTGTTAATCAATCTATTGTTGAGATCCAAGAATCCATCCATCCTCAAGAACCCCTCATGAAGTCCTTCAAGGTTCCAAATTGGAATCAAGTGGTGATGTCATGGGTGGGAAAAGTAAGACAAATATCTATTTGAAATCCCAAGTTAAAGTAGGATCTAAATCTATGCAAAACTCTCTCATCCCTCCTTAAGATTCTTCTTGTGTTATCTATCTTCATGAAGCCCATGACCACCCTAAAGATAAGATATTCCAAGAGAATATAGCTACGTAGTTCAAAGAATTAGAGATGAAGACAAAGAAGGAGGAGGATAACCAAAATAATAAGGATTAATAAGGACCTCTATCATTCCCATCTTGGAACCAAATTATGAAGTCAAGAAAACCCAAGGCTACTTAACCCCCATCCCTCCCTCCTCAATAATCTAGGTCATTTCCACCTTATAAATCCATTTAGAGCATTATGCAAAATAAGGAGGAGGACATAACTATCAAAGACAAGTATTTCGACCAAAAAGGTGTGACATATATCTCATATCTCTTGTAGTCATCCCAAGAATATCCTATGACACTCCTTGAAGAGGTAAGTAGGGAAATCCATGTTGAACTCAATGAATAATGATGGATTTCTAGAGTCAGAAGAAGAGATCATTATTGAAACACCACTTAGAAAGAACAAGCATGTTTCAGTCTTTTATAATGTGAAAGAGGATGAGATGCAAGAACAAGTTCAATTTGAAGATGGGATTCAATAGGAAGAATTCTCATATTTGCATCAAGAGGTTGTTTCTCAAGAACCTCTTGATCACATATCAGTTGTCCAAGATTAATAGTTTTCTCAAGATCTTGTGGTAGCTAATATAGATCAAGTATAAGCTCAAGTTTCTTTAGAAGGTAGACATGAAGACAACTCACATAAAACCATTTTTTAGCTATAGATCATTCTTGAATAAGACCATTGAAAGCATTTGTACCATGATTTCATGAGTGATATTCATGAACTTAAGATGGAAAAATTGGTTGATGAGATGGTACAATAGATTGATTATTACTCTAAGGATTCCATTAATGCTTTGGAGCATGAAGAACAATAACTTTGTGAACTTTTACATCAAGAAGGGAAGACTAAAGAAGTAGTTGTTCTAGATAACATGGAGGACAATGATGATGAGAAGTTGAAAATGAATCTCTTTTAAGAGCTTGAAGATATATATCAATTTGAGGATCAAGTGCTTGAAAAAGTGGATAAAGAGTTTCCCATGGAGGACAAGAACCAAGATTGGGTAGGGTATATAGAGTTCCCAGATGATCTTGAAGAACTTGCAGTTAAAGATAATCCCAGTCTTATTTAGAACACCATGGAGATTAAAGAGGTATGCCTTGTTTAATCACCATTAGAGGTCATAGTTAAGTAGCCATGTAAAGAAGTTGAGACTATATATATGTACATAGTTGACCTATTTGGAGCTACTTGGTTCTCATTGAACATCATGATAAAGAACCTGACAATTGCAACAAATAAGAATCAAGACCAAGGTTTAAGGAACTACATGGCTCATCCAATTCCTCATTTCATGATGCAATAAGGTTATAATTTTTTTATTTTAATCTAGGAAGAAAGTTACAAATATTTTTAAGTTGTATATTTTAGGATAGTTTTGTTCAAATTCCTCTAAGTGCATTTTTTGGCACATTTTTTTGTTGTCCCTATTTTGTTCTAGGTTAGTTTCCATTTTAATAAGTGCCTTGGGCACTTCATTTTATTTTATTATTTTTGGTATTTGTATTATCTCAAAAATAAGTTATCCAAAGGATTGGTGGCTAGTGTTAGATCCAGGTCAATATGTTAGACCCAAGTAAAGACTCTATGCCCAATAGACTAGACAAGGAAACATGGTTTGGGTTCTCTTTCATAGATAGGCATACAACCCCTATGAGTCACCAAAGATGTTGGCCAATTATAACCCACATATAAATATTTTTTTAATGGTTTTATGGAATGAGTGGACCAAAGTTCTGAAGCAAGTCTAAAATTGTAAAGTAGAAAAACCATGTAGGTTCTCATGTGTTTAAAGCATTCATAGCATGAACCAGGTTGCACAAATATTAAAGAATCATCATAACCTTGAAATAATGATCAAATTATTAATTATGCAAGTTTAGGGACCAAATCATCACCAAGACATCATGAAAAAAATGAATGAACCATCATGTTTAAGCATTTAACAAATGCCTCTCAGAGAGCCACACAAGATAAAAGAATATAACACCAAGCCATATTCTGATTGGAGCATTCTGATTGGCCCAAGTCATATTCAATGGACAAGGTCAAACCAAAGGAGCCATTTTTGATCGAGGTAAGTAGGGTCTTATAGGGCCATCATACTACCATTAATGCTTGATCAAATGCCATAGAGTAGACACAATGATGAAATTAGGTATAAATAACATAAAAGGACCACCATCAAAGCTTAATACGAACCTCTAGTTTGTAAATTTATATCATGAAGGGTTCATTTTGTGACTATTTTCACCATTATTTAAATAAGGGTCCATGAATATATGATATATTAGTTCTTGTAGAGATAGAATAGGTATTTTTATAGCTATTTGGATATATGAAAGGAGCTATGTGGCCTATGGGTCTGCATTAATAGAAAGACTATAAGAAAACTAATGGTCTTAGATTAGTTTTCCACCTATAGAATGGCCCTATGATCCAAACATAGGAATGAAGATATGTGATTAATTTAAAGGGTCTCATCTGTAGACATGGCTTCACCATCGATAAAGTAGGTACTAACTGCCATTCATGGCATAACTATGTTAGTTTTAGGATTCAAGGATTTGATCCTCATGAACATGTCAAGTGGACTTAAGGTTTGAAGGTGAGTAATTAGTAATTAGATAAGTATTTAAGGGAATTGATGTTGCTCAAATCAAATTTGTCATCATGTAGAACTAACTCTTTTCTCTAGTGGGATCTCTCAGCCAATAAGAGGAGCTTGAAGGTTATTAGAGTAAATTGAGGTTCATTTATTGATTAAGGCTAGTTGGTTGGAGGAAGACACACATGTAGAAAGTATTAAATGAGCTATCACCTCACTTATTAATCATGAAGAATATTTATCCATTCTCATATGCATTTTTCACATCTCTCTCTTTCTTCCTTATTATTATATATAGAGCCTTTTGAGCCTAAAAATTGATCCCTCTCTTAGGTATGACCAAACTCTACCAATATGGAACTTGTAACTGTAACATATTGAGATGAATACAAGGTTATTTTTAGGTTTTCTTGTTTTGGTATAATATGTAGATGTAAATTGATTTGCATATGTGGTAGAGCTTTTCTCCCTTGTCAAGTCTTGATCTCACCTAGTTACTAGTTGATCTTGTTATGTAGGTCATGTTTAGTGTTCATATATCTTTTGATTGAATTTCATATGTGGATATTTTCACTGGTTAGTGTCTTTCATTAAACCTTTCCATCACTTAATTTAGATTTTGATCATTTGGTAAATATTTGCATGAAATACTGATGTATGATAGATATTTGGATTCTTAGATCTAGTCTTTTGGTTGTTTAAGAGTTTCTCAATTGAATAAAATAAACCCCAAGATGTTCTACAACATGCTTTGATAGACATAAAACATACCTTTTTCAATCATCAAGAACCTCTTGTTCCTTTAAAAAACTAAAGACCAAAACATTTGATATGCATTGAATAAATCTTACAAAACAACTTGGCTAGTTCATCTCAATAAATCATACATTGGTGAATAGACCATAGAGTCCCCAAAATCAATAAAACACATATAATTCAAGGAATTATATTCCAAAGAATTAGTGGCTTACTTAATCAACTTAAGGAATGAACCAAAACCAAGTCGCATATTGTAGGCTATAAATCCCTAATAAATCCATGTAATAATAGGGACACATACCACCCCAAAATAATTATGTTCCATCTATGAATGCATCAAACATGCAAGAGTAAAACTCTATGAAAGAGATTGTGTCACATTTGGAGACTAGAAACAAAATCAAGAATTAAAAATTTGATGAGATATGTCCATATCCATTTGATTTGAGTATTCTCCAAATCCTCTTTCCATCTCATTTTGAGGCATCTGAATTCAAAAAATACAAAGGAAAAGGAGACCCTCATGAGGACATTTAGGAATTTTTTGTATTATGTCAATACGTTACTTAAAGTAGCATTTATTTGCTTTGTTTTTTTATTTAAATTTTAGTCAATAAAGCTATATATTAGATACTTAAGTTACCAAGGGATCAATTACATATTAGAATGACTTAGTTAAAAAAAAATCAACCATTTATCATACAATGTTGAACATGAATTGACCATTATTGACTTATGTAAAGCCAAACAACATGATGGAAAAAGCTTCACTACATACCTATAGAGGTGGAGAGTATTAGCGAGTCACTTTCAACATAATTTACTAGATAAATAATTGATAGACATTTTTTCATAAAACTTACATCCCAAGGTCACACACAATCTATGGCTTTCTTTCACTAATTCATTTAAAGAAATCATAGACAAAGGGGTGTAGTTTGAGAAGGTGTTTATTGCCAAAGTCCTTGTCAATATTTTCATATAGGGTCAAATATCAAATCAAACCCAATCATCAGTTCAAATGGTTTATCAAGAAAAACCTAAGAGTTTTAATAAGAATAAAAATATGGTAGGGAATGGAGTCATTGAATCAAGACATGTATAGACAATGCAAGATTTATCATTCCCAAATATACAATTAGCTCCCTCTAATCCACTAGCCAATTTGCAAAGAGATCCTCCATTGAGGAGATTCCACAATCAATTTAGAGTCTTTATAAAATTGGGATAACCTATTGAGATATTGTTTCAAAAGCTCATGGAAATTAACCTAATTATATGGTTAATACCAGGGCCATTTCCTCAAGATCAACCAAAACTAGATTGGTACAAAGAAAATGAATGGTGCAACTTCTATCAAGTTTTTAGTCATAATACTTATTGTTACATCCAATTGTGGCATATTATTAAAGATCTAATTAAGAGTGGTGAATTTGAGATTATACTAGCTCCAAAAGACACTAATCAAGATATAGGAATATACAAATATCCATTCCCTTAACATAATCAACAACCACCAAGAAACAATCAAACCTAAGGATATAATCAAAGGTAGAATAAAAATCAACATAAAGGTCAACATCACAATCAACACGACCATAATCAAGATCATAATAACCATGATAATAACTTGGGTTAAAACAACATGCCTTATGACTATAATAACACCATGGGATGTGTGTTTACAACCCTCATTACCACTATTACTATCAAATACCATGAACCATCCCGTACTCCTCATAATATATGACCTATTATTATAAAGTCAGCACCCTCTCCCTCTAGTAACACTATATTGATTTCACATAATTCTATCATAACTCCATTTTCATGGGTTACTATTTATGGATGAAATCTTTCCTCTAATTACAATAGTTTCTCGTTGACTCAAAATTATAGTAATGCAACTAGTTGCCTATGAGTCACCCACTAAGGCCCTTTGCCTTCAGCTTTTGATTATAATGGCTCCTTAAAAACTCTAGGTTATGAAGTCATATCTAGATGCTTGCAAGTTAATCTCCAGGTCTCTTTTCCCTCTTCTTTTATTGAACCCAATTTGAACATTGTGCCTTTGGATGTGAAGCCTAATACTATGTCATCAAATGTTAGGCCGTCTCATCCTAATGTTTAAAAGACTTATATTATATCAGACCAACTAAGAAAAACCCCTACAAATATTTTTATTTTGGTTCTCTTGCATACATATAAGGTCCATAGAACTATTTTGAACAACCTTTTGCAACAATCCACTATTTATAATGATATTAATCCTAAATAGTACCAAAACTTTGTGGGACATTTGTCTTAATTTTTTCAAGTAATGTTTGATAAAAAAGACATGTCCACACTTTCTTTAAACCATAACAATCCATTGTATATTGAGGTAGTAATTGAAAACCATAAGATTAAGTGGGTTATTATAGACAATGGTTTAAGGTTGAACATAGTGTCCTTCAAACTAGTACAAAAATTGGGCTACACTATAAAGGACATTTAGCTAGATATGATCACATAAAGGCTTACAATAATGTTGAGAGGGAGTCTTTTAGTACAATTTATTTATTGATAATTATTGGGTCCATTTATCACCATACATTACTACATATTATAGATATTGAGATACCTTATAACATACTTCTTGGTCATCCTTGGATCCATGAAGTATAATTCATTCCATCCACCTTGCATCAGTGCCTTAAGTTTCCCCATGATGGGATCGAGGTTATTATTCCCATCAATCAACAACCTTATCAGTATTTCAAACATCTAGAGGTTGAGTTCAATAATTATAACTATTGTCTAGGCTATGAATTCATTATGAATAAGAATAAGGTAATAGTTTCACATCCACCTCCATCCAATTATATCAACCCAAGAGACCTTACTTCTACTTTAGTTGATTCATTTCCCGTAGCTCTTGAAAAATAGGTTTTGATAGAAGACATGGGCATTTCCATGCACTTTCTTAAGGATGCCTTCCATACTGCTAATTTGTCAAAGTCTCCAAAAAATTTGGTAAACCAAAACCTTCCAAAAGCCCAAATGGACCCACCTTGATCTATCAACTGAAGAAATAACAATGAAAACCACATATGGTATTTATACCTGCTACTTTGCCAAAATAGGATCGAGATGCTTTCACTAAAAGAGACCGATTATATTCTAATGGCATTATTGATTGCTTTCAGAATCCAAAGTATATCATACCTAATTAGATCATGGATAAATTTGATTATATAGTAAAAGGCCTTGGCCCATGAGAATAAGGAATCATGGAACCTTTATCAGCTAGAGTACCTAATTTGAATCACAGTCTTAGAATTATATGATCAAGGGGTGACCTCATGAATTTTGATAGTGATTATTCTAAATAAACTAGAAATAAGACTCATGGGAGTGATGTAACATCCTATTATAGCCTTTTAAATGAGCTTGTTGACTCATATTAATTTGATCAAAATGCCATTATGACTTTAACACCTCATTTTCCCCTATGCCTTTGCCATCCTAAAATCATTGATTGGGACTAGAAAAATTAGGTCATATGTCTTGATGAGTTTTATAATGAAGAATTAATTGTATAATATATGTGCCTATGAGATAGATTTCCCATTGGTGATCATAAAAAATGCTTTTATTTTTCATTGGATCCTTCTACCTACTTTGGAGAGTAAGCAAACTTTTTTGGTCATAACAAATATAAAAAATAGAGATCTTATGGTCAAAACCTCTTAGAGGTGCTTGTTGATCAAGTAAAAAGTAAAGAAAAAGACAAGCCCCTAAGTGAAAACCTATTTTAGATGATATCAAATGGGAAAGTTTTTTCATCCCCAAAGGATGTTGAAGGTTTATCAAGTCCTAGCTCTATAGCTAGTACAATTATCTCTTTAGAATAACAACATATTTTGAGTATCTTGCTCTTGAGTTTCTTGATATTTTTGCTACTTGGCCATTACCTAAAATGGTAGATTTATATTCATCACATTATCCAAAGATTTTGGAGGAAAAGCAAGAGACTATAGCAGGATAATATGACCATGATCACACAGTGCCTATTATTCCTAAAGATGGTTCTAGACTTCTTGTAGAGAACACTATTGAAGTGAACCTAGGAACATATGATGATCCCAAAATTGTTTATCTAGGAGCTTCCCTTACTGAAGAAAAATGTGAACACATTATATCCATTTTGATGGATTTTATTGATATTTTTGTGTGGGCATACTCAGATATGCCAGATTTAGACCCTTACTTGGTAGTGCATCAACTTTTTGTTAATCTATATGCCAAACTAGTTAAACATAAATTAAGGAAGATGCATCCATGTATTACCCTATTGGCTAAATAAAAACTAGAGAAGTTATTAAGAGAAAGTTTAATTAGACCACTGGACTATTATGAATGGATATCAAACATAGTTCTAGTTAGAAAGAAACCATAGGGTATACATATTTGTATAGATTTTAGAGATATTAAAAAATTAAGACCTAAATATGATTTTCCTCTGCCCAACATTAACATGATTATTTATTTAACTGGTGGGTAATAGATGTTATCCCTCATCGATGAATTTTTTGGATACAATCAGATCAAGATAGCCTAATAAGATCAACACAAAACTGCATTCACCACTCCATGGGGAATATTTTGCTACCAAGTCATGCCATTTGGCTTAAAGAACATTGGATCCAAATATCATCATGCCATGATTATCATCTTCCATAACATGATGCAAAATATTTTTGAGGACTATGTTGATGACATTCTAGAAAAATTAAGAACATATGTTGGACATCTTGATGTTTTATGAAGAATATTTAAGAAACTTCATGAATATAAAGTCTGCATGAATCTTAAGAAGTGTGTATTTGATGTCACTTCAGGGAAATTACTAGGATTTATTATATCAAAAAGAGGGATCGAAGTTGACCCTAATAAGGTTAAGGCCATTGTTTAAATGCCTCCACCTTCAAATATTAAACATCTCTAGATCTTGTAAGGAAAAATCTAATCTATTTATACGTTTATTTCATAATTAACAGATAAGTGCCACCCATTTACACATATCTTGAAGAAATGGGTCATGTTTTAATGGGATGAATAATGTTAGTTATAATTTGAAAATATTAAG
This sequence comes from Torreya grandis, assembly GCA_037957365.1. NCBI lineage: Eukaryota > Viridiplantae > Streptophyta > Pinopsida > Cupressales > Taxaceae > Torreya > Torreya grandis. Next base: position 1,851,295 of record JARHVA010002630.1, on the reverse strand, counting down.
ACATATTTGGCTAAACCACTAGTTTTGAGACTACCAACACCTGGGTAACCACTACTTTACATATCAATAACTTAGCATGCACTAGGGGCACTTTTGGCCTAGCATGATGATCAAGGTAAAGAACATGCAGTCTATTGTTTAAGCCACACACTAGTGGATTATGAACACAATGATATACCTATTGATAATACATGTTTATCTATGGTCTTCACTACCCAAAAATTACAACATTATATGCTAAACAATAAAAAAATTGTTATTACTAAGGTGGATCCTCTCAAATTTTTATTATCTAAAGTAGCTGTCAAAAGATGTATGGCTAAATGGGTCATACTCCTAAGTGAGTTTGATGTTGAGTATTAGAATCATAAAGCTATCAAAGGGCAAGTTAAATTTGATCAACTTGTAGAAGCCCCTATTATAGACACTCAACCACTCAAATTCAACTTTCTAGATGATTCTATCATGATAGTGGAAGAAGTGTAACATGAAAATGAATAATGAAATATATATTTTTATGGTTCCTTCACTTCTTGTGGATATAGATCCATCATATTATTGATTACACAAATATATGATTTAATTCCCAAATCTTTCCACATCATTTTTAATTATACCAACAATATGGTTGAGTATGAGTTACTTATTACAGGTCTTCATCTTGTAATTCAATGGGATATTTAGCATTTATTGGTATATGGAGATTCTTAATTAAATATCAATCAAATAATTGATTAATATCAAAATAGAGATGATAATATTTTTCTTTACAATTAAATTATTAAAAATCTCAAGGTTCATTTTAAATTTATACAATATTCAGTCAAGGACCAACAACAGATCTATTGATGTAATGGCAATAATTGGATCCATGATACATATTGATAGTAATGATAAAGAGTATCAATTTTTGGCTGAGAATATTCTATAGCCTACACATATTATGCTATATTTAGAAAGGGTATGTTCCATTATTGGTTCCAATCCCCCACCTGAACTAAATTGGTATCAAGATTATTATAATTACTTCCATGATCATTTTTTTCCACATGACTTATCCAATAACTAACAAAAACTATTCCTTCATAATTTATCCCATTATACCCTCCCTACACCAACAGTGTAGTCTTCATGAAAAATCTCCTCAAAATAGGTTATTATTGGCCAAAAATGGAGATTTATGCTAGAAATTATGTGAGGAGGTTTGTTCCTTTTCAACAACATGGACACTTGAATATTCACCTTATTTACCACTATAGCCAATCATAACACAAAGTCATTTTCTACTTGGGGCCTTGATCTTATCAAGAAAGTAAACCCAACATCTTCAGATGGCCATAAACATATTTTAGATACTATCAAGTACTTTACTAAGTAGATTAAGGCCATTCATTTCACTTATGTCATTGAGAAGTAGATAGTCAAATTTATTCATTACCATATCATTTGTAGATATGACATCCTAGCTCGTATTATATCCAATAATGGCATATCTTTTATAAATAGAGATGTAAAAGAACTTTATGAAAAATTCAAAATCAAGCACAAAAAATCTACTCCATATAACCCACAAGACAATGAACAAGCTGAGGTGCTGAACAAAACCATTGTATCCATTTTAATGAAGATTATCAATAACACTATCCATAATTAGCACTTGTAAATCTTCGCTACCCTTTGGGCTTATTGAACTAGTCATTGAACCCCTACATGAGCCACTCCATACTCCCTTGTTTATGGCATAGAGGTTATTATCCTAATAAAGATATATTTACCATCATTATGAGTTTTTTTAGAGCATATTAAATATGATGAAGAATACAGAGTCTCATGGTTTCAAAACTATAACTTCTTGATGGTAAGCATTTGGCTACCCTAAAAAACTTGAAAGCCTATCAGAATAGATTGTGGAAAATATACAACAAGCACATTCTCCCTTGGGAGTTTTAGATTGGTGATTTGGTATTGAAAAATAACTAAAAGAACACAAATGTTGAATGGAAGAAAAAATGTAAGCTTCAACCTAATTGCTTGGGACTATATATTATCACAACAAACTATGGATTAGAGGCACACATATTGGTTATTCCAAATGGTGAAAAAAATTTAGATCCCATGAACATTATGCACCTCAAGGGTTTTTATGTTTGAAATATTAAAACCATTGTCTACAAGACCCCTTACTTGGGGGAAACTTGTGTTGAATTATTTTGTCCTACCTTTATATCATAGACCATCCTCTTGTGGACCATATTCTTTAAACCTACTATAGACTATTATTTCAAGAACCACATTTTTTTCACGACTCTAAATAGTGCAAGCTTTGGACCTTTGGCACTCTGAACACATTTTATCCTACCCTAGACCATCCTCGTTTGGACTATATTCTTTCTAGACCATTCTCCTAATAACTTAATTTTTTATCCCACTTTGTACCATCCTCCTTAAGACCATATTCATTCTAGATAGTTCTCCTAGAGAACCACATTCTTTTCATGTCTTGGGCTATTGTAACCTAAAATTTTTTATCACTTGATCAATTATGATCCTAATTATGACTCATAGACACTATGAACACATTCAATGCTAGTTCTATAAACTAGATCAACATGTATATTATTTTACAACTTATTCTATAGATAAGTGAACACAAATATCGTAGAACATTATTTTTTCTTGCTACATGGTTCTTTAGATTTTATTTCACACTACATATTGTTATATTATTTTGTTGTTGTTTGGTAGACACTGTTCCCTTAACAAGATCCTTATTCTCACCAATTTTTGAGCAAAGGACATTACAGTCAGATTAGATATTATTTGAATGCTTATCTATAGATGTGCATCTCTTTAGATAGGTAGTTCCCTAGGCCATTCTTACAAGAACCATATTATTTTGTTAATATTCCATTTCTTTTTCTTATCCCAAAAACACCAAAAACAATAGAAAATGATCTAAAAAAACAAAAACATATTTTTATACTTTCACATCTCATGACATCCCATGCACTTTCCATTTTACAAGCTCATTTTCACTCATCTATCAGGTTACCATTATACAAGGCCATTCCCATCTTCCCATTTCTTCTACAACATTAATCATGATTTTCTAGTCATCATTTTCCTTCTATCCCACTTCTTGGGATAACTACATTTGGTCTCAAGCTCATGTTGGAACATGCATCCATGGAATTATGTAGGCAACATCCACTTGTCTAGTATATCTAGAGTCAGATTGGTTACCCCCTTCCTTTTCTTCTCTTCCCCCTTTTATTCTACGTTGTTTCCCTATCATCTAGGGGAAACTTTGTGTCCTTTTTCTTGTTACGTTGTTGTAGAAAGTAACACCTCTATTACACGTATATGAACAATTATTTTAAACCAAACTAGAATTTGTGACTTACTCACATTTATGTGTATTTATTTGAGTTTTATTGGTTTTTTTAATGCTTTCTTGTCTCTTCATTTTCTTTCTTTCCTTTGGTTATTTGTTCTTGTTTCTTCCTGGTCTTTTTTCTCCTATTTGATCTTTTTATTTTCCAAGTACATCTTTATGGTCCACATGGATTTTGATTATTTATATCTTGATCTAATGTTCTTAAGATGTTGTTTATTTGTTTTTCTACATTATTTATCCTACTTAAGTCTTGATTACTCATATCTTAATTTTATGTTAGGATTAATTTATATATTCTTTTTATTTGTCTTCACTTTTTTTATTTAAATTTAAATAATTGTAACTCTAGTCTAGGTCATTTTTACCATTATCCTTATTTATAGGTATTCATATTTGAACTAGATCAACATAACTAAAATTCCATGTCATCATAAGTTCTTCATACTTATGATGCCTAATTTCATTTTTATATATCAAGCACTTTCTACTTTGGCTTCCAAGTCTCAACATTAATACAGCTATAATGAACAACTCTCAAGATCACCAAGTATAATCTACTCTTAATAGGTTTAGCACCTGACTCTATGTAATACATACATCTCTTGGCATATATCATGAGTCTAATAAAAAACTGGCCATTTTTCCTCATCCCTCATTCTATTTTCTCCCACTTTTGGGTGAACTACATTAGCTTGAGGTCATTTAGACTATGTAGGTAATGCTTAGATACATGATGTATCATGGGTCAGCTTGTCCATCTTTTTTCTTATTTTCATCTCTTTAATCACTTTGTGCATCCTTATATTCTTGGTTTTTTGTGGCTCTTATGGCCATTAAACCATCACATCTATGTTTGCACCTTCTCATTTTTAATCTATGCATTAGGTTATATACTTGAGCTATTGCTTGAAATTTTACCCATATTGGAGCATAAAATTTGAACTAGTAAACAAATCTAAATCATCCCTACATGGGTAATCCATTATTCATTCTTTATCAGTGATCAAAATAAACCCTATTAGGTAAAAATTGTTTATTACATAATTAAATTCTCTTTAATGGAGCACATTAATATTTATTATATATTTAGAGACATGATTATAATTTTATTATAATTTTGAGCTTTTTATACTTCTTCCCTCATTCTAGCAATATTTAAGTGTGCAACTTGTCTTGGGATTTATCAGTTCTGAAGCACACAACTTGCAACCTAACTTTGGGTGTGTTCAAAGTGTATCAATTCTATGTTTTGATTGTATCCTTCCCATTCCCCCCATTCTTGGGGCCCATTATATTTTTATTATTAATGGAATCAATGTGTGCATGCATGAGCTCATCCAAATTTAATTTATTCCATGGTTTAATCTCACTTTCTCTCTTCTCAAGAGTCCATCCTTCGCTTTCATCCTAGTATATCCTCTCAAGGGGGAATCATCGGTCATTTCCATTTTCTTATTGATAGCTCTTTTCTTTTAAAAGATGTTGTTTCACCTGAATGTATTTCTACACTTATTTTAGATTCAATTTACACCCTTAGAGAGGGTTCTTCAGGCCCTGTCTAATTGAGCTACACTATGGAAACAACTCTAAGATGTGGGTCACCTATGGTGGGGCTAAACCTCTAGAGAAGGTCAGATTCCTATTGATGGATCACCTATACTAACGTTTTTACTATGAAAAGGGTTAGAGAAGAGGTAAAGGGCTCCTAATAAATATAACTAGGTGATGCACCAAATAAAAATGAGAACACACACACACACACACACATGAAAAATTCACTGAAGAAGCATAAGATAGTATTAGCTCACACATCTCAAAATATAGCTAATTGATTAAGTATTGCATCCATTAGGCTCAAGAATCAATGAATGAATCTAGGAGGAATTCTAAGACTCACACCAAGATTACATTAATGGAAGAAAGAACATAAATGTAGATTTGCAATCAACTAGGAAACACCCTAAAATAGTCAAGGAAAGGGGACAGTGGGAATATAAGATTTTGATTCACAATGCCATCATGCAAAAGCTTAATAAATAGTTCAAAATCAAAAGATAGGTGAATAAAGTCTTTATTATCTTCAAGAAGTATTTCATACAATATTTTGATAGGGTTTAGCCTTATCAAATGAGCACCCTTTTGTAAGAGTCTCAATGAGTATCCTTGTCTCTTATAAAGATGGAAATTATAAAATATGAGAACCCTTACCATGGAGGAAATAATGGGAGATATAGGAAAATTGGAGAGAGAGAGAAGAGGGAGTATGCATTAGTTAATGAGGTGTCACCTTCAATTCATTCTCCACCATCCTTTGGTCCCATCAAGATTAGTCCACCATCACAAGTTAACTTGCATTAACTCTAGTAGTCTTCAAGTCCTCATTGGTTGGTTTAAATTTGTTACACATTTCACTTATCTTAATTATGAGGATAAGGTCATTATATCCATATACATGATAGATCCATGATCAAGTCTACTTTGGGTGGCTATTTGTTCTTACTAGACTATGGATGATTTGACTATCACATTTATGCCTGAATGTGCTTTTTATTGTAATTATTGGACATAGATTAACTATAGACTAAAAACCAAACTCTTTTATTAGTTATTAGATAGTTAATATATCCACCTAGTCATATATATATATATATATATATATATATATATATATATATATATATATATATATATATATATCATTTTAACAACTAGTAACACATGATTTGTATTAGGCTTAAAAGACCTATTCTATCTCTGCTTTGGAACATGAACTTGGGTCTAACTATAGATTGAAAACCAATCCTATTATTGGTTTTTTTTATAGTTAATGTATCCACCTAGACATATCTATGTTAGGTCTAAAAGGACTTATTTTATCTATATGCATTATGGAAACCAAGGCTCATTATAGACATAAACCCTTTTTAAATAGTAATGAACATAGTCATGAAACATCCTTCATCTTAGATAATGGGGTTAATAAGTTGTAAACCCTCAAACCAAGAGTTGTGAACCTTCGATTTGTATTAGGTATAAAGACCCATTCTACTTTTATAGAGTCCTAATGGTGACCCTTGATCTTGAAATATCTTTTTTTAGTTCAAACTAGATCATGTTTGAGCTCGGTCCCTTTGTATTTACTTTGCCTAGGTCCAAGACTACTTTTTTTACCTATGATGAAAATGCCCTAGGTCTACTTTGCTCATTAGTTATCAATTATGACATGGCCCATTGACCTATTGACCCATCTCACACCATTAGATCTATATATACAATCAAATTCATGCCATTAGATCTATGTGGGGGCCCTTTTTGAATCATACATGTTGTAGATCTTTGATGCATGATTGAATGTAAGCCCTTGATCTTGTTCAGACCCACTTTTTGAGCTCAAATGACTAATTCATAAGGCCTAAATTTGACATATATGTGACCATATTTGATGTTCACACAAACATATTTGATGTCCATATGATCATAACAATTTAAACCCCAACAATTTTTTACTATGTCCTAAATTTGATGTCTATGTGCTCATCAAATATGTTTACAAGCCCATCATTGATGTCCGCACAAATGTTTTAGGATTTTTTTGAACCCTAATGGTTATTTGTCATGGCTTAAATTTGAAGTTTGCATGCCCATTATTTGAAGTTTGTGGACATTTTTGACATCCATATGAACATCTTAGTATTTTTGAACCCAAATAGTTATCTATTGGGGATTAAATTTTATGTCTATGCACACATCCCATTCTTCAAGTTAATCTTTGAAGGCTTAGATCTTGAGATAGAAATTTCATCAAGACATGAATATTTTAGAGTAAGATCTTGGCATCAAGAACATTGATTCCATGTGATATTTTAACTCTACGAGGATTTCTTAACATACTTATAAAATACATAAGTAAGCTGCCCCATCCATTTTTGCATGACATCCTAGTGATGGTCTGGTTCATTTAGACTTATGAAATGAGCTATTGTTTGATCTTTAGAAGCTTAGATGAATCCCTTGAGGCTTGTCTAACTTGTCCTAAATTACAAATGCTTAGATACCATAAAAACTTATTGGATCCTTCTCTTTTTAATTCTATACCTATTTCTCAAAGATCAATCAAATTACACTTTAACCTTGCTTAAAGTGTTTCAAAATCTTTTACAGTAATGTGGTCTTCTTATCCATTATGGATCCTTTATTCTATAAGAAATATACTTGACTAAGAATTTTCTCTTCTCTTCATGCCATAGACCCCTCCAAGGAAATTTTTATATGTATGCTAAAAATTGGCCAACTTTGTTGGCAACATTTTGGGGTTGCATGCCTTCTATGCAAGAGATTGGTTACCTTGATCTAGTCCATTGGGCATATAGAGTTGAGTCTTTATCCCAAATTATATAAAATTATATAAGGTTGTCCCTATCTATAACCCCTCTTGAGTCAATAAGGACAAAATAAATAAATAAATAAAAACATTGTGCCCAAGGCACTTATTGAAGGGAAATACATAACAAAGAAGAAAAGTGCACAAATCACTTAGAGGAAAGCATGAAAATATACCCTAATATATACAATATATTACAAAGGATGAAAATTCTTCTAATAATAGGTATTTAAATTAATGTCATTAAAAGTGATGGGTAATACCTCTCCAAATAGTTGATCAAGTTGAAAAGCATTATGTTCCTTGCATCAATGGATGAAATAAGGAACACTTCACAAGCTATCAAACTTGGTATGGTTGCCTAGTTTGGCCTTATTTGAGTCCCATTTGAGGACTAAGTCTCCCTCTTTGAATTCCCTTGTTTTATCTCTCATATTAAAGTATTTTTTTTACCTAAGCTTGATGTGACTCTCAAGTTTCATGAGCTCTACCATATTCACCATAGGTCTACTCTACATCAACTCCATTTGATGTGCTAACTCTAAGGTAGGAAATTCAAAGGATATGGGAAATTTGGCCTCCCTTACATATACTATGATATATGTAAAATTTCCAATGGAAACTTTATGAGTCACCCTATCAGCCCATAAGGCTATTCTTAGATTTGTGTGTCACACTCTTTGATTATCTTACATAGGCCTCTTGATGATCTTGATTAGGTTCTAATTTATGTAATTTTCCAATCCATTATCTTGGGGATAGTAGTTAGAGGATGTGTTGATGTATATGCCTAGCTTGAATTCCCATTCACTTATCTTCATACCAACAAATGATAATGCATTATCTAGAATTATATTAGTTGGGACACCAAACCTAGTTACTATGTCATCATAGAAGTCCAATATTATTGTTTCATTTCCTCCACCCATATGGTGAAGTAGTTTATAGTAGTGAACACCCATTTATGCCCTATATTTCAAGGTAGATTGATCACTCTTATGAAGTCTACCCCCATTACATGAATGGTTTCTCCACTTGGAGTGGGTTGAGTGGAAGAGCTACCAATCTTTGTTTGCCTAAAAATAGATAACACTTTTGGCATTTACTAACCCATGCATAGGAATCCTTGAAGAGGATGGGCCAATAACAACAAGATCTCATTACATTTTTTGCTATTTTTCTTAGAGAAAAATGTCATCCTATAGGTCCATCTTGAAATTGATCCAAGAGCTTTGTCATTTGATTATCATCAATGCACCTAAGCAGTACCCCATTGAGGCCCCTCTTGAAAATAACACCATTAAATAATGCATAAGGTATGTATTGAATCCTAAAATACCTTTTTTTCCTCTATCCAAACCTTGAGGGTATTCTCTTATCATTAATAAATGTGCCATGTCTTGGAGCCAACTATTGTGAGGTGGAGGTACATCTATCTATTAGTTGTATTATTTCACCAAAACAACTTCTTTGAATTCTTGAAGGTCATATACCATATGCTTACACAAGCCTTTGCCTCTTACCAACTTGGTGAATTTGATCTCCACATCATACTCCATAACCTTTGTAATCTAGCTTGCTCTTTTCTCATTTGAGTCTTTATTAAGGAGGAAGTCCCTAAATTTAGGATGAGACACCATAAGATGGATCTTTTTATTGGAAAGCATTATCTTAAACTTTTTAAGGATCCTCAAGGATTCAAGAACCTACTTTTCTATAAAAGTCTAGCTTACCTCATACCCTTCCATCCCTTGACTAAAAAAGGTAATTGGTTGTTCAAGTCCTTCACCATTATTCTACATCAACATTATTGATATATTGTCAACATTGGAAAGGGTGTACAACATAAAATACTTTGAGAAGTTAGGATTCATGAGTGAGGGTGCTTAGGCAATGGCCTCTTTGATTACCTCAAATGCTAATTTTCCTTCATTTGACCAAGTGAACACTTGACTCTTATTTAGTATGGTGGTGATGGGTTTGACCAGGTTTGAAATAAATAGGTATAAAGCTTCTCATAAATTTTATCTTCCCAAGGAAGCTTTGGATTCCTTTCTTTTGCTTAGGTAAAGACACTTATAAGATAACTCTTATTCTATCAATGTCAATGGATAATCCTTTATTTGAAATAGTGTGACCAAAAAATTTACCTTCATGAATATTGAAAACATATTTTTTTAGATTTAAATAGATCACATACTCTCTACACCTTTGGAATATCAACCTTATATGGTCCATGTGCTCACTAGCCTCCTTGGAGAAAAATGTGATGTCATCCAAGTAAACTAGTACTATCTAATTTAGCAATACTTGGAAAGCCATGTCTATATCTCTTTGGAAAGTTTATCCTACATTTGACAATACAAAAGGCATATTTTGGTAAGCATACATGCCCCACTTTTTAGTTAAGGTAGTTTTATACTGATCCTCTTCTCTCATAGCACTTGGTTGTAACCTGAATACCCATCCAAAGGGGAAAATATTTTTGAACCTGCAACTACCTAAAGAAGTTATTCCATGGATGGTAAGGGGTAGTGATCCATCAAGGAAAACCAATTTATATCCTTTAAGTCAACACACAATCTAATTTCCCCACTCTTCTTCATAACATGCACCAAATTGGCTACCCATGAGGAGTGCTTAATGGGAAAGATGATCTTGGATTCAATAAATTTGGTCAACTCTTTCCTTATAAGATATTCTATTTTTGGGATTATAGGCTTCTATTTCTTATTTTTAGGATTGGCGTCAACTTATATTTATATAGTCTATTGGGATAACTTGGGATCATAACCTCTCTGGTCATTATACTCCCAAGAAAATATGTTTGCATAATATTTACAAAGCACTATGATATCATGCCTTTCATCTTTGGTACTTACCTTCCCAAGCTTAAGGACCCTATCCTTGAAGATAAGGACTCTTTCATAGTTTTATTCATTTTTTGACATCACTTATTTATATTTTATCATATGATATCCTTAATGGAAAAGACCTTCAAGGGTGACAAGCCCTTTAGGAAGATTGTTATATCTCGACTGAAAAATTTGCTCTTCATATTGATGTTGAAACTTTTCTTGGTTCATTGAAGTAAATTTTGCTTCTTACTACAAGAAATAAGTAATTTATTTATCATTCTCAAAGACCTAACAATGAGATTTATTGTATATAACTAATGGTCTTACTACCACTTTTACATGTGGCTGCACTTTGCTCCTTTTCAACTCATTTATGATATCAAATTGAGCTCCCATAGCTACGAACCTATCAACATGTTCATTATAATTCTTTGTCACTTCTTGGATGTTAAAGGCCTCAAAATATTTAATTAGATCCCACACTCTATGTTTTTAAGACTTCATCAATGTTTCTTGGTGATATTCTAGCCTCCAACCTAGTGCACTATCAAATCACTATCTCTATAAATCTACAACTACTTGATCCCTCTCTTATTATCCCATTGAAGACCATCAATAAGATCCTCATATTTTGTTGTATTGTAACAAAAACTAAAATGAAACTTGTATGAAGATATATACTTGTCATTAGAGGGGGATACTAACATTTCACCTACACCCATGCTATGTTTGCTCCTTGAACCATCAAAGAACAATTTACATAAGACATTAGGAGCTTCTTGAGGTCCAATAAGGGATGGAAAGGGCTGATTGTATTCATGTAAGTAGTAAACACCCATGTCCCTCTCTTTAAATCCTTCCAAGGGATCAACCAAATGATTGTAATTCTATATTCATCCAAGAACATGTCTAGTATCTCTTCAAGGTGGGTGTTTAAGTCTTAACCAACCATATGTTCATCCTCATAAAGAATGATGAAATTGAGGTTTATGGTGTCTAGCCCATAAAAATCTATGTGGAATTATGAAATGGGATCAACCTTAATAGACACCTTATTATATATCTTGTTCTTGAATGCCATGTATGAACAATCTACTACAAGATAACCTCCAATATTATATTGAATTCCATGGATAGGAATAAGGAAAAATGAAGAGGTACATCTATGATCAACACATATTGAACCACTAAGATACTAGGAAAAGCATGTAGGGTCAAGTTAAGGTCTTTTATGATTCCAAATGGCTTGGTGGAAGAACCATTAAGTTGTATAACCCGTTTAGATTGGGGCTCATATCTTAGACTAAGTTGCTCAGATATGGACTTTGGCATTATCAAGGTGATATCCCCATTGTTTATCAAGTAAATATGCACTAAAGAGCCACCAATGATTACTTAAATATATAAGGGAGGAGGTTTGACCACCTTAAGTGACTACCCTTCACTATGTCCTTTGGTTACATTGGTAAGAACTACATTATCCTTGACTAGTGGCTTCTCAAAAACATTGATCCTTAACAACCCTTCTTGGATGATGTCTACCTAACCAAGTATGGAGAATATGTCCCAAATTGGCACACTCACATTGGATTTATTCATTTGTTCCATAATTTTGATGGGTGAACCACCAACCTTTGGTTATGCTTTGGGAGCCACCACTATACCTTGAGTTTGTGAGTTTAGAGGGATAAAGGAATTTCCCTATTTTTGATTCTATGAAGCTATTTAAACCTTTGGGGAAGTAGTAGATTATTTTGTATTTGATAATGAAGGAATGATGGTAGGAGGTTCTTTGACTACTTCCTAATTACCATCCCTATTCCTTCTTTTTGGACCTTGTATTTACTACCACTAGGATATATGCTTGGCTAGAACTAGCCTACTGATTGAGTATATAACAATCTTATTACTCATATTTCACCATTATGGCACCCAATTGGCTTGATCCTTGATCAAGCCCTTGACCTTGTTGAGGCTCCTCTTGTTTTGTCATCATGGATACCTCTATGTTTTGAGCCATGAGAGCTTGATTTTACTTATAGTTGGTAACCTACTGCCATTGATCATTGAAATCTTAAGTGAAATTAGTGGTTGGAATAATAGATTACCCAAAAGACTAATTCCAAGGCATGGTACCCTCATCTTCTTGAGTGACATTATCCTGGATGGGGACCAAAGTGTTGGAAGTGCTTACAACATTTAGATTATAATTATTTTCCCAATTGTAAATAGGCTACCCTTGTCCTTAGTTTTGACCTTGGCTTTCACTTTAGAAATTTCCCTTATAGGTTGGCCTATTTCCTTTATAATATTATTTTTGAGATTGATATGAGGCTTGATGAGACCTACTGAAAGCTTTTTACCTCTTAACATTAACTAGATCATTTACCAAGGATTGAAACATGCTCTTAATCTCTTAAAAGTTACTATGTTCTTAGGAATCATTAGATCTAATAGTAGAGGACTTTTATTTCTTGGGTGAGGGTATATAAATAATTTTAGGCATAGGAGGAATGACATCAAGGGGAAGGAATAAAAATAGGGTATGGTCTGATCTCATGAAACAAAGGCATTGGCAGTCTAGGTGTGCCATCTTGGTCTAGATAATTTTCTACACTGATTGCCACCTCATATACATTTGGAAATGTGTTTCTTTCCATAGATTGGATCATTACCATAATGCCACTATTCAGAACTTTTAAATAGTATAGGAAGGCAAAGTTAGGGGTAGGCATAATAGAGATTGGGATTCTATCCCAAGTTTCTTAAAACCTTATATTGAAGTCTTACAAGAATTCATGGGGGGATCTTTTTATTGTGGTCAATTTCTCAACAAATAATAAATGGTCACTTTTATCCTCAAATCATTTACACAAAGTCTCTCCTAATTTGTCTGATGTGGCAAGGGAATTAGTAACAAGGATTCTATACTAGTCTAAGGCCTTACCTTTGATGGATATAACTAGTAACCTAATTGCTACATTTTTGTCATTGATATCATGAATGTTACAAAAGCTAGATATATCCATGAGGTGCTTAGAAGGGGTTATAGCTTGATATGTATTAAAATAGGGGACACTCTTAAGAGCTAGTACTAGAATAGGATCATAATGAGGGAGGGACAGAGGACTTTTGCCATTAAAAGCCATAAAATATCAAAATAATACCATGGTTATGAAAGGGTTTAATAAAGGTCTTATTGTATGGGTAGACCTTGAAAGTGATTTATGAAAAAGGTTGACTTTATATGGGTGTGTATTAACAAACCTTAACCTTTTGACTAAATTTAAAGGTAGTTCAATAAATTAAAGGGGAATACCTCTAGAATATGACCTTTTACTCACTTTTGGCATGAGATGTAGTCACTACTCTACTATAAGAATTTTGGATATTCTTTTGGATTCTTATTGTTTGGAGTCTCCAAATATTGTTACATGAAGATTATCACCATTACAAATCGATCAAACTAGCATCAAACTTGATTAACATTATTCAACATGTTGTGGTCCCATCGAGCATGCCAAAAACTATTGTAACTTGAATTTTCACCCTCGAAGAGGGTTCTTAAGGCCCTATCTAATTAAGATACACTATAGGAATAACCCTAGGCTATGGATCAACTATGGTGTCATTAAACCTCTAGAGAAGGCTGAATTCCTATTGATGGATCACCTATACTAATGTTTGTACTAGAAAAATGGTTAGAGAAGGGGTAAAGAGATCTTAATAAATTTAACCAAGTGATGCACCAAATAAAAATAAGAAATCACATAAGCATGAAACATAAATTTAAGAAGCATAAGATAGTACTAACACAATATCAAACTCTAGCTAATTGCATAAGTATTTCATGTATTTAGTTCAGGAGTCAATGAATGAAGCAAGGAGTAATTTTAAGACTCACACCAAGATTACATTAATGAAAAAAACACAAATGTAGACCTGTAATCAACTAAGAAACACCCTAAAATAGTCAAGTAAGGGGGACAATGAGCATGGAATATTCTCCTTCACAATTCCATCATACATAATCTTATTAAACAATTCAAAATCAATAGATAGGTGAATAAAGTTTTTATTATCTTTAATAATTCTATCATACAATATTTTTATAGGGTTTAGACTTATCAAATGAGCACACTTTTGTAAGAGTTTCAATGAGTATCCTTGTCTCCCAAAAAGATGTAAATTCTAAAATTTGAGAACCCTTACCATGGAAAAAAGAATGGGAGATATAGGAAAAGGGAGAGAGAAAAGAGAGAGTACACATAAGTCAATGAGTTTTCACCTTTAAATGCATGTTCCACCATCCTTTGGTCCCATCAGGATTAGTCCACCATCACAAGTTAACCTACATTAGCTCTAGTAGTCTTCATATCCTCATTAGTTTGTTAAACTTTGCCACACATTCTACTTTGTCTTCAAGTCTACTTTGGGTGGCTATTTTTTCCTTTTGAACTATGGATGATTTGACTATCACATTTATGCCTTGGCATGTTCTTTACTACAAATCTTGGACATAGATTAACTATAGACTAAAAACAAATATCCTTTATTGGGTTTTAGATAGTCAATATATCCACCTAGTCATAGCTATATCATTTGAACAATTAGTATCACACCTTGATCTATATTAGGCTCAAAATACCTATTTTATCTCTACTTTGGAACCTAAACCTAGGTCTAACTATAGATTAAAAACTAATCCTATGATTGGTTTTCCTATAGTTAATGTATCTACCTAGACATATCTATGTTAGGTTAAAAAGGACTTATTTTATCTCTATACATCATGAAAACCAAGGTCTCATTACATACATGGACCCCTTTTAAATAGTAATGAACATAGCCATGAAACATCCTTTATCTTAGAGAATGGGGTTGATAGTTTGTAAACCCTTGGACTAAGAGTTGTCGACTTTTGATCTATATTAGGTCTAAAGACCCATTCTACATCTATAGAGTCCTAATGGTGACCCTAAATCTTGAAATATCTTATTTTGGTTCAAAATGGATCATATTTGAGCATGGTCCCTTTGTATTTACTTTTCCTAGGTCTAAGATTACTTCTTTGACCTCTAACAAAAAAAAATTGGGTCAACTTTGCTCATTGGTTTTTGATTATGACTTGGATCATTGACCTAGTGATGCATCTTACACCATTAGATCTAGATATGTGATCAAATACATGTTATTGGATCTACTTGGTGGGATTTTTTGACTCATTGACCTACTCATGTGACATATATATTTGATGTAAAATTGAACATGAGCCCTTGATCTTATTGGGCCCCACCTTCTGAACTCAAATGGCTAATTCATGAGGCTTAAATTTTACATCTATGTGCCCATCTTTGATGTTCATATGAACATATTTGACATCCATATGACTATCATAATTTAAAACCCCAATGGATTTTTTCTATGTCATAAATTTGATGTCTGTGCACCCATCAAATACATTCATGATCCCATCATTGACATCCAAATGAACATATTAGGATTTTTTTGAACCCCAATGGTTATTTATCATGGCTTAAATTTGGCATCTACATGCCCATCATTTGACATCAGTGTAGATGTTTTTGACATCCACATGAATGTCTTAGTATTTTTTAACCCAAATGATTATTTATTGGGGCTTAAATTTGACATCTACATGCACATCCCATTCTACAAGTTAATCTTTGAAGGCTTAGATCTTGAGATAGAAATGTCATCAAGATATGAATTTTGTAGAGTAATATCTTGGAATTGAGAAATTTTATTTCATGTGATTCTTTGGCCTTGTGAGGCTTTCTAAGCATACTTATAAAATTCACAAGTAAGATGACTTGTCCATTTTTACATGATGTCCTGCTGATGGTCTGGTTCATTTAGACCTGTGCAATGAATTATTTTTTAATCTTTAGAAGCTTTGATGAATCCCCTATGTCTTGTGCAACTTGTCCCTAAATTATAAATTATTAAACACCATGGAACCTATTTGTATCCTTATCTTTTCAATTCTAGACCCATTTTTTAAGGATCAATTAGAATACACTTTAAGATTGCTTAAAGTGTTTCAAAACCTTTTGTAAGTAATGTGGTGTTCTTCTCCATCATGGATCCATCATTCTACAAGAGTTCTGCTCGACCAAGACTTTACTCAACTCTTTATGCCATGGACCTTGTAGACACCGCAAACGTGTCTGCACCTTGGTCCTCCCCCTTGGCCTTAAACCCCTATCCTAACCCTTGACCTTGGCCCCCTTTCCACCCTACCCTTGCCACCTTGGATCCTCCCTTAAATCCCTCCACCTTCCCCCTAGCATTTATTAGGCCAAATCTCTTCATTATCTTCCCCCCACACCCATTTTGGCATCCTCATGACCGTTCTTCCCATCCCCCCTCGCTCGGCGGCGTGCAAGAATGGGCAGAGGCTATTTTTAGCCTCTGTCCCCATTCTGCGACTGCCGACGTCGGCGACCCTTCGACCGACATCGGCAAAAATGCCGGCGTCGGCATCCTTCATTACCCCTTTCTACATCCGTTGCAGCCCCCTGGACCCTTGAGCTCGCAAACAGATCTCTCTTGGTGTTTTGGCATTCGTCTTGTCTCCGTTTGGACCTCGTGCAGCAATAGCAACAGGTGCAAAGGTTATTCATCAGAGTTCTCTTCTTGCAGAATCCTCTGTGGCTTCAACAATAGCTTCTTCAACTCTTCATTCAGCAAGTAAAAAGGTAAGCAGACTCTGTTATTTGATTTTTGTTCTTTAAGCTTTCAGTTATCTGTTGTTTCTTGCTTTCTCTATCCTTCCCCCTGAGAGGCTGAAAAGCCTTCTCAGGACCTATCCTCTGTCCATCCTCCTCTCACATTGTCTCACTCTTCATCCCAATCCCAGACAACTCCCTCATCCCCCTTTTACCAACAAAGACCCTGTACAGGGCAAGATCACTCCACAGTCCATTCAGACCCGTCCCCAAACTCTGTCTCGACCCTCTTAGTATCCCGGACCTATCCACAGTCCAGAACACATCCCAGACCCGACCACAGGCCATTACCCTGACCGACGCCGGTCACTTCCCCAACCGACGTCGGCAGGATAACCGACGTCAACAGACCTTATAACCGACGCCGACAGCATTTCCGACCTCGGTGACTGTCATCAGCCCGACTACTCCTTTCAGGTAATCATTGGTGTTTTCTTTCATTCCTAATCTGTTTATCACTTCTATATTCTGGCATCTTATATTTTCTTAGTCTTTATCTATCTATTATCTGTGGGTTGACCTCCCTTAAGGAAGTTTTTACACTTCCGAGAACAAGCTTTCGCTTGGCAACCCACTGCCTATCTATCTAACATCCTCTTGTCCAAGTTTCTTTTTGTTGTAGGTGTCATTCCTCCATAGCCAAAGAGGGGTGCTCACAAGCGTCTAGATTTATGGTGTGCAATCTTTAGTCCAGGTACTTCCCATGCCTTGTCCATTACTTTTTTAGTTTCTTCTTTCTCTTAGATCTAAAAGCGAATTTTGAATAAAAACATTTTTGGCACGCCCGGTGGGACCCTAGGTTCCTCCTGGGTTCCTTTTTCTTCATTCATTTAGGAGCATTAGGTTCTTACCTTTTCTCCTCTTTCTCTTCTTCTCAATGACACTATAAGCAGGACTAAAATGAATCTTTCTTCCTTGCATTTCTAGACTAGTCTAAACATCATACTCTTGACCCTTTCTCAAAACTTGTCTGCATCACAACATCACATTTCGACTTGGGCATTAAAACGTATTGCACTTTCATTTCTGCTTGTGCTTGCATTAGTCCACATCTAGTAACTTAAACGCATATTGAATGAACCATAGACACTTGATGTTACACTAACCGGACCACATGCACTAAACAAACATAAAACATACCTGAGACAAGGCCCGACTGGGATTTCATCCCCCAGCGGATACCTTACCCGTCCCGGTGACCCTACTTGGATTTCATCACCAAGAGGGAAGCCCACTCCGTTCTCTGGCGGAGGATAAACTCTAGGTGAGGTATATCTTGGCTAAGCGAAACCAGCTAACCACTAGAATCGTGAAGTGAGGGGAGCTTGCTCCTTAGCACCAGGCCACGTACCAGACCCTAACACAGATTTTTGAGCACCTAAAACAACACCTGAAACCATATTTAGACCGCCTTCTTCTAGGACCCATTTTTCAGCCAATCTCCCCAAACATTCATCTAAGGCATAAGCCATAATTTCTAAGGTTAATTCCTAGGATTTATCACTTAGGCTTGTCTGTCTCTCTCTGTTTTCCTCTTCTCATCTGTTTGTTTGAGTGAGTGAGGACGCCTTCTTCATTGTTTTCCAAGAACCTTTTGGTTCTCTGGAAGACACAGTCACCGACATCGGTTCTTCCACCGACGTCGGCTTCCCCTGTCACTGGCATCGGTTCTAATACCGACGTCGGCTTCATATGTTATCGGCATCGGTTATCTGACCGACGTCAGCCATCTTTCTAACCGACATCGGTTTTTAAATCGACATCAGTCTCTGTCACTGTCCTTTTTCTTCAAAACCAGCAGCCTAAAACCTATCCCTTCCCTGTCAAAAAACTCCATTCTGGTTTTCTGAGACTGCAAAAACACAGTTTCTAGAACCAGGACTCTCTTCTTAACCACTTTAGCCAACAGTCGCTTCCGTCTATCCTGTCTCTAACCAGTCTTATCATGGAGTTCCACTTGGAGACTGAAAGAACTCCTACAGGACCAACCCCGACCTCGACCCCGACTCAAATTCCCATCATCCCTAAAGGGGACCAAGATTTTGAGAGATTCTTGGACCTCAATACCGTAGCCCTCCAAAACTATCTCGCGAGAAACCCAACGCGAGACCTTTCGAGTGACGTGGCGACGACATCCACACCATTCGCCACCCAACCCTTTATGACTCAGCGTTTCGCCTCAACTATTAACCCAACCATGGCCAATACACAAAGTTTGGCCTCCCCGTCTATTTTTAGACCGACCTCCATCGGGGTTCCATTACCCCCTCAACTACCTACAATTCAACCAAGTTCTACATCATATCAGAACTTGATTGCCTCGACCCCTCACACTCTTGCGCCCACAAATGTAGGAGTGCCCACCTGTCTTTCTACCAGTGCCACCATTCAACCACCTTTGGCGGTGCCCAGTCAACCTATACCTTCGACCTTCATAACGCAACCATCTCTAGCCTCCACTTCTGCCCCTGCGACTAGTCATCCGTACATTATACAACCGACTATGTCGCACGCCTCCTCTAACCTCTTCCAAGTGCCTTACAACTTAGGGGGCGCTCAACCCACCAATCTGTCAGCAGACATCATTAAGATGCTGATGGATAAAATGTCCAGTCTCGAAGCCTCCATTTCCGGTTCAAGCAATACTTTGTCATATGAACAAATTTGCAATGAGCCCATCCATCCTTCCATCCCTATTCGACCATATCCTAACCATTGGGAGCTTCCTAAATTCACTCGCTTTCAGAGTAAGGAAGACCCGCAACAACATCTACGGGCATTTAGACATGCCTGTTATCTTATCGCCCATGACGATGCGTTGCTTCTACGCACGTTCCCTATGTCCCTTTCTGGCCCTACCCTTGACTGGTATAGTTCTCTTGCCAGACACTCTATCTTTTCATTCATCCAACTCGCCCAATTATTTCTCGACCATTTCTCTATTAACATTACTAAACAAGTCTCAATCACAGACCTTTACTCCATCAGGCAATTTGACGATGAATCAATTGTCGACTTTGTCGCTCGTTGGAGAGGTCTGATTAACCAGCTCTCCTTCTCCTTGCCTCAACCCGAGCTCATCGAGCTCTTTTCTCGAGCATGTGCCAGACACATCTCTTCTACCTTGCGGATTCAGACATTTCGCACTTTTGACGAAGCTTTCATCATGGCTCGAAAGCTTGAACTCCGTGCCCTTGAAGAAGATAATGTCAAATTGTGTAATACCAATGCAAAATCTACTGACCATTCTTCTTCCAGACCTTCTTCTTCTACCAACTCCAAGTCCAAAGGAGTGGCCAACACTGTGGTCGTTAGATCACCATCCTCAACAACAACAAATTACTCTCAACCTTCGACATCTTCCAGCATCACCAAACAATTCCAACAACGGTACATTCAGCGTTCTTACACTCCACTTGGAGAACCATACGCTTCCATTTTGGAAAAACTTCTCAAGCAGGGGGTCCTCAATCTCCCTCCAATCCGACCACCTCAATTTGACCCTTCAAAGGCTATCCCTACATGGTATAGGGAGGCTGACTTCTGTCCCTTTCATCGCGTCTAAGGCCATGACATCGACAACTACCAAACTTTCAAAAACATCGTCCAAGACATGATCAACAAGGGGGATCTTATTTTAGATAACCCGAATGCCCCACCTAACCAACATATTGACATCTTCAAACAACCATTTCCGAATCATCCGCCTACTCAAAACAACGTTCAGACTTCGACCAATGACCCTTAAGACCATGACATTCACACGATTAGCACTATCTTGCCTCTTGTCCTTGACCAACCTCTTCCATTAAAGGATGAGGAACCTCCTTCTCCTACTAGTCCTCCATCTACCTCTCTTGTATCGGAGGACGCTTTGACCACATCAACACCATTAAGCCCACCTTCATCCGAAGACCCTACCTTACCTACTCCTCAACTACAAGTAGAAGGCATGATCATCCATGCCCTCTACCCACTTGAGGAGCCAGACTCTCTTATTTCTTCTCCACCAAGAGAAGAACCAGTCTCTCCACCCGTTTCAATCGAGGAAGACCCAGTCGTGGTTTCCTCTTACCCTTTGCGTGAGATTTCTACATCTCACTCACCTTCGTCCACATCCAAACCCAAGCCCACATCTAACCTTGCCTCGCACAACGGTGGCCCTCGACCCAAACAAATGAAAGCTACTAGACCACACCGGAGAACTCCTCCCCCACCTTCGTCATTACCTTCAATCTTGGGCCCGCATCCATCCACTTTAATAGGAGTGCTTCCCACTCCCATCCTTCACAGAGGCACATCGCCTCCATTACTTCCTCATCCCATCAGACATACATCTCATCCGAACTCTCGACCTATGCCTCTTTCACCTCCCAAACCAACGTCACCAACCCTCACTGCAATAAAGCATCCAGACCCGTTAGCAGGTTCATATGTCTTGCTCTTACGGCACTTGTTGCAGTCGTCTCATATCGACCTCCTGCCTCTTAGACAATATCAATCTCTCAGACCTAAACCACCATGGTTCGATGACACTCGCATTTGTGCGTATCATCACACGCCTGGGCACGACACGGAGCATTGTCATGCCCTCAAGGTCACCATTCGCCAATGTCTTGGGAATGACACCCTTCTTCTTGACCACGTTATCAACAAACCCTCAACACCACTCCACTCATCAACTCTCTAATTAAGACCATCTTGGTTTGACAACTCCACATTTTGCCATTATCATCACACTCTGGGACATGACACTGAGCGTTGTTGTGCTCTCAAAGCTGTCATTCGTCAACAACAGAAAAAGGATTCCCTTCTCATCAAGGGTCCTCTTGACCACCTTTTCGACAAAACATCAACCTCGACTCATGCCTCTCCAACCTCATCACCTAAATCGGGATCTCCACGCCAGACTGTGGTCCCTTTGCCGCCTTTGACCCCCTTATTCGACATTAACACCGTCCATCTGACCACTAAACCTCAACCGACCTTAACCAACCTTTCAAACATTCTCCCTACCCACTGGGGGAATTCATCCTTTATTCAAACCTTGACCAACTGTTCAACCCAGTCTCTACCACATATCAATCACTCATTTTATCTTAAAACCCAACCAAGTATCCACCGACCCAACCCCCAACCAATTATTCGACTAGTCTCAACCAAACTTCAACCAAATATCAATCACCCTGACCTCTCGACCAAGCATTCAACCAGTCTCGACCAATCAACAACCATATCAGTCAACTTCACATCCATCAATCAACACCTGACCAATCTGGAAAGAGCCAAATGGGGCAAGTCCGCTCCTAATTGACTTGGACCTTAACATACTAGCATGGCCCAGGGACTTATCAGACCTTGAGCCCCCCCTTTCTTAATACGTTGCATCTTCGACCATTCTTCTGCTAGTCGAGTACTCATCTACTTGACACGTAACTTGAGCTCATCCCTTGAGCAATCCTTGTCCTCTTAATCCTCATCCCTTTCAACCCTATTTCCCTTTAACAAGTCCTCTACGACCCTTTTATGATGCATGGATGCTTTGTCCTAATAAAAGAGGCGTCCTTGAACTTCTACAGCCTTGTCCATGACTCTAAACAATCAAAATCAAGATGTCAAAACATATCCATGGTCACAAAATCAAGTCAAAATCAAAAAGATAGACTGCTCCCTCGAAGGACAGCTGTACTATCATTGCTGTATTACTAGACTGATCCCTCGAAGGACAGCTAGGCCAACTTATCAAACATTATTAAACAAAAATATAGACCACTCCCTCGAAGGATGGCTATGACTAATCTCGCTACAAACAGCAACCTTTCTTGGAAGCTTCCCGCATTGATCAGCTTCGCAACATGACCACTACATCAAAAGACATCTCTATGTAGGCTTCCCGCATCGATCAGCCTGCGCAAAAAAAAAAAAAAAAAAAAAAAAAAAAAAAATGAGTCATGGACTTGGCTTGTAGTTGTCTCAGGGTCTCCTATAAAAGGGGCAAGGTTACTCCTGCTCTTAGACTGGGTTACCCTATCCTCCTCCTATCACCTGCTCAAGGGACTTTGAGCTCACTTTAATGTCAAAGTGATTCGATTACCGTTCTAACTCAACACTGGTCAACAACGTAATGCATGAACGGGGCTTTTGTTCTAATAACCCCTATCTATGCTTCCTTTCTGGTCCTTGTCAATGAAAGAGTGATTTGCCTTTCATCTTTTCTCTTCGCTTTGGTCACATTGGTGACTCATCTCAAACCCAGCCATTTTCATCATTGTCAGCTGACATCATCCTAGACCATTTCACATAGTTTCTATGGACACCAGTACATATGGAAACTACCGACTAGACCCAATTTATGTTAAGCATAAACCAATACTTGTTGAAGCATAAATCGACTTCTATTCATTCTTAGCATACATCCATCGCGACTATGGAAACTTGCTAGGGATGAAAGACTCTCGACCAATTCTACAGAATACACCATCTGTAGCATCATCTTATCCTCATCTTATCCTCATCATTTCAACACATGACCAATCTCATCATCGACCAATCTTCTCAATTTGTCTGAACTACATTGGTCTGAGGCCCTATGACCAGGGCTATGTAGGCAGCACTCAGATAACACATCCTCTGAGGTTAGCTCGACCACCCCCGTTTGTTCGTCTCTTTGATGAACAAACCTTCTCTTCTGTGACCTTGACCTTGACCAAGACCAATCATTTTCTTTGACCAAGACCAATCATTTTCTTTGACCAAGACCAATCATCGACTTTGACCAAGACTAATCAATCCCTCTGACCCTCCCTCCCTTTTAGGGAGAACTACATCGGCCTGAGGCCCCTACGACAGGGGCTATGTAGGCAGCACTCAGTTGACATGGGGTCTTCTGGGGTTAGCTCAGCTGCATCCTTTCGTCCATCCATCCCCTTGACCAATGACCATCCTTCGACCTTCGACCACTTCCAAGACAATGTTGCCTTGGTTGTTTTTGCGTGTGTGCTACCTCACGACTGGTTAGCAGAATTGTTCGCAGACTATTTTTGACCCTTCACAAGTATAGGATCGCGAGCCAGTTGATCCCTACTACTTGTGGCTTTTTCGTGTTTCTAGGAGCACTTCCTGAGCCCTGGATACCTAGAACACGATGACTATTTGGAGCTTCAGCTTAAATTGAGTGACTCGATCAGTAGACGACTAAATGCTGGGGCCCGGTTACTTCAATTTTGGCACTCCTTGACCCTCGACATGCGACAATTTGACCCGACCATCCCGTGATGTGGTATACGCGCAATCACGACTTTTGTAGCGTTTTCACTCACTTTTCATCTTTCTCATCCATTTCTCTGTCAAATCGACACTCGATCTTCGGTTCCCTTCTCTCGACTATCGCTTTGAGGGGGGAACACCTCATCCCTTTTCTGGGGCAACCAACTCCTATTTTTGTCTTGCAATTTGTCTAGAACAACCAACAAGACAAAAAGGGGCAAGTGTAGACACCGCAAACGTGTCTGCACCTTGGTCCTCCCCCTTGGCCTTAAACCCCTATCCTAACCCTTGACCTTGGCCCCCTTTCCACCCTACCCTTGCCACCTTGGATCCTCCCTTGAATCCCTCCACCTTCCCCCTAGCATTTATTAGGCCAAATCTCTTCATTATCTTCCCCCCACGCCCATTTTGGCATCCTCGTGACCGTTCTTCCCATCCCCCCTCGCTCGGTGGCGTGCAAGAATGGGCAGAGGCTATTTTTAGCCTCTGTCCCCATTCTACGACTGCCGACGTCGGTGACCCTTCGGCTGACATCGGTGAAACTGTCGGCGTCGGCATCCTTCATTACCCCTTTCTGCATCCGTTGCAGCCCCCTGGACCCTTGAGCTCGCAAACAGATCTCTCTTGGTGTTTTGGCATTCGTCTTGTCTCCGTTTGGACCTCGTGTAACAACAGCAACAGGTGCAAAGGTTCTTCATTAGAGTTCTCTTCTTGCAGAATCCTCTGTGGCTTCAACAACAGCTTCTTCAACTCTTCATTCAGCAAGCAAAAAGGTAAGCAGACTCTGTTATTTGATTTCTATTCTTTAAGCTTTCAGTTATCTGTTGTTTCTTGCTTTCTCTATCCTTCCCCCTGAGAGGCTGAAAAGCCTTCTCAGGACCTGTCCTCTGTCCATCCTCCTCTCACATTATCCCACTCTTCATCCCAATCCCAGACAACTCCCTCATCCCCCTTTTGCCAACAAAGACCCTGTACAGGGCAAGATCACTCCACAGTCCATTCAGACCCGTCCCCAAACTCTATCTCGACCCTCTTAGTATCCCAGACCTGTCCATAGTCCAGAACACATCCCAGACCTGACCACAGGCCATTACCCCGACCGACGCCGATCACTTCCCCAACCGATGTCGGCAGGATAACCGACGTCGGTAGACCTTATAACTGACGCCGGCAGCATTTCCGACCTCGGCGACTGTCATCAGCCCGACTACTCCTTTCAGGTAATCATTGGTGTTTTCTTTCATTCCTAATCTGTTTATCACTTCTATATTCTGGCATCTTATATTTTCTTAGTCTTTATCTGTCTATTATCTGTGGGTTGACCTCCCTTAAGGAAGTTTTTACACTTCCGGGAACAAGCTTTCACTTGGCAACCCACTGCCTATCTATCTAACATCCTCTTGTCCAAGTTTCTTTTCGTTGCAGGTGTCATTCCTCCACAGCCAAAGAGGGGTGCTCACAAGCGTCTGGATTTATGGTGCGCAATCTTTAGTCCAGGTACTTCCCATGCCTTGTCCATTACTTTTTTAGTTTCTTCTTTCTCTTAGATCTAAAAGCGAATTTTGAATAGAAACAGACCTCTCCATGAAAATTTTTATATGTAGGATAAAAATTAGCCAACAATACCTTCTCAAATAGGAGCAAAATGTAGACATCAAATTCCCAACACCATTTTTGTTGAAATTATCAATCTTACTCAAATTTCACTCAAATGCACAATTTAGTCTAAAATCACTTAAACACATTAAATGGATTGATCTTGTCATATACAAGTGCCAATTTAGGATAATGTATCCCTAAAAAGGGTAATGGTATTTTATGTGATTCTTAACTTTTCTAAAATTATTTTGAGTCAAAATGATGAAAATGCATTTTGGTGCTCTAGATCACTCTTTTATTCTAATTCATAAGCACACATCATGTTACTATGTTATTTTGTGTTGACAATATCCTAAATGGGTCAATGGTCCATACAAAACTAACATCACCTTTTAATTCTTCTCCAATCATATTATGACCTAGTAATATGACACTCTGACCAATTTGATTAATTGAGTGTAACCAATTTCAAAAGAATTACACTAAAATTGATTAATCTTACTGAGGCAAATTAAACCAAATTATGAGTTTAAGTAAGAGTTACATGGAATTTATTGAATATTTATTTATTGGAAATTGATTCATATTAACTACATCATCAAATGACATGATGAATGGGGTGGCATTCATAAGCAATAAATGCAACAAACATCAGGATTATGGCTTCCCATGACTCTTTAATGCCCCTTCTTCCTAAATATTTATGATGATATCTATAGATATTATTTATATAATTGGAATTATTCATGGCCACACATCTTGATCTTGAGATGGATGGTCATGGTTGATCCTGATCAATTTGTAAAATTTATAAATACGAGGGCCAAGACCACTTTGATTAAGCTTCATTTTGTGTAAAATTATTATGCAGAGTTCTCTCCACAAACTTCCTTTATGTTGATTATTCTACTTAATTTTCAATAGGATAGCTTCATTGATAGGCATAGCATTGATTTTCATATCATGAGCCTAGATTATACTTGGTGTTCTTAAGATGGTGGAGGAGATTTACATTCACCATTATTGAAGAGTTGAGCACCAAATCAAGGGAAAAAACACATTTTGATCCACTTATGGATGATGGGATGCTCTTGGAAACATAATGTATGTTTGTTTTCTTTCATTGAGTTCTTAATTGTCATTTTCACACCCCGTTGAATAGGTTGGCCTAAATTATTAGTTACTATGTATTTTTTTTAGTTTTCATGACTAATGCTTGATCTAACCATCTTTGAAATCCATCTCTAAACTAGGGATGTGTGATAGATTAGCATGTTGTTAGAATTTTATGTATATATTTAAATATAAACAATAGTCATGATTCAGAGTAGGCTAATAATAACCTATTCATAAAATTTTCTTAGAAATAGTTAGACTGCTAAAGTTTTCCCCAAAAAAAACCATAATGTGTTTCTTTGATTGTGAGGTTAGCCTCAAAATTATGAATACATGAAAGGAGTAGACCATCAAATCCTCACTTATAGATAACACCCCCTAGTATAACATAATAGGTGGTTTGCTACTAAAAACTAGGCTTACCATTTTTAGATAAATCATGAGGGATAATACATTTAGATAAATAATTGAATGTATAATTGTCCCATAGATCTAAGTGATTTTAATCCACATTGTGGATAAAAGGTAGATCAATTTTAGTATAAGAGGGTTAGTTGATTTTGTGGACTAGAACAAAAAGTTTAAATTCCTAAGGGAAGGATGGGATAAAATAAGTTAGGGAGGCAATGGTATCTATGAATTTGTTGATTGACCAAGGATTGGCTTGGATGGTATAATAATCAAATGTGGCTAATAGATAATTGGCTAACATTTTGTATTTTTGGAGGATGTCATTTTTACATTGATATGTGTTTTTTATATGATTGACAACCAACTGGGAATATCCATAGATACAAGGTGCCTTAATACCTAAGGTTAAATTAGTTTGAAGACCTATGATTAAGGCTTCATATTATACCATGTTATTGGTGCAATCTAAATTGAGCTTAAAGGATAAAGGTATACTATTTCCTTCTAGAGGGATCAAAATAATTTTGGTGTCCCCTCCATATTCACATTTGGATCCATCAAAGAATAAAGTCATCTAATAATCAGGATCCACCTAGGATGTGGAACTAATAGATTAATTAAGGAATTAAAAATTAGAGAGATGACCACCTATAAGAGGTACCTCATCTAATTGATCAATGATGATCTTGTCTTTAAATAACTTTTGGTGGAAAAACTAAAGGTCAAATTTGGCTAAAATCATGAACCATTTAGCCATACATTGATTAATGTAAGGCTTCAAATGCATAAGCTTAAAGGGATATGTGCTTGTGATTACATATGTTTTGTGATTAAGTAGATAGTGGAAAAGATTATAAACCAAAAAAACCAAAGCCAAGACTACTTTTTCTATATGTGTATAGCATGTCTCATATTCAATGAGAGTATGACTTATGTAATACACTACTTATTAATTGTGTTATTCATCACAATGGGCAATCATATCCATTAGAGCATGATATGTGGATAAAATAGTTAGGAAGAAATGTCACCCTTCCTTAAGAGGAATAAGAACTTGTGGGGAGAGGAGATAGTTATTTGAGAGTTTTAAATGCCTCTTGACCATTAGAGTCATAGGTGAACTAAGTATCTTTCCTCAATAGGTGATGGAATGATTGGCATAGATTAGATAACTGGGAGATAAAACATCAAATAGACTATAATTTTCTTTCTAGGCTACAGATTTGCTCAAGTTTGGATGGGGGTGATATATCTATAATATCCCTAATATTAGTGGGATGGATCTCTATATCATGAATGGAGACAATAAAACGTAGGAGCTTACTAGTCAAGACTCCAAAAACACAATTTTTAGAGTTTAGATGGATACAAAATTGGATTAAGTAGTCAAATATCATTTTAAGTATAGAAAGATGATCT
Source organism: Torreya grandis (assembly GCA_037957365.1). NCBI lineage: Eukaryota > Viridiplantae > Streptophyta > Pinopsida > Cupressales > Taxaceae > Torreya > Torreya grandis. Next base: position 1,822,096 of record JARHVA010002630.1, on the reverse strand, counting down.
TTTCAAAGGTTTGACTTGTTGATAAGGTTATCCACATAATATTAGACAATCTTATGTATTATATCATGAAAAATATAATTCATATCTCTTTTATAAGTGGCTCCCTTGTACTTTAGAACAAAAGGCATAACCTTATATCATAAAGTCCCATAGAGGGTAATAAATTAACTCATAAGTTAGTCTTTTGGGATGATAAGGATTTGATTATATCTTGAAAATCCATTCATAAGTGAAAAAATTTCATAGCTAGTTATCAAGTCCACTAGTTAGTTGGTGTTAGGAAAATAAAAGTGATCACTAGGATAAGCGAGGTTTAGGTCTTGAAAATTGGTACAAAGGTAGAGACCCCCTATGGGCTTTATGATAGACACAATATTGGAAACCCATTAAGGGTAATCTATTAGCTAAATGAAGTTAATCGATAAAAGGAATTATAGTTCTTCTTTGACTAAAAGTACAATGTAAGGATGCATCTTTCATAATTTTTAATTCATCAGTTTGGCTTTAGGGATAGTGACAATATTGTGAATGATGATAGTAAGGTTGATACCTAGCATGTCACTATAGGACTAATCAAAATCCTTGATATGGTATATTAAGAATGTGGTGAATTATTGATGTTCCTGATGGTCTAGATATTTATTAACTTTAACAATGTGTGGGGTATCTTGAGACCCTATGTTAATGTCTATAGTGGCTTTGTTTAGCAAACTAGATGTCTCAACTAGTAGATAATTGTGTAAATGTGAGCTTTATATGCCTAAGTAACTCAAGTTAGAATCATCATCTTGATATTGAAGAATGAGGATGGTAGGATAATCCTTTTCTACCATATTAGGGTAGTTAAGTGGAATGGATTTAGTTTTACCATTATTATGATAGGTGAGAGGTCCTAGGTTAAAAATATTGATTAAAAAAATTTAAGGGGATGGAAATGACATCATCTATTTTAGGGAAAACATTATATGGTTATACTGTCACATTATCTTCAATATTGGATAAAGGTGTGACTTTAGGATTGGCTTTAGGAGTTTTGTTAAACCCAACACCAAGTTTTTTGTGGAGTTTCCTAAGATATCCTAGTGTGACATCATGTGGTCCCTGCTCATAATGTCCCATACCAAAGCCTTTATAGGTGCATCATTGTAATTAAATTCAGTAAAAACATGGTTTGTCTAGGAATTAAAAATTCAAGGAGAGTTTTGGAATGAGATTGGACATTAAGACATGATAAAGATTGATCGATCCTTTTGTATACTAAATGAGTCTAAAGGAAAGGAGGATAGAAGGGAAAAGCATATCCTAGGTAAGGATGATAGGTACATTATTTATCTAGATGCCCATATTCTTGAGGAGTAGGAAGGGTGGTAAGTATTAATAACTAGTATTATCCTATCAAGAGTTGTTGGGATATATAGTCAAGGGAATCCTTATAAGGGATTCACAACAAAAGCATTATCAAACTAACCGATACTTCATTGGATGATGGAAATGAGGTTGCATTTTTTAGAGGGAGAAGGATAGAATTAGGTCAAAATTTTAGGTTACAAGTTTTGAATAGACGGGGATTAGTTGGGATAATATAGACTTAGTCCTCATGTTCATATTTGATGCATTAATTGAAGGTGGACATAACACAATACATAATATGGATCTATGGATGTCCTATAAGGATATTATATTTAAATTAACCTTATATAACATAAAATAATTTATGAAGGGTGTGAGAACCTACCTAGATAGGGAAGACAATAGTTTCTAGAGTTGGAGCCACTATATCATTGAAATCTTGTAAGACTGCTAGGGATTGGGCCACAACTATCTATGAAAGTTATAATTGTTTAAACATGTGCAAGGAGAGGATGTTAATTCTATCCCCAATATCAATCATAAATATTTTGTTATGAGCTTGATTAATTTTTACAGTGATAAATAGGGGTAGTGTTGTATAAAATTTGCCTTTTTGGTCATGGGCCCAGTCATGTGCTTACCTAGTTATCTAGTGTTGTTTTAGGCTTGTTTTGATGGGGTGTAGGCCCTAAATAGTCTTATGACACTCAAAATTTAGCACTTGGATATGATGGCATCAATATACATAATATGAAAGCTTTGTGTTCTTACTTGAAGCATAGTAGAAAAGGGACCGAGGTTTGTGCTGGGATAGTTGTGTCATGGCACAACTCTATTCTTTAAGGGCTTGGGTTAGTGCAATGATAATTGTGCATTCATGGGTGAAAGTCTTGGGTCTCATGGGTTAAACAACATTTAAGCACTTAAGGGCCAACTAGGTGTTAGGTTAAGGGACTTATGTATGGTCTTGAACTTAGGCATGGGTATCATTCAGGGCATAGGGTCTCAATAACATAGCCATTTCCTATCATGGGCATAAGATTCATTACTAGTTATAGTCTCACCATAAATGAGCTAGGTTAGAAAATTATGATAGCTCAATATACATTTGACAGAATAAGTCACGTACTCAATGAACATTAAAATACTTAAAAAATTAGTCTATTAACCATTTTCACAATGCATTCTTCATTAAATAAGTTAAACAACATTACATGTATAGTCCATATAAACTAAGAAAAGGTTCAACATAAAATGCTAAGGCCCAAGCTCACAAATGAGCTTGGGCATTACAAAGGGGATCATTTAAAATTTATCTCAACTTAAATCCTATCACTAAATGTAACTATCGAGCATCCTTTTGTTAGAGATTCGGTACTCAGCTTGTCTTTTCCTTAAACTAAACTTAGCTTCCTTTTATAGGCTTTATAGCATCTAAAGATCATGGGGAATGGAGCACATTGATCACTGAGCTAGTGATGGAAGTACACATCCCACCACCTCCACTACACCTTGTCTTTAATGCATAGTCATTATCCTATGAACTCACTTCCTAATGTTGCTTGATTTAAAAAAGAGCCACTTTTCTAGGTTCAAAAAGAGAGTTATTAACCACTAGCTAGTTGGCGATGCTAGAATACAAAATAATAATCATATCTATGATTGCTTTGTGCCTAGGTGTTCATTGAGTTGGTGTAGATTGACTACTTAGCATGAAATGGGACCCAACAGGTAGGTCTTGGTCTTTGATTAGTAGTGGAACTATTTTAGAATCATTAAAACTAATAGATGAATCCATCTAAAAATATGTAATGAATGTTATCATAGGTTGGGGTTCATTAGGTTGCACTTGTATGTCCTAAAGTGTTCCTATCATTACTTAATGATGTTGTGGGGATTTCTCAATGAGTTTATATAGGGACATCTTGACTAAGATTTGGTGGTGTTTATTTAGTACTAATTTTTATATGAGTTTTGAGGAATTATTCTTTTACATTTTCCCTAAAATGGAGACTTTAGGTTTTGTAGTGGAGGGTCTGGAGTTTTCTGAGATTGGGATAAGGGTTTTGGCTATGGAAACTTTGGCTTTGTTTTTTTTTGAGTTTTGGGGGCCTGCATTTAAGACAACATGTCTATGTTTATTATATAAATTTGAGATATTGGGGGACTTGTCAAAGTTATTATCTATATTTTAAGGTTCTAAGGGGAAGTTGGAAAGAGGTTGATTAGGGATGGCTTTTAGACTATTTACCATGTTTTTTATGCTTATTTTTATTTTACTTGTAAATTATTTAAGATATTTAATATATTAGTCTCATTAATGGTTATGGATTTAGTTTTTGGATTAAAGATGGGTTTAGGGTAAGATTGTTCAATTAGGAGATCATCTTCATTCAAAAGATTTTGGATTATGACTTTAAGAGCATTGTAGATTTTAGTGTCATGTCTAGGTATCCTATGGTAAGAACACACTTTTTTTATCCCTATACCATGTTGGTTTTTTTACACAAGGATTAAATAATTTGATAGGAGGTAACATAATAAGGGAGGTTTGTGGAATTTGATTGAGAATGGTGAAACAAGATCCTTGTAAAGGATCTTGGTGTGGCTCTATCATCTTTTAGGGTATCAATTTTTGAGTCATGTTTGATTTGAACTTTCCTTTATGTTAGTACTATGAGTGGTTTTAATAGGTGTATAGGGTATTTCAAATAGGTTTTGGGGATAATAAAAGACAACAGGGTTAATATGAGGTATAGGTGTCGGTATTATAGGTGGAGGTTTTTTATCTAGCTTAGATCCCCTGAGAGAGGATTCTATAATTGTGATTTTTAGTTTAGAAGAAGGATTGGTAACTAATATAGATGGCTTAGTTTGAGTTTAGGTCATAGCCATTCTCTCATTTTGATCATGATTGGAGGTAGTAGGTGTATTTTTATGAAGATCCTCATTTTTGGATGTTTGGGGGAGTTCAATCTTTATAGGTGGATGTTGTAAGGCTTTACACTTTGTCATACCAAGGAACTTATCCCACATAGTGTAAATAAAAATTTTATCTTCCTTTTCACATATGACTTTTAATGTGTTTAGATGAGACTTTTTCTAGAGGATCCCATGTAATGAGATTAGGAAGGCTTAAGTGGATGTTATAAATGGATTTTATTGGTTTAAATGGATCAAAAGTATTTCTTGTAAGTATATATGGTATTCTTGTTACTATACAAGATGATTCAAGTGTATTATCAACTTCTTTAGGTAAAATTTGATCATGGATGGTATTTATTACATGGGTGTCTTGATTTGGGGTGCCTCCCGTATTTGTTTGTATAGAGTTAGATGAGGATGGATGGTTTAGGAATGGCCATCTAAAGATTCCAATGGATTTATTTTGAGGAGAATTTGGATTATCCAACTATAATTCCCCTTGATCAATGAGGTTTTGGATTAAGATTTTTAAATAGTAACACCTATTAATCTTATGATCGGGTACATGATGGTAAGTGCAAAAATTACTTTATTTATACCAACTCAATTTTGGTTAGGGGTCATTGACATGTATAATCAGAGGGAGCTCAATGGCCATAAATTTAAATAGTTTGTATATAATATTAGCATATGACTCCCCTAAAGGCATGTGTTGATTGGGTGGAAATCATGTTAAGTTTCTCTATGGTTGTGTCTGGGAAGAGCTCATTTGGTTTGTCATGGATGGGGAAGATAACTTAAGGACAAAATCATTAGTTGTGCCTTTTGGCTTCAAATTATTAGTTTTTTTAGAAGGTTATGGTTTAATAATTGTGTTTTGTAACTTAAACTTTTCCTCTTATAAAGCTCAGCTTTCTAACCTACAATCCATGGTAAATGCTTCATCAAAGGTTTTTAATGACTGAATTTGTAGTGTGTATGAGATATGGTTAGCACACAACCTCAAAAATAATTCAATCAATTCAGGTTGAGGAAGGGAGAATGATAATTAATATATAAGGCCCTACCACCTAACAACGAATTCCATAATGGACTCATCTTTAAATTACCTAATGGTATATATTTTGGTGATGGTTAATTTTATTGCAATATTAATTGAAAAGTGTTCTAAGAAAATTTGATCTAATTTCTCGAAGGAGAATATACTATGTTGAGGGTTAGAACTATACTAATGTAGAGATGGCCCAATGAGTAACATAGAGAAAATCCTCAAAAGGAGGGCATCATTATGGTATATAAGGTAACATCCATGACAAAATTCCTTAATATGTTTTTGGGGATATTTTTTTATTTTGAAACTTTATAAACTTAGGAAGTTCCCACTATGTGGGATATGACATGATTGTGATAGCAGGGTTAATCAATTCATTAAAAATTTGTTTGTATGTTAGTATGTTCTTTTTCTCAGAGGTATAGGTTCTAAGTTTGTCATCTTATCCATGAGGATGCACATGAGGTCTAGCTAGTTATTGTATTAAGGGATACCTCCCAAAACATTTTGTTGTAAATGTTGATAGGGAGGAAGTGAAGTTGGGAGTGGCTACAAAAGGGGATAGACAATAGAAGTAGTGATAGTTGATTGAGATGTAGCTACATACTATGAGAATATTGGGGATAGGCTCTATTTTTAGGATGGTTAAGATAAGTATTAGTAAGGGGTTGTGATGGAATTTGGTATTGGGTAGTTAAAAGGATTTGTTTTTAGAGTGTTTGACTTGGGGGTATTTATTATGTGGATGGTTGAGGCTAGGTGTTATGTTGAGGATTAGAGGTTACGTAGGTTTAGATAGGACGGAGAGTCATCGAGATGGAGAATATTAGATTATAAAGTATGGGGGAGGGTGGTTGGTTGGCTATAGGTTATGGTGTAGTAACACTTTATGCCAAAATAAGAATTATAGTGGGGATACTAGATACTAATGGTGATTGGGTATATAGAGGTTGGGTTGTGACAATATTTAAACTTGCTAATGGTGGTGGGTTGATAGATGAGGACACAATGGCTAAGGTGTACCCTTAAAATATTTCTAGCAGCATGCCATAGAAATATTGAGAAGTTTGGCCATGAGGGGAAATAGGGATTTGTATTGATCATGTGGTAAGGTAATATTTTAGGGAGATCATATTATTATCTAGTATATTTGTAAAATTAGGATCACCCTGAGGGTAATACTGATAAAGACTAGCCCTGATAGAATTAAGAGAGGTAGGGGGGTTCATGAGTTTTCCATTGAGGAGGATGAGTGTGGTGATTATTATTTTTTTAATGACTTTTGTCACATTAAAACCATGTGATACTAAAATAATGAGAACAAAAGATAAATTTAAAACACACAACTCTTTTATATTATCTCCTTTTGGTGAGGAAAAATACACACTCTATTTGAACGTATTTAAATATTTTTAATTTTATTAAGAAATAAACTTTAGCATGGGATATGGTGTTGGGTTAATGAATCTCATAAGAAGTGGCAAGATAAGTTTGGTTTTGGGTTTATTTAAAGTAGGTAACCTTGATATACATAAAGGTATAGTGAGGCTTGAATCTATGTTGGTAGTAGTACATGGCTTGATATTGGGGCCTATCACCTCACTTCACAACCCTACAATAATAAGGGTATTAGGCACTTAGCCTATATACTTCCAACCAATTATTTATATTCATCCAAAACACTGAATCAACTTTCCTCTTGGTGATTAAATCCAAGTGGGTCTACCTAGGTGGGATTCATTTTGAATTCCAATTTTATTATTTATCATGATTAGATAATGTGTGGAAAAGAGTGTGACTAAAATGTTAGATTAATTATCTTAATTAAACTAGATGTGATTGTAAAATAGGCAAATTGAAAATCATAATTTCCTTTAAAAAGAAAGCTATTTATATACTTTTTTTCTTTTTTTTAAAAAAAAAGATTTTTTTTTTTTACTAAATGAAATAAAATAAACAAAAAATAAATAAAGAATCAAGAGCAATGAGGCCCAAAAAGGGTTGCACTGGGTGTGCCATAATGTTTAAGTATTTTTCATTTCTTCTTTTATAAAATAAACTACCAAAAATTTAAATTAAGATATAGGGTTTTAAGGCTTACATGTGACTAGAATTATTGTGCACCATTGATCTAGTGACTTGGGATCTCCTTTTTGGCTAATAAAGGCTACTTTCACACAAAATAAAACTCAAAAAAGATTGATTAATAGGATATGTAAGTGATTTTCCTAGTATTAGACCAATCCCAAGAAGTGGTACACTTCCTAATTAGGATGTCATCCCATTTTATAATAACACAAACAGATAATGATAACAAAAAAAACTATAATAATGCATGTAATTATATAGATAATAAATCAAAATGATTTAGATTAATCTACATCCATTAAATGGAGATTAGTAAAATTAGAATTTCAATAAGCTTTAGTTGAGTCTTCTTCTACTTGTATTACTTCTAACTGATCAGCAATGGTCACTATGGTAGGGATGAATACAATTACATAGATTCCTAATTCAAAGGAATAGTCACTCTGGTTAGAGAAGAAAGGATGTCAGACTATAGGAAAATCATGAATGGTGATTATGCCATGCACAACTATGGGAAATGTCATCTACAAGTAAGAACTCATAGCTTAGGAAATAGTGGAATAGGATTAATTCAAGATGATAAATGAAACAGATTTGGATTATAGATAGAAAATAGTTTTTTAGAGATCGATGTTGATCTACAAGATCGATGATGATTTTGGGAATTGATGTTGATTCTGATAGTATGGTCAAAGTTCTGAGGATAGGGGCCCAAAGATTGGTTTGATGGGATTTAGGATGATTTAGGGGGATCTAGGATAGTCTAATAATAATAAATGAGATAAACAAGAATATAAAATATAATTTAAAATAGATAAAATTTACTTAAAATAAGTATTGTACTTATTTTCACAACACTTTTAATTTGTAGTAACTGTAAGGTTGGTGAGCAAAATTGTGACCTTTGAATGAGTATTTATGGGATGATGCAGGAGTATGGATTCCAATAGGTGAACAATTGGCTAACATATGTTCCAAATAAATTCCTTCAACATTTCAATGAAAATTATAGGTACAAAATTATGGTCCTTTACTCAAAGAAGGCCTGTGGTTAAATCGATGGTGATTTAATAGAATTGATGTTAATCATAAGGATTGCTACTGATTCTTTCCTAAATTTACCAAAGGCTATTAAAATGGTTTAAACCATGAGTTTAAACTAATACTTAATTTTTTTTAATATATTTTAGATGACAAGCAGTTGTTAGGGGGTTAAAATAATTTACTTTTATTATGTTCTTTTAGATTTGGGAAGATTTTAACTACAAGTAATTAGAAAAATTAAATTACTTAAGTGAAATAATAATTAATAAAACTAATTATGTAGGGTAAGGTAGAATATTAATTAGTTAATTATATGGGGTGAAATAGGGATGGAATAAGAAAGGGGACTTAAGACCTAGACTATCACAAATATTATTTTGCATAATCCTAGTGCCTATAGTAGCAATGGGAGGGGTAGAGGTAGAAGAAACAACATTGGAAGGATGAGAATAATTTGATTTCTTAATTTCATCTCGAGCAATATAGAGAAATGAATCAATATTTTCTAGATGTGCTCTAGCATAATTTAGAATTCAACATGGTTGTTTCACCATCAAGTTTAGAGACAAGGACCATGATGTTCCCATTGAGAGGATGAGGGGTGGGTACTAATACTTCTAGTGTGCATATATGCATAAAATAGGCCTTCTATTTTCCCCAAGTAATTGAAATTTTCAAAAAAATAATAGGGGTAATAAAAGGATAAAATAAGGTAAAACAAGTACTTAAATTAATAGGAAGAGATAAAATACAAGAGGGAGATTTTTTTATTGCTTTATATGGAAGCCAAAAAAAGACATAATGACTAGCATTGATGTAAATAATCATAAGGTAACATGATAATTTAATATTTTTGAGAGTGTCACAATGACCATTTTTAGTTTGATTTATGTGTGAGAGGTATTTTAGGGTCCTCTAGGGTGTGTTGGAGTCATTAAGAGTCTTTAGTTTGTGTGTTGTTGGCCCATTTGGAGTTTCTTTCCAGAAAGGAGACTTTGAAAATTTGAATTTCTAACTAGGATTTATGTGGTATTTTGGGTTGTGTGTGAAATCCAAATGTTGATTAAAGTTTGTGATGGGTCCTATTAGGTCCTAGGATTTTTTGTAATAAGTGTTTCAATTTACATGACATGACAAATTAATGTAAGCCAATAAACTTGGATTTATAAATGCCATTCTACGTGGAGTTGGGAAAAAGAAGCAGCTATCTTACATGATTAATGTCCTAAAAGTATGAAAATTCATGTAGGTGTGTAGAGTAAGTATTAGGTATGAATGAGAGGATAAAGTTGAAGGAAAGAGGTGGAGAGCTTCAATAAAAGATAAGAAAAGATTCAGATTTGAAAGAACTCTGACTGCCTTTGCAAATTTTATGTTTGATGGTTGTATGACCAATGAGACTAATAAATGAAAGAATAATTTAAGATAATGTATTTGGACTTATATAAGTTGTTGTTATGTTATCAATATCATATTGTTGTTTTTATTTTATTATATTAAAATCTTGGTATGTAGCTAAAGGACACAAGTTGCTTTACACAAAATACAAGAACTTTGTTTTGAAACAATCAACAAAAAATAGATGCAATCATTTATTTTGATTGTCATTCAAGGGTTTTGAAATGTTGAGAGTGTATCAGAGTCTCTATCAAATTATTATGATCCTTTTGATGCTCAAAAATACACTTGGTAGTTCAATATTTTACTCAAACATAAATATAAGTTGACACAGTCCCATAAGTGTTTCTAGAATTCTATAAATTTACATGTTATAGTCTTGAGAGGATTGTTCATGAACAACTAGCTATTGTAGAAGGTGAGGTGAGTTGGAGTGATAGTTTTTAACCCATTTATGGAGAAGAGTTAAAGGATCAAATGTGTAGAATCATGATTATTTTCAATCATAATCATTCAATTTATTTAATCAAATACATTACATATTTATATTATTTTCAATCCTTATTAAATAGGAGGTATCTCAATCACTAACTTCTTTAAACACTAATCTAGGAAGGTTGTTCTAAAAACCAATATTTCTTATCAATTATCACACCTATGATCTCTACGTGAGTTTTATTATCAACTCATTATTTTCACACACTATTTTATTTTATACTAACCCATATAAATGTGAGTACTAACATTAGGATATTCCTAACCTCCCCTTCCCCCCTCCCCCATGTAGTGGTTACATGGGGAGAGAATGCATATGACTATATCCCCCTCTTGCTTATTTTATCTTGTGTATGTTGGATTCAATTGAAAATGTGTCCATTATAATAAATCAAAAATTTTACATTGGAGAGGATATTTATACAAAATGTAATTTGAACATAGGATTATTTGAAGCTCAGAATTTAAAAAGAAAAAGGCTTGACTCACAAGAATTTAGAATATAAAATGACATGATAGACTTGATTATAAACACAAAAGGCACTTTTAACCTTTTTAACATAAGAAAAATACCTAATTAAAGACTTAAATGGCTCTAGACATAAATAAATTTAAAAATGACACAAACTAGACACATAACATAAATTAAAAAGCATGAAATTTTGATAAAATGAATTTAAACATAACAACTTAAAAAAATAAATACTATGACTAAAATAAAATGAATTCAAGACTATCACCCTACTCCAAATGGAGGTTTGGGGTTAAGAAGCATTAAATCCATGAATCAAGCTCTTTTGGTAAAGTAAGGTTGGACGCTGGTTAAGGAGGAAAACTAGTGGACCAAAATCATTAGAGCCAAATATCTTTTTTCTTGGGAAGGCCATCACTTCCTCTCTAAATCCAGCCTTGATAATGGGTCTACTTTTTGAAAAGCATTATAAGTGGGCAAGGATCTACTATGGAAAGGACTCAAGTGGAATGTAGGTAGAGGTAACCTTGTTGACTTCTAGGGTGACCCATGGATTAAGGTCCCTCTAGAATCCACTTTCCAAGACCTAGACCTGATCTCTTTATTTAAGGAAAAATATGGTCATGAGGTGTCAGATTATTAGAAAATAAGGAATGGGTGGAAGTGTTGGAAAGTTATGACTAAAACTAATTTGGATCAACTACAAACCTACATGCTCCAAGATATTAATGACTCTATCCAACATATTCATATCATCCATTTTCCAAAGAAGGATTCTCTCATCTAGAAACATGATCCTAGTAGTTTTTATTACATAAAGTCTAGTTTATTCTCCCTTTGTGACTAGGAGGAAGAGAAATTCAACTAGAATTCCCTTTGGCTTAAAAACCTCATACCAAAAATTAGTGTTTTCTTTTAGTTGGTAGTCTAGAATAATCTTTTAACTATGGATAATTTGATCAAAAAGGTAAAGCCATTCCTGATAGATGCTTACTTTGTAAATAGGAAAATGAGATTGTGGAACATTTATTTCTCTCTTGCCCATTCAATTCGTCCATTTTTCAGCTTTTCTTTAGCATTTGTAATGTTTCATGGGTTGGCCCTAGTTCCATCATGGACTTAATAACCTAATGAAATCCCCCTTGGGAGGACCCCCATTATCTTTTTGGTGGAGCCTGGCCCTCCCCCATATTTTTTGGGGAATTTGGAAAGCTAATAATTTAATCATTTTTGAGAATCACCAGCCTCATCCCACCTCCACCTTTAAAAGGGTTTTGGATTTTATGAAATAAAATTGGGTAATCTCTGCTTCTTCATTTGACCAACCTAGTTCACCTCTCATCTTTAGGATTATAACCCAACTTAATCTAGTCATCCCTGGTAAATCCCAAGTTAAAGGAGTGGACAAGTTTTACATTAAGTGGTCTCCTCCCATTCTCTAGTGGGTTAAACTAATTTTAGATGGGGTAGCTAAGGGAAATCTAGGCCCATTAGGGGTAGGATATTTTATTAGAGACTCTTTAGGAAATATTAGAGTGGCCTATGTAGGGCTATAAGGAATCTAACCTAGTCACATCTCTAAGAAAACTATGGCACTATGGTGTATTTAGGAGGTAGTTAGTCTTGGTTATGAGTTCATCCATATAGAGGGGGACTCAATGAACATTATCAAATGCCTTAAAGGAATTTCTCCACCTTCATGGAACATCTCTGGTATTATTAATGATGCTAAGAACCTATTGAGCCACTTCAAAGGAGTCCTTATTGAGCATGTCTATAGAGAAGACAATAGGGGAGTAGATTATTTAGCTAACATTGGAGTTATTAGAAATGAATACATCACTTGGCATGAGAGTGACTTATTAGATGATGTCATTCACATCATCAAGATCAAAAAATAACATATCCCATAAAGTCATGATGGTCAAATATATGATGAGTATATTAATGGTTATGCATAATGATTTTCATGCATGTAAATCTCTTATTACCAAGGCCTTGTATGAATGGTAGGTCCCAAAAATTTATCTCATGATTGTGACAAATTTTATTTCCCCTATTTTTCATTTATCCCTCCCAAAAAGTGATTTTGGTTCTATTTACAAAATAAAGTTCTAGTCTAAGAAAATGGGAGGAGACAAATATCACTTTGAGCCAATTTCATGCATCGATGTTAAAAATAATGAGCATGTTTTGAAGAAAATGGTTAAAGAGGGGTTGGATCTATTCATGCAACTCTTGGTGGGGCATGACACAACATTGGGATTTTTCTTATGGATGGAAGAATAATGGGGTGAGAATGCATAGGTTGAAGATTTAGATCACTAAGGAACTGATAGGTGATACCACACGAATGGAATGTCATGAAGTTAAGTCATTTAAAGATAAGAGATACAAGGAGGAACTCATGAATGTCTTCTTTAGTATAGAAAATCATAAACTAAAGTACTCCACAAAAAAAGGGTTTATGCATGTTGACTTGTCAAATAAATGGTCAGAGATATGTCTTCAAATTATGAGATATATTACTCTTGAAGGAAAACACACTATTATCTATTCACATCACTTCTTGTTCTTGAATCATTTCAAGGGTTATTATATCAATATTCCTTTTTCTCCTATTGGAATCATTGGAGGTATCTATTTTAAACTTTAAGAAGAATCTAGTGGTAGATTTAATCCACTAGGGCCTCATCCTCTTACTCATTAAATGAGGGGAGCCAGTTTGGTCAAAGATTATCTTTGAGGCCATAGACATCAACAATGAAAATGAAGACTCAAAGGGAAAGGGAGAACATTTCTCTCAGATGGGGATTCAAAGAGGAACAACATGAACAAAGTTTTAGGGATTCAAATGCTTATGTACATGAAACCCAAACCCAAATTAGGAAGCTTCCTTTATTCAACCACTTTATTTTAAAGGAAAGGTGGCCTTGGGGGTTGATTTTAATAATGAAATTGAGGATTCTCTCTAGAAAATTTACATGAAAATTGTGATATAGAAATTCCTCTATGGAGAAATAGCTAAAGATTTGAGAGGCTTAAAGACTCCCTTTTCCTTGATAAGATAGACAACAATGATGGAAATGACCACTTAGCTTGCACCCCTAAAAGTAAATCAACCCAAAAAAGCAAAGAGGAGGTGGTCACCTAGGCTTTTGAGGAAGATAAAAGAGAGACCCTCCACTTGGACCTTAAAAGGAAGATACTAGAAAAGGATGAGGATCGGTTCATTGGGAGCTAGACCAAGGGAAAAAGCAACAATGTACTAGTTTAGAGACCAAATAGCTAGTCACTTACTCTGAGTTAGATTAGTTTGTCACTCCCTTTTTTTATTAAGTTTCATTTTAGTTTTTTTGGCTATCAAGTGGCTGATGTTTGGTGACTATTAGGCTAGACCATTAGGTTATCTCTTTCTCCCCTTTTAATTTTTTTTATTTTATTTGAATATCTTTTGCTTTGTTATTGTATAGGGTATGCATTCCTCCAACCCAATTTTTAACCTATCTAATAAAAAAATATGACTTGATTTATTATAAATAACAAATCTAATAACTAAAATAAACTTTACTTATAATAAAATACTTTAAAAAAATACTATATTACTAATTTAAAAAACTTAGATTAAACAAGACAGTAACATAATCCAATCACATTATTAAAAACATAAAACCACAAACATTTAATAAAATCACAAATTAAATTAGTATAATGACTCTTTTTTTTTAATAAAACAAACCTAAAAATATATAACATAATCGCTAAAACTTAAAACTATGACTAAAAAGCTTTTATTTTCTACAACTGTCATGAGAGGATGAGACTACAACAAGATTTGATAGTGGTTGAGAAAGTTTGTAGAATAGATGAGGATCTAAGGTTGAAGGTTAGAGAATCCAAGGTCACCATGAATAAATATGGAATGATGTGGGTTTATGAAGCTATGAGACTCTAAGGAGCACATTTGGAGTAAGTTGAGGTGAGTTAAACTTAGATCTTGGAATGAACTTGTAGAGATGTCACCATTAAGAGTTGAATGCTATGGGAGGATCTGAGGTTGATATGGATAATGCAAATATTATTTGTGTCAAATTTCATTTTATGTGTGAATGCATGTTGGAAGAATTTATAGTTCATGAATACAATGTTAGAGCCTTTATTTTTTGAAACCACAGATCTAATATACCTTATATGCAAATGATAGAATAAGGTGAGAGGCTCAATGTCCAATGTAGAACTATAGAATAAAAGTAAAAATAAAATATTAATTTTTATTCCAATGTAGATATAAATTCACTAAATCTGAGTCTAAGTGAATAAAATTTAATCCAACTATGATTCAAGGCAATGTGATTACACAATGTCGATTCATGTCATAGAGGATCAAATTATCTTTGCCAAGGTTTCAATGCAAAACTAGATATAATTTAAAAAATTTAAACTTGATAAAATAAAATACTCATATATTTTTCAAATTATATATATATATATATATATATATATATATATATATATATATATATATATATATATATATATATATTCTACCAATATAATGTAGAGTGGATTGCACTATAAATTTATTGACAAACAAATAAAAAAGGATCTATCAAAAGAACAAAAAATTAGACATGGTATACACTACAAAACCTTATTATGAATAAGATCCAAAACTTAGAGAGGTCTCAAAAAGTCCCTACTTTGATACCACTTATAAGTTTTAACCCATTAATAGAGAAGAGCTAAAGGCTCAAATGTGGAAAAGCACAATTCTGGTCAATCATAATCATTCAATTTATTTAATCAAATACATTACATATTTATATTATTTTTAACCCATATTAAATATAAGGTATCTTAATCACTAACTTGTTCAAACACTAATCTAGTAAGGTTGTTCTAACAACTTATATTTCCTCTCAACTATCACAACTATAATCTCTACTTGAGTTGTATTATAAAGTCATTATTTGCACACACTATTTTATTTTATACTAACCCATATAAATGTGAGCACTACCATTAGGATATTCCTAACATGGTTCAAACCTCTTACAATTATTAAAATTGGTTAAAGATGTTTAAAATTCATTCTAGGTCATTTTTCAAGATCTTGGGCTTGTATAGGCCTATGCAAACCTAAGCTAGGGTTTAGATACTATAACTGAAATAAATTTTGTTTTAACTAGCCAAAAATTATGAAATTTTGTTATCTAATGTGTTTTAATATGATTTAGATTATTAATGAGATTTTAAGTTGGTACAATACAATATAGTATAGTCACTAAGTATGTGTCATTAAATTAGGCCTAAAGAGACCTAATTACTAAGAAGGTGTGGTGAGTTGGTAGGTTTCCATTGGGATTTATGACCCAAAAGTTTTTTTGAAGATGTAAAGGGATAATGAGTATCCAAAATGGTCTTATTTTATCTATAAGCTTTGTATATCATTTAAACATGCTAGATTTGTGTAAAACAAGGGCTAGAAGAAAATATGCCTTAAGGAAGAAAAAGTGGATTGTTTGGAAAGAGACAGGGAGTCAAGTCTTGAAAATTATGTATGAGAGGATGGTATTTTAATTAAGGAGGATGATAATGAAATAATTTATTATAGGTTACATTCTCAAAGAGGTCTAGATATAGAGACCTAATACAAGTGAATCAAGCTTAAATAGGCTTAGTGGATAGTGAGAGAAGATAGGTTGGGTTTTAAGAAGTCAAAGTAAAGGTGAGAGTGCAAAGTTGAGTTGAATATATGAAGGGTGATGTGTCTTGGAGAGGGTGAAGAAGGAATATGTATGTAGGGATGTTTATGAGCCTATTAAATGTAAGATTTATTAATGGTGTCAAGAGAGGAGTAGAATATTTGTTGAAAGTAATAAAATTAGAGTACATAGAAAGAGATTAAAGCAAAAAATCATAGCCAGGTAAATGTATAAGTAAAGTGTACCTCTACACATAAAACAAGTGGTATTAGAGCCTATATCAAGTGGTATTATATTATGTATGCTCTTAGAATAATTTATGATTTTGTGTATTAAAGTTTTCTAATTGAGGTTATAGGAATATAGCTATAGAGGTAGTAAAAGGTAAGAGGTTGAGTGATAGAGAAGCCCTAAATCCATAGAGGCTTAAAGAGATAAGAGAGATAGAAAAATATCAAAATATAAATCTCAAGAGCATAAAGTAAAAAAATAAATTGAAGTCAAAGGACTAACAATACTAAAAACCTCAGGTAAAAAAATTCTAGGTGAGATGTTAAGACGCAAGCAAGAGAGACTTTCTAAAGAAGAAAGGCACATGGAGGCCTAAGGAAAGCTAAAAAGAGTAAATAAAAGAGAGATAAATAATGAAGGGATTGAATAAGGAAAATTTCCACAAGAATATGGATAAAGAAGAAGTTAAGAAAATAGATTTAGAGATGGAAAAAGAGATAGTTAAGATGAGGGTAATCTTGGAAGGTATATAACAAGTGGAACAAGTATTGGAATCAAGACAAATAAATTTTGTAATAATCAAAAAGATAGTATAGTGGTTTCTTAGTGAGATCATGAGAAATAAGATAAGGCAACAATAAGTTAGATAATTGATAAAATAGCTACGGACATTAGCAAAGCATCCTACAAGAGAAAATAAAGAGGAAAACAAGACTCAAAATTTTATATTGAATGATTTATTATCATGTGTGTATGTAGGTATAAAATTGAAGAAGGAAGAAGTCTAGTTTGAGGACAAAGAACTTTAAGCATGAAAAACATGCTTATGTTGAATAATAAATTGATTGGGCAGTAATGTATGGAGATACGGTGATTTCTTACCCTAAAAGAGGAGAGATGATTCGAGAAGAAGATCTTCAAAAAGAAGGATGCATCATTGAAGGAATGAAAGACATATAATTAAATCAAGAATATGGATTCAAGTTTTAACTGACTAGACTCAAAAGGTATGGAGATTAGAAATTAGAATTTGTATTGCATGAAGCAATCAAGGAGGTAGACCATAAAAGTTTGATTTTGAATAATGTTGATACAATAACTATGGATAATAATATCTCAAATTTTGATGATAAACATCTCTCGAAAGATATATATTATCTTGAAAAAGAGATTGCAAGTAATGAAGATTTGTTAGATGAGCAAAAAGACTAGTTATTTGTCTTTGGAAGTTGGGATCAATTACAAGTAGAGTTGGTAAATTTAGAGCATGCCATAAATAATAGAGAAAAGGAAAAAGTTTGTCCTAGAATAAAAATTAAAATATGATCACTTAACATGAGTCAATGGAGTCTCAGGGTAGAGAAATACGAATGGATGATATAACATACATTATGGAGCAGCAAGGATGGGTACAAAAAGGACAAAGATAAACTTAAAAGTTTCAAAATATAATATCTAATACTCCATTGAACTATACATATGTAGGTATACAAATTAATTCATAGTATGAAGGATTGTATTTCTTGACACATGATGGAGATGGAACCAAAGTAAAAGATATGACACATGCTATGAAAGATCACAATAAGGAATAGGAGTTGATATAGAGAGAGTTTATGTAAGAGGTTGAAGTTGATCTTTTAGATTTCCTTAGTCAAAGTAAAAGGAATGTGAGAGTTGTATACACATAATATTTTCAACCTTATATCACTTACTGACACTTCATATCTTGGAGGAACCCATCAAGTCTTAATCTCTCTAAGTGCATGCCTTAAGGGGTGAATAGGAAAAAGGGTGCGCAAACCATTAGTGCTTCTTAAGATTGTTGTCCCCTTTTCCACTTGTTATCTACACACTTGTCTCCTAAAACCATTATTATTAAGCTTGTTCTTCTCTATTGTACCCATTTTAGGCATTTTCTACCTTTTATCCTCTTATTCCTCACCTAAATGACATTTTGTTAGTTAGTTGTACTAGGTCAACTAGGCTGACCCTATATAGTTTTGGGGTATTTTTCACTTAGGAGCTAGTTGACCTTTGGTTGACCTAGCTCGTGACCTAGTGAATTAATACCCAAAATTGTGATAAGTCGACTAGGTCAACCCTATTGCCTAATATTTTTGGAAGGGTTTAGGGTTAAGTATAGCTATAAATGCAAGTTCATTTCTCATCATTTATGAAGAATAAGAGAAGAATAGGTAAGAGCAAACTAACATTTTCTTATTGACCATTCTACTTGAATAAAGCATAGGGTTCAATACTTTATTTGGAGATATGGATATTTTATTTTGGATAAGTCTTTTGGATACATTGATAGGCTATGTATCATAGAGCTGATTTGTCTTTGTCATCCTTACATACCACAATAATTTCTTGTAAAGCATCTTAGACAAAGTAGAGATTGAGGCTTAGTAGGTTCATCTTCAAAGGTAAGTATTCCTAACTTTATTTCTACTTTGTAAAAGGAGATAGATATGCATTTGTGATTCTTTTCCATGCATTAGGATTTTATATAGATTGATGTGAGTATATGTCTTTTGTTCATGTTTAGTTTTATTATTTCTAACCTCCACTTTGTGCCACAAGCTTTGGTGAACACTAGATTAGATTTAATTTACTTGTTATTAGGTTAAATGAAATATCAAAACCTAGGACCCCCATAAGGTTTTCAAGTGATTATATTAGACTAGAGGCTTTGTAACCCTCCTTAACATAATTTATTGTGATAAGAGATCCACTAATTAGGTCTAGTGGGTCCCCATATAACTAATGCTCCCACTTAACAAATGTGTCCCCAAGCAGAAGTGTATGGTATGATTTATCTTCTTTGAGTTAGGATTGATTTACAGACATGATGCATTTTTGATTGCATATATTCTATTGAAACTAACATGAATTTAACCCTTATAGGATTTATTTCACTTATTTCCTTATTTTATCATTTTTATTATCATATATTTATGATGTTGGGTTGACTGTATTGATAGTTTACTAACTTCTTTCCATATGACTCTATTATGTTTGTGCAGGTTCTTTTCTAAGTATAAGCTACTAGATCTAATCAGTCAACCCATTATAAATTTTTAGATTTTTAGACATCTAATTCAGACTACTAGTTTGACCTAGTCAACCTTGTACATTTTCAAACACCCAGTTTGGCATACTAGGTCAACCCAATCAACCTTGTACATTTCAAGCACTCAGTAATAGGCTTTTACAAATCTTGGTTAACCCAATCAACCCAGTAAGTAGGATTTTCAAGCATTTATCAAGGTTCTTTGATAATGATCTCACTTCTCTGCATCTTCAAACCCACCAAGGTTCCTTTCTATCATTTCTCTCTCTTTATTTACAATCCTTTCTATCCTTTCTCTCTCTTTATTTATTGTGTTGTGTTACAATGTTGGAATTAACCCTTATATGATAGTAATTGGCCCACACTTTCATTTATTATTGTTTTAATGCTTAGAATAAATCACATATTATAATTAGTTAGTTTTTTAATATACCATTTAGTTTCAATATTTTCTATTTTATGCACACACTACCAAATCACAAAATCTTAACAAGCACTTTAAAAATTGTCTACCCAAGGCCAACCTACTTGGATTTCATCACCAAGGGGGAAGCCAACTTAGTTTTCTAGCCAAGTATTGACACATGGTTAATGGTATATTATGGATAAGCACCTAACACCCTTATCATTGTGGTATGTGAAGTGAGGGGTTAGGCCCCAACACCAAGCTTGTACCATTGCCAATATAGATCCCTTTTAGTCCAAACATCCCAAAACCATCTTTAGATTGCTTTCTAGTTCCTTGCTTGTAGCCAACTCCATATCACATATAAAATTATATTGTAATAATCTAATAACATTCAGGCTGATCACTTAATTAGCTTTTATTTTCCAAGTTGATTTCTTGCTCTTTACTCAATTGTGTGTTGTATTGCAAAAACTTGCATTAGCTAACATTGGTGCAATTTTTTTTGTTGTGTACCTCAATTGGGTTAATCTCATCTAATCTAGTTGAATGTTTATTTCCATTCATTTCTTGATTTTCAAAATACTTGCAAAATTATTCTTGTTTCAGTGCACAGTGATTTTTGTCAACACAATCTATTATAGGTTATTTTATTTTCCTTGTATATTATACTAGATTGACCTAGTCGACCCTGTACACTTTCTCAACCCCTACCTATTGTATTGGATCAAACCAATTGACCCTATACACTTTTTCATCCTATGTCTACTATGTTAATTCAACCCAGTCAACCCTATATAGTTTATAGGCCCTATTTCCTATGCTAGGTTGACCTAGTCAACCCTATACAATTCTCTATCACATCTTGTTTCCTTAATTTATCATACTTATTTTTCTTGGTTTAGTCTTTCCCCTTCATCATGAAATTTCTATTTAAATACAACACTGAGTTGAATTCAACAAACATGATGAGTTTTACTAACCCTCATGAGGTCTCCCATATGTAGAGTAAGAATCCTCTCTTGGATGAGAGTATTGTTTATATATCCACTCACACAAAAAACTATGGGACACCTCCTCATTCATTTTTGTACATCAATCCTCTTTTATCCCTAGAAGACTAACCCAAATTATAGTATACCCTTAAAATTATCTTCATTATCTCTAAATTTTCTCAACATCGAGGAAATGATCCTTTTATAATTTATCATATCATGATTAGTGGTCAATATGAAGAGCCTCATTCACCTACTCCTACATTATAAAATGGATTTAGAGGTACCACTTTTTTTTATTATCATCTTCTTCCCTAGATTATGACCCCTTTTCATACCATGACCTCTTCTTCTTTGACTTCTTCTACCTCCATGCCTAGTATCTCTACTAACATGGTAGTTTATATATATAGTGGGCCTCTTATAAGATCCACTATCCTTAATCCTTATACTAGTGCATCATTTTCTACCCAAGGTAATCATGCTTCTAGTTCTTGCTCTTATCATCCCTTCACTAGTCCACTTTTGCCACATAATCAAATTTTACCACTAGTGCCTCACATTCTCACAGTTCTTTTCAAACTCCTATCAACAAAAATAGAGGTACCCAAGCCACTAATACCAACTCTAATTCTCCAAATAATTCTAATAATTCTAATCAAGCCCACTAACTCTTGTTACAAACAATCAATCAAATGAATACCTTTCAAGCTCAGAATACAAAATCAAATGATGAGAATGCAAAATCACCTTCTCCATATTAAAACTCATCCTCAACCAATGACTTGGGGAATTCATAATAATAATGTTCTCTCTCATCCTCTTTAATATTTTCAAGGCAATCTCATCCCTTAATCTACTTTGGTCAACAAAACCATTAAGCATCTTCAAAATGAACCTCTTACTACTCAAATTGTTAATATTGATATAGGAGGTATCACCCCTATAATTTATTATAATGGATCAAGTGATCCTACCCTTCATCTTAAAACATTGGAAATCTTTATAAAGATTGGGTCAAATTAAACACATTTTCCACTACCAAGGTCTTAGCAAAAAATCTTATGGGTGATGCCTTAGATTGGTACACCCAAATTAGAACCCATTATATTTCTAGTTTCTAAGATTTAATGAATGATTTAGTTTAATAATTCCAAACTAGTGATCTTCCTAAAAACACTTTGCCCCACATCATAAATTGTAAACAATTTGAAAATGAAACTTCCCAAGGTTTTGTTAAAAGGTGGAAAACTTTATCCAACAAATGTGAACATAACATGGCTGATGATATCCTTTTATATCTCTTTACCAATGCTCTTTTTACAAAGTCACAATATCAAGTCTGCACTCTCTCTCCATGTACTTTGGGGGAGGCTATTAACCAAGCTAAAAATCAAGATTTCCTTATGCATCAATTTGAGCCACCCCATCCTTCTACAGTTCCTCATATCTAAATTAAGAATAAAAATCATAATGCTACCAATGATGGTGTCATGGAATCTTATGACACTATTCACACCATTCAAGTTATTGTTCCTAACCAATCTTTAGAACTAGCTCTCCCTTCTCAATAATATACCAATCCTTAATTATCTTCACCTAATACCATCAATGTTTATAAGCCTCTATCCTCAGCTAAATTAATTAAACACATACCCAATCCTCTTCCACGATAACTTGATCCTACTCATCCTATGAAATCTTGGTATGATCCTAACAAGTTTTGTTGGTTTCACTCTAGTTGGGTTCATTCTCATGAGACCAATAGACAGCTTCATAATTTAGCTATGAATTTTCTTCTTGGACCTAATTTTAATCATGATTCTATCATTATAAAATGTCAGCAAACCTATGACATTGATTTTGAGTCTCTTGAAACTCATAATAAATCTCAAGCCTTAAATCAAGCTAATGTTCATTTGGTTATCTACAAAGATCCTCTTCCTAATCACCAACCTAACCAAGACCACTAAGACAAGCCTACCCCTTATAAAAATAATGTATAAAGTCTTATTGACACCACTTATGAATGGAATGTGTTTAACATGACTAATATGCCAAGGGTGGTTACTTTTATTGATCCACAACCTATCTACACTCCTCTATTATCTCAAACATTTTGTGTTATCTATGATTCTTCTCCAAATAATTTAAATTAGTTGGGACAAGATGAGCTTATAACCTATCATGACCTAATTCCCACTCCTCCCTTGGCTAACACTTCCCATTCTATTTCTACCATCCCTCCATTTTCTAACACTAATCATAATCAAGATTCTACTAACACTTCTAGCAATTCTCAAAATTAACCCAAACCAACTACTTCATCTTTGCAACATAATTTATAAACTTATTCTAAACCTTATCCTTGTTATCAACATAAATTCTAATGCACTTTGACTCCTCCTTCTGAGGACCTCATTAATCATTATGCAGCTATTTATACCAACCTTCTAATGGGTTATGATGAGTGGGATCCCATCATGGAACTCACTAATCTACCATCCCAAATTCCAATTATTGAGATTATGAGGACCTATCCATGTCATATAAACCATCTTATGTAACTCTTATTTAATATGAACATCCCTCATCCTCCCCTAGTAGGACATGAAGCAACCTTATCTGGATCTAAGGGAACAATATTAAATTAATATGAAGACATGTCCATCTATGATGATGAAATAATGGACACTTATTTTTCCTTAAAATTTCTTATCTCTTCCATGATTCTTGATGAGATTTTGCTTTGTGCAGATGATTATACTTTATTTATTAGTTTCCAAATAGGTGGTATCCAATTCAAACATGTATTGATTGATGAGGGTTCTAACACCTGTGTTGCCTCTCTTGATTTTATCAAAACCCTTAGATATTTTGAATACAATCTCAAGTACACATGTATCACATGCTAAGGATATGATTAAAGGAAAATACCTCCTTTAGGTTATGTGTGGATTCTCATTATCATCCCACCTATCACCATTCATGTGAAGGTGATGATATTTAACTTTCCTCTTTCTTATAACATTCTGCTTGGTAGGCTATGAACTCACCATATGAGAGAAATTGAGTCTTCTACCTACCAATGCATTAAATTCCCTCATAATGGAACCATTTATAGGATTCAAGGTGGCACTAACCCTTGGAATTTTGAACAATTCCAAGACTATGGTATCTTAAATATTCTTAATTTTAAACCTTTGCCCAATGTTCCATTTTGTGAATCTCAATGATTCAACTTCCTATCAATCCCTCCTGAGGTTATAATGAGCATCCCAAACTCATTGGAAACACTCCCCCTAACCTCTTATATTTTTATGATGATGAACCTGATGAGATCAACCTAAATATTAAAACTTTTGATCTCTCACCTCAACTCATCTCTTATCTTTTGGCTTCCTTTTAGCCTCATTCTCATGAACCTCCTTATGATGATATTCCCATTATATTAACTAAGAATTGGCATTCTACTTACCACACTTCATCAGATGACAAGGCCATCCCTATATGCATCATTGATATTCATACATCTAACTATGATGATGGTTATTCTTTAAATGATCTATTTTTAAGTGTTCTTATTTAGTCTTGAATGTTGAGATTATCCATTATCATTCTTCTATGCTTGAGTCTTTTCATGCATCTTCCTATATTCCCTCATTTATAGTTCCTAATTTTTGTATTTTTCCTCTTTATCACAAGGTAGAGATGGCATTGACACCTTTAATTTTTAAGGAACCCTATAGGAGTATATTCATGGATCATGCTATGATTGGGCATTACTACTTTGCTAGGTACCTTGATTTCTATAGCTTGTTTATCTTTGAGATGAGTGTGACCCTTATTTAGCCTTCTTTAGATCCCACCCCTCCATTAGTGAAACCCACATTAGATCCCATTATTGTTTTTAATATAGTTGAGACCATTCTCATTCCTGCTATAGTCAAGCTTGCTCCTTTTCCCACTATTTTTGAGTCTCTTCCTACTTCTGATCCCATCACTCCTTCCATTGAGCCTAGTCTAGTTCTTTGCCCACCATAACATTCTCTTAGTGATGGTTTGCTTCCTTTACCTATAATGGCTCCATTTCCCTCCAAATGGGCTAATGAACCTTCTTAAACTCCTTCCACTTTCATTACACCTCCTTTTGTGAGTACTTATACTAAGACTACTTACAAACTTATATGTTACTTCCATGGAATAGATAATCATTCATCCATGCATTATTTCAAGATATGATAATATATTGATACTTTATGTCCTTCTTTCCCTCAGCACTCAAATAAAGCCATACCTTCCCTAAAGGTACTACCTGAATATATGCCTAATTATGGAGAGGTGTATTGTCTTTGGCACCAATGTGGTACCCATCACACTGATCATTGTCATATCCTTCAAAAACATCTCAAAGATCACCTTATATATACTCCCAAACCTTGTATCATTATTCTCATAGGTTGTTCTCATAAGAAGGATCCTCCTTTTTCTCCCATGGTTCCACCTTCTATGGTTTTTGTAGAGTAAATTTCTACTCTACATTGCACTTCGATTCTCAGTCATGCACTATAGTTTTGTTCCTACATACCTTGGTCATGGTGGTAGAAGTTTTGAAACAGAGCATGGGTTTGTTTATTTTGATTCATTTTCTATCTAAGTGTTGAAGGGTAGCAAAAGCTACCAAGTGTCACTTTTCAAGTTTTCAAAAAGGCCAAGTGGATTTGTCTAAGGCACCTTTCCTAACTTTCAAGAGAGCCACAAAACATGCCACTTATCCAATAGCAACCTAGAAAAATGCATCACGTGTCGGCATCTGCATCTCATATCAGCACCCACATTTCATTCTATTTTTTAGCAAAGGTCTTCAACAAGTTAAGTAGCAAAGAGCAGCAAAAAGCACTAGGTGGTAGTCGCGGAAGGCCCTAGACTACCTTTTTCAAAAAAAAGTAGAAGTCACCACGTGTCGACATATGAGAGATAGTTTAATGCTTGGGTTCAATGCTTTGGTTTAACATTTTGGTTTAATGCCTTGGTTAAATTGTAAATGGCATGCAGTGTTAAACCATTAAACCATTGAACCATTTTGGTTCATCAGGCAGTTTAAGGGAGTGTCCCAAAAAGGCCAAAGGGGTCAAGTACCTGTTTGAAGGACATTGTTTCCATTTTGTTTAAGTGTCAAATATGAACGGAGGTTGCCAAGTGTCATTCTCTAAGCCCCTTTTTACTCCATTCCTGAAAGAAGTAGGAGATGCCACATACCCCTAGTAAAAAAGGTAGAAGATGCCACGTATCCTCCCAAGAATAGTAGAGGCTGCCACATGTCAACTTATGAGAGATCATCTTCAAGCTTCATTGCAAAATAAAGATTGTGGTGGGTCCTGGGTGTTACTTCAAAAATTTGTGGAAGATGCCAAGTGTCACCATCCGTAGGAGCCTAATATGAGCCCCAAATAATTCTATAACATAGCTAAAGAGAAGTGGAGAGAGCCGCGTGTCCTTGATAAATCAAGTGGAAAGTGCCAAGTGTCATTCTCTGGTGCCTTCTAAGTAATAAAGAGAATTTTTAGAAATTGGCTAAGTGTCCTCTTCCATTTCAACAGAACAGAGTGTTTCGTGTATCTGTTGCCACAAGGCAAGATGGAGGGAAACTTAGCTGGAGTTAATTCTAGTAGATGGAACAGTTCACTAGGTAAATTTTTGGGGCTGACAAACATTGAAAGTTCCATCTATTTGTCCCTTGTGAGTTAGGGCAGAGTAGAATTACATGGGAAAGGGAGTGATGGAAGGAGACATCTGAGGCTATAAAATAAGAGTATCAGATCGATAAAAGAGGAGGAGATTTTCTAGAGTTTGTGACTAA